>JARYSW010000006.1:600000-1084621 GCA_031081755.1 Debaryomycetaceae sp. CAB 1570
CCTCTTACGCTATCAAGAAGAAGGATGAGTTGGAGAGAGTTGCTAAGTCTAACCGTTAAATGCCACTCACTGTGTATTTTATCCTTTCATGTTTTTATAAAGTCATATTTTCTTATTAATGTATAAAAAGAAAAGTTAACCATACTATTCAAAATCTTGATGTAGAGGCTGTCATTCAGTATCGCTGAAAACAAAGCAAGGGGAGGGCCATGTACTTTCCTTGAAATCTGCTGGCAATATCAGCAAGTTGCATCGCCTACGTGAAAATCGCCTCAGCTATTTTTACACCGACTACAGCTATATTGTTGACTGTAATACTCATTGACAAGTCCTGTTCATTGAAAGTAGGTTTGGGCAAAAAGCTAAATAAAATTTCGCAAGTATTTTGGTGCAATCCGGTGCTTCAAGGAACAGCGATGTGGTAAGAGTGGTTGACATTTGCTGTTTGACGTATATTTAAAGTAGAACAAAAGCAAAGTCAACTTCATACCGTACATTGCATTGGTTCAAAGATTAAAGCTATTTTGTACATTATGGCTGCTCGCTCAATAAAGTAGATCACCCCAATACGTTTTCGTCGTTTTTTGCAATAATTGGTATTTTTCGATTGTGTCTAAATTGACTTAGAACCTTTTCCGATTAATATTGCGCTAGAAGAACTTCATGCTATTGATAGAGTAGTAGCTATTATACACAGCAGACACGATTTGTAGCGTATACTGTCTGAATACTTCTTTATAGCATTCATTTCAAGTCTTCTTATTTCTGCCATTATTTTGTCGGTCAAATAATATCTTGTATATCTAAATTGTCCTTTAAACCTATCTCAGTGCTAGACTGCAAATATAAGACCCTCCCAGAAATATAGATTTGACACTGATTAAGTCTTTCAGATATCATTGAGAGAATCAAGGGGACAAGAATTACCATAAAGTAATTGAGAGCTTATTTATCGTAAAGAAATGTCTGGCTCGTCGGATTTTTTGTCTAAAGGTATTGATTTGGTCCAGAAGGCGATCGAGGCGGATACTGCCACCCGATACGAGGAAGCATACAAGCTTTACTACAATGGGTTGGATTACCTCATGCTAGCGATCAAGTATGAAAGAAACCAAAAATCCAAAGAACTTATCAAATCCAAGTTCACTGAGTACTTGACAAGGGCGGAACAATTGAAAGAGCATTTGGAGAAGCAACTGAAATCAAATTCTGCAGAGAATTCGGCATCAGGAGGATCTACCAAGAGCAAGAAGACTGGAGAAGGGGGTGACGATGATGATGGGGAGACCAAAAAGTTACGAGGGGCATTGGCAGGTGCGATACTCTCGGAGAAACCCAATGTGGGTTGGGATGATATAGCGGGCCTTGATGGTGCAAAAGAGGCACTCAAGGAAGCAGTGATTTTGCCTGTTAAGTTTCCTCAACTATTCACCGGTAACAGGAAACCCACTTCTGGAATTTTGTTGTATGGACCTCCTGGTACCGGTAAATCTTATCTTGCCAAGGCAGTGGCTACAGAGGCAAATTCAACGTTTTTTTCTGTTTCTTCCTCGGATTTGGTTTCGAAGTGGATGGGTGAATCCGAAAGATTGGTCAAGCAGTTGTTCACAATGGCCAGGGAAAACAAGCCTTCTATCATTTTCATAGATGAGGTGGATGCGTTATGCGGACCAAGAGGCGAGGGAGAGAGTGAGGCTTCAAGAAGAATCAAAACGGAACTCTTGGTGCAGATGAACGGTGTCGGAAATGATTCCAGCGGGGTTTTGGTATTGGGTGCAACGAATATACCATGGCAATTGGATGCTGCTATTCGTAGAAGATTCGAGAGAAGAATATACATACTGCTCCCAGAGGTGGAGGCAAGGGTGAGAATGTTTGAAATAAACATAGGCGATGTATCGTGTGACTGTTCAAGTCTGGACTTGAAGGTTTTGGCAGAAATGACAGACGGGTATTCTGGTCACGATATAGCTGTTGTCGTGAGAGATGCCTTGATGCAACCAATTAGAATTATACAACAGGCGACTCATTTCAAACCAGTGAACGATGATGATGGCCAAGAGAGGTTAACACCTTGCTCTCCGGGAGATGAAGGTGCCATAGAAATGAGTTGGCAAGATATAGAGACTGATCAGCTAAAGGAACCCAACTTGACGATAAAAGATTTCATTAAAGCGATCAAGAACAATAGACCTACTGTCAACAAAGACGACATATCAAACCACATAAAGTTCACAGATGATTTTGGACAAGAAGGTAATTAAAACTGTCCAATCTTGTTGGTTCTCATCTGAGAAGAAAAATTACTTATTTTACATTTGAATACATAAACATCTCTATAGATGGTTCTCTGATAAAGTAGGCCATATTAAATTTAATCTCTCATCGGCGATCTAGATCTAGACCTCGGGCGCACTGGCGACTTGTCTCTGTGGTTAAGTTTGTGGGAAAATAAGTCTTCCTCCGTATCCCTACTGCCTTTATTTTTCTTGAGCTTGTTCGCAAACAAATCATCATCGTCCTTTTCGTATCTCCTCTGCTTGCGACCCCGGAACAGGTCTCGATCTCTATACTGATTCTTGCGGAAAGGCTTTCTTTCAGGCTCACCGTGCAACAAGTAATAACGAGAGTACGCACTTGCGTTTTTCACCTTTCTATCGGATTGTAATGCTTGTCTCACGTATAAAACGACCGCAGATTCATCTTCATCCATGTCATTTTTTAATGCTGGCTCTTCCGGTTCGGATACAGGTAAACCCAATCTTTCGGACAAGTTTTGCTTTTTGCGGAATTCAATAACGGGGTTGAACGGTTTGGTTTCTCTCGATTGCACCAAGCCCGAAACATATTGAGGGTTGTTGAAGTCCACCTCCACTTCTTCAACCGGGGACGTAATAGAAATTGCCACAAACGCTTCCCTACAATCGTCACTGTTCTTGAATGTGATGTTCACGGAAGTATCGTTCACCCACTGGATACGGAACTTCTTTTGCTCATCGATAGGTAATGGTTCGTACGTCTGTTTGATGACTGTTTCCCCAGTCTCCTCGATTGTCTCCTCTCTTTCTACAGTTATGTGGTTTAAGTAGTAGTCAACGAATGCCTTAATGTCTTCGGTAGATAGCGAATCGACACCCTGTACGTGGAGGGCTTCTGGACGAACAGTCTCAGTAACCCCATTGACTGTGATGTCGACTGTTTCTTCCTTTATTTTTTCTTCCTGAGCTTTTTCATCTTCCAATGTCTTGGTCATAAGCCCACCATAAGGGGCAACATATGGTTCACCCATGCTCTCTGTCTTACGCCAGTGCTTTGTTTATAATATAAAAGCGTTTTTACTCTAGAATTGAAATTTCAACATTTTTCAGTATATATGCGAAATGATAAACTACATAGTGAGTGTCCAATATTCTAATTTATTACAGACATAGATACATCTTACAGTTCCTCGTATCAACACTTCTCTATCTTAACATGAAAACCGTCTTTAGTTTTGAACAGGTGCACATTTGGCGGACAATTAGTGAACGCTCTCCACATTGTAGATCTGTGTAGTCTAGGGTTGGAAATGCACCCCCATGATTTTACTGGTGGAGCCGAATTTAGCAAAAAGGTGCTACTCTGCCTCCATACCGTCGCTCTGGCCGTTCTCTGTCCCCACAGTGCTACTTTCTCTGATGAAAAGTACGTTGTTGCATCTTATAAATATCTCTCCCACCAATTCTTCAGTTCTCTTGCCGTTTTCAAGTACACGTTCGTACGTGCTGTCTAGTTGCAAGTTCATATACTTGTCGACCGACACCAATGTGCCTCTGTATTCTGTTTTGTTCCACTTCAACCGCACGATGACATCTTTGCCTGTGAGTGTCTTCAAAAACGGTTTGGGGTTCACGGGCTGGAACTGTTCATTTAGTTAGTATACTGCTCAATAGTAAAGTGAGAATTTTCAGCTGGAGCTCGACCGAAGCTCTCGAAATGGAGCTTGTGCCGCACCGTAGTACTTACTGATGACATATATGCTGTGGCGTCGTGAACTAAGAAGTAATCTGACGATGCTGCTGTGAATGAAAAATCAACTATGAGATTTAAATACAGTATATCAAAATGAAAATCATTACGTCTCTAGAAGTGAAAAGTCATATATCTTGAAGCTGTGAACAGAAATGAACAGATTGATACATGTTCTAGCCGCCGGGGTGTTCATCAGGCTAGTTCTTCCAACAATTTTTCCACAGGTGACGGGTTTCTTGTCGTCGACTGTGGAAATTTCAACACCTATCAACTCATTCAAATCATTACAAGAAGCATTCTATTATTTGGACTACAACATCGATTTGTACGACGGAGGCATAAACCATCATCCACCGATCCTTGTAAGTGTACTCAAGTATGTGGACGATATGTCTTCCAAAAAGATGGCGCCGTTTTTGTTCAATCTTCTATATACTTGTTGTGACGTGCTCATCACATTCAGAATCATGGGCTTGAATCAATGGTACAGCAAACATCAGGCACTTAGAATCAAGAAGGAGGCTACAGGATTTGGCGATGAGCTAGTAGCGGGCTTCTATTTGCTCAACCCATTGACGATATTGACGAATCTTGCGCATTCCACATTAGTGTTCCCGTTATTGTTTCTCAGTGAGTCGTTGTACCAGGCCACAGTCAAGAAAAACATCACACGGTCGATGGTGAGTATAGCGGTGGCTGCATATTTGTCGTTCAACATGGCATATCTCATAGTTCCCATGATAGCGTTGGCCCAAGTGTCGCTGGGGGTGCCTGACGGGAGTCAACTCTACGTCACCGGCGCTGCTATTTTTTCGATTACAATGGTCATACTTATGACGGCGTCGTTCGCCATCACGGGCTCCTGGGGCTTCCTACACAGCTGCTATGGTGTCGTCTTCTGCAACAGTATAATATCGCCCAATCTCGGACTATGGTGGTATATCTTCACCGAGATGTTTGACTTTTTCAGGTACTTCTACATCGGCATGTTCAACTTGTTTACGATCGTGTTTATCGTGCCTTTCACACTCAGACTCTTAGAGTTCACAGACACCAATGGCTCACCATTGGGCGACTCGTTTCTTGCTGTTGTTTTGTCCTTCTTGTGGTTAAGCTTCTCAAATCCCTATCCGACGGTAGGTGACCTTGCTTACGGCCTCGCCCTCATACCCATATTCAAGAGCTCCTTCATCCACCTCACACGCTTCGCTCCCATCTACGGAATTGCCCTTCTCATTTGTTTGCTACTTTCGCCTATTTTCTACTACTGCTGGATTGTCTTGGGCAATGGAAACTCCAACTTCTTCTACAGCATCAGCTTGATCTGGGGTATCGTGCATGTCCTTGTCATGTCTGACCTCCTATGGGCCAGAATTAGCGCAGACTACTTCACTGTGAACGGCTTCAACATATACCAAGCACCCCTGTCACCTCTACCCTCCCTCACCCAGCTCTAGCTCGTTGTTGGCGGCGCTCCATCTCTTGTATACTAAAAAAATACACGTGACTAATTATCCACCAATCAAATGTCGCGAAATTTCATTTCTCACCATGAAAAACAGTAGAAATCATTGTAAAAGAGCATTTATCAGGTTATTAGTTCAGATTCTAGGAACATTTGAGACACGAATAGGCAAGGAGAAAATGTTAGGTAGTATTTCAAGACGGTGTTATAGTACTGGAGGGTCCAAGTTAAAAATAAAGGCCAAGGATGCTACAGGAAATTTATCTAAGTTGACTGTGGTGTTGGATAACGCTGGATCGAAGGCAGGAAAGTCAGGAGTGGCACACTTGTTGTCCAAGTTCACTTTTTTGAACACCGAGGCCAAGTCGGCTTTGAGATTCACCAGAGAAAGTGAGTTGTTGGGAGGAGTTTTCTCATCCAAGGTGACCAGAGATGCCATTGTGTTGAACACTCAGTTCTTGAAGGAGGACTTGCCTTACTATGTGGAGGCATTGGGAAACGTATTGGCAAACACATCGTTCAGACCCCATGAGTTTCCCGAGACAGTGTTGCCTTCGGCCAAGGCTGAGTACGAGGCTGCTCACTCTTCGAACGCATTCGTTGCTTTGGAGGCATTGCATGAATTGTCCTTCAGAAAGGGATTGGGTAGTCCTTTGTATTACGATGGAACCGTCAAGATCACCTTGGATGACATTAAACAGTTTGCTGCAGAAGCCTTCAAAGAGTCCAATGTGTCCATCTATGCATCTGGTGTCAACCCAGATGACTTGAGCAGTTTCATCGGCGAGTCTGGGTTCTCTACGTTGTCTAAAGGTGCCATAAAATCTACCCCAGTGAGTTTGGTATCGGGTCAGCAGACAAGAATCAGAAGTGCTGGTGAGTCTGTCGCGTTGATCGGTGTTCCAGTCAAACCAGAAGAGTTTGCTAAATATCAATTATTGTCAGCTACCGTCGGAAGTGCCACCTTGGCATCCCCATCCGCACCTTTCACACAGATCCCTGGCGCGGTTTCTCATTTGTACAAGTACAATGATGCTGGCTTGTTTGTGATCTCTGTTACAGGCGACGCTGCTACTGTTTCCGAGAGCATCAAGAAGGCAAAGAAGGTTGTCGATTCCGTCTCCTCAGCAGATTTGTCGAAGAACAAGAAGGCCGCACAATTGGCCGTGGCTTTGGAATCCACCCTCGAAAACCCTCTTTCCATCAACGTTGACTCTGCATCAACTACCCCAGCCAAGGTGAAGAACTTTAACTACGTTGCAATTGGTGAGGTAGATGTCTTGCCCTACGCAGAGGAGTTGTAATTGACCTAATCACTTACTATTGCACTCCTATGGCACATATTAGAGTTACATCTGCATGTATTGAATTCAAGAGATGGTTCAAACTAGACAAAACCAATCGATGCGATACTCAACAAAATCAAAAAAAAAGTTTAGTGTAGGCCTTCAATAGAAAAATCAACACTTTTATTTACGTGAGTATTGACATAGGACTCTCGCCAGTACTACTGGTCCTTATTATCACTCTGTATACCAGGATTGCAATATATATATATATATATACTGTTAAAATATGACCATCGAATAGGAGTAGTGTACTACACAATAAGTTTTCTCTTGAATTTTTCACCCTACTCAAGCATTGTAGAGGCCGTTTAATTATATATATTGGCACCAGATCACCCGTGGTATCGACAGTTCCATCAAAATATAGTCCTATCTTATAAGAGATGTCTGATATAGAGGAAAATGCATTCAACGAGGGAACAGAGCACTTCGATGACTTTGATATCCCAGAGCAGTTTTCGGATGATGAGTTCAATGAGCCTGAGCCAGATGCAAATAATGACGTAGAGATGAAAGCAGAGGATGGACGCACTATAGTAAACGGTGGTTTGGGACCCGAAGATGCGCCACAGACAAGAGCCAAGACAATTAAGGAGTTGGCAATATCAAAGGAGCACAGAAGCACTACACCATATATGACAAAGTACGAGAGAGCGAGGGTTTTAGGTACAAGGGCATTGCAAATCTCGCTCAATGCACCGGTTTTGGTTGACATAGAAGGAGAGACCGATCCATTGCAGATTGCTTTAAAAGAGTTGGCTCAAAGAAAAATTCCCTTGGTGATAAGAAGGTACTTGCCAGATGGATCCTACGAGGACTGGGGATGTGACGAGTTGATCATCGATCATTAGCTCGTTACCGTGACACATCGGGGTATGTCACACCGACCAAACGCTGTTCTTAATAGCTGGCTAGAGGTTAAAAGAAAAGTAGAGAACACTGTCCACCGTGAATTTGCATCTATCCTTACATTCTGTACCAAGTATCCAGTTTACATTTGTATATTACTCAATAACACGTTTCTTGTATCTTAACAGCCATACTCAATCTATGTAGGCATCAAGCCATTTTGAAGCCTGAAATAACTTTTTCCCGTTCATCTGCTCTTGAACAAACCCATCCACAAGTTTGTCGAAGGTGGATCTCGAAAGTCTATTGTCCCCAGACCCAATTTCGCCCAATTGCACGGAACAGCACGCCTCTTTGAGCCTGTCGACATCGATAATGAGCTCCTCGCTGCGCAATGTCGTTTCTCCGTCCTCCGAAAATACCTTGAGAGCGTTGTATATGGTCATTCTGTCGTCAAACTTCAGAAACTCTTTAGCCATTATGTTCAGAAATTGCGCAAAATTGATCCCCAGCTCTGCGTCCTTGCCCTTGACACCATCAACAGTGAGCATCGATTTCAACTGAGAATCACTGGGGACTTTCAATCCCAATGTAGTGTATAATTTGACCAAGTCCTGCTTAGTGATCTTGGAATCTCTTGAATCCCCATCTATGAGTGTAAATGCATGCCTCAACTGAGATTTTTGGTTCGAGGATAATGTGTTCAAGGCCAGCATCGTGTCTGTTATGTATATGAAGAGCTTCTTATCGATAACCAGTGGCTCCTCTGACAATCAACGTTGTTGATCTTCAGAATGAATTCAAATCAATATTGATATTGAAAAACAAACGCGAAGACCATACTTAAGGTGCTAAGATCAATACTGATACACATAGGTGTAAGATAGACTAGAAGAACCCAAAGGCTCTAGTAGATCCACCATACCTCACTGCCTGGTCTTGACATAGGATAACGAGTGCAATGGAGGGAGAAAAGCTTTATAACCAGCCAGTAGTAATTGATAATGGATCGGGAAACTTGAAAGCTGGGTTTGCGGGAGAAGAGAAACCAAAGGCCTACGGATCTGCGGTTGTGGGGAGACCCAAGTACCAGAAGATAATGACGGGGTCATTGCAGTCTTTAACTGAGGAGTCTTCGAAAAAGCTATACAAAGACGATACGTTTATCGGGAACATTGCACAGCAGAATAGAGGGCTACTCAAGCTCACATATCCAGTGCAACATGGAATAGTCAACAATTGGGAAGACATGGAGAAGATATGGAACCACACCTATGCGCACGATTTGAAAACCCACGCAGAGGATCATCCGTTACTCATTACTGAGGCACCTTTAAATCCCAGGGGAAATCGGGACAAGATGTGTCAGATATTGTATGAGCTGTTCAATGTGCCGTGCATATATGTCTCCATTCAGGCTGTTCTAGCACTCTATGCATCTGGCCGGACCACGGGTGTGGTCGTTGATAGCGGTGATGGGGTGAGTCACATAGTTCCGGTGTTCGATGGGTTTGCATTGCCTACTTCTATCAAGAGAATGGACATCGCAGGAAGGGACGTCACGGAGAATCTTGCTTTCAACATTAGGCGAACTATCGGATTGTCATTGCTGAGCAGCTCTGAGTTGGAGATCGCTCGCCTCATCAAAGAGAAGTCTTGTTTCATTTCAAAAGACCCGGTTAAGGATGAGCATATATATTCTTCGAGCTACTTCTTGCACACAGAAAACGCAGATCTCACGACTACTTATAGACTACCGGATGGGCATGAAATCAAACTAGGTATGGAGCGATTTCGTGCTCCAGAAATCCTCTTCAATCCCCAGTTAATAGGAGAAGAGTCACCTGGACTTCACGATCTAATAGCATTATCCATTTCAAAGACAGATATAGACTTGAGACCGACATTGTATCAAAACATCATTCTTTCCGGAGGGAACACGCTACTCAGAAATTTCGGTGACCGTCTACTAGGCGAGTTGAAAAACCAACAACAAAATAACAATGCAGGCATATGGTCATCCTATAAATCACTGGCAGACTTCTACGATACCAAGATGAAGGTTAAAATTTATGCACCAGCAGAGAGAAAGTATTCTACCTGGATAGGTGGGTCTATTCTTGCAGGTTTATCTACTTTCAAGAAAATGTGGGTGACATCCGCCGAATACATGGAAAACCCCGATATAATTCATACTAAATTCATGTAGAAAGATTGAACAGACATATCTTCTTGTATATTGAAGTACCTAATTAGATTCCATAGTATCTATCACCAAAATCACCAAGGCCAGGAATAATGTACTTGTTCTCGTCTAATTTCTCGTCGATTCCTCCAGTAATGATATTCACGTCGGGATATTTGTCTTGGAAAGACTTGATACCTTCTGGTGCAGCTAATAAGTTCAAGAAGAAGATTCTGTTCATCTGGACTCCTCTGGATAACAAAACTTCTACTGCCATCATTGCGCTTCCCCCCGTAGCGAGCATTGGGTCCAACAAGAAAACGTATCTTTCACTAATGTCTTCAGGAAGCTTCTCGTAGAATAACTTGGGCAAGGCTGTTTCCTCGTCTCTTTGGATTAAAATCTTTCCTATCCTAACTGAACGACAGCAGTCTCTCAATCCCATCTCCATGGATTCTCCGGCCCTAACGATCGAAACACCACATATTTTGCCCAAAAATTTGGCCCCTGTATACTTGTGGTTTCCGTAGCATTCTATTGTAGCTTCCTCTACTGGAAGCTGGTTTAACCCTTCCTCAACGAGTAGTCTAATGATTCTGTCAGAGTAGAATACAAAATCTCCTCTTTTCGTACTGTGGTCTCTGATAATGGAATACAATCCAATTAGCTGATTAGTCTGAGGCAAAAGGATGACATTTTTGCTGATCTCGTGTGAATTTGACATAGCTGTATTATTAAATTTGCAGATCTTTACCAAGTAACCATCTCATCGAATATCTAAGATCGTTTCAATTTTTTTTTCCGGAGACTCAGACCACCGTAGCCCTATCAACGACACAAACATTTAGAGTTTTATAGAGACGTGAGGTGATGATGGTGATGATGGTGATGATGCTATAGAAGCGTGAACCCTAAGGACGTTTACTCGAGTTTTGAAGTATTCAACGTTGATTTGTTAAGCTATCGTAAATGTAATCTAAAAGGTATACCACTTGTGAAGTGCTTCATTAAAATTTAAATGCTAATGAATACTCTTCGGAACAGAGAGAAGGTGAATGTGGCTAGGTTCATTATCCTCCCACTGTCATTTCACATTAATACCCATAAACACCTTGAAATGCACAAGTGTGAGTCTGATATCGTGAAGATGCGGCTGTCACCGACGTAAATGTAGACTATGATACATATATTACTCTTATTCTACTATAAATGGATTATCTATAGCGCGGCTTCCATCCATGGGATAGATAGTCAATAATGAGGTGCATCTAACCACAGTCAAGCCTAGATGTCTGCTTTCACCGGTGTAAGATGTATCATTCTCTGGATCTATAAGGTGGGTTAGCAATGGTGTTCGGGCTGATGGCAGGGAAGCGATAGCTCTGCCGAGCGGTGCTCCCCTTGGTGGTGACGTGAATGAATCAAACGCATACTTACCTCTCAATCTTTCTTCCACTTCCTCCAAGACCAAATTCATTAATTGGTCAAAACCTTTCAAAACTCCGCTTATCTCTCGTCCTCCGATAAATTTGACCTTGATCTTTTGATCTTTGTACTTGTTGAGATCCAAAATGGCTTCTCTCTTGGGTCCATCTTGTTTGGTCTGGTTATTATTCCTTCTTCTGTTCCCGTTATTGTTTCTCTATTGTTGATTAGTACTAGCTCTCAAAAATGTCTTTTGAAGTTAGTTCTTTTATAAACTTACGTTTTCAGGCATCTTATGCGTTTCAACCTCTACTTGACGTTTGTCTTGTCACCGGTTGTTGGAAGTCTTCAGCATTTGTTAACTGAGTATCTACAAAATGTGACACAAAACTGAAGCACTAAATGCAAAATGCTCATTCAATCACCCAGCAGTGTGTCAAAGTCGGGGAAAGAGTGGCAGCGAGTATACAAGGTAGTCACAATAACCCAGAAGCCAGTGTAGCTCGCTACAAGTCAGTCCAATGAGTAAATCGAGTATGTTAACGGCGAAGCGACAATATGCAGGATTCGATATGACTTGAGGTCTGTGAGAAATGAGTTGTTAATATCAGGCTAGTACATAACTATGAGCGACATACCAGTCTACATTACGTCCGATCTAACTTCTTCCGAGAGGAAGATATCACCGCAATGGGACTTGAGCTTTTTGAAGAAAAAATTGGAGCAGATAACTGGAATTGAGCCCAAATTTCAAACTTTGCAATACTATCCTATACCTACATCAAACGAGTATATCACACTCAGCGATGCTAGCACGTTTGACGAACAGAAAGACAACACCATACATGTGCGAGAGTTTAACATAGTAACGTATGGAAGAGTCCATGTGATGGATACTGATCCCAGCAGTGACTTGAATGCGTTGAAAGACGATGATGGCCACGACGTGGGCTTCCAACTAACAGAGGAAGAGTACAGCAAGAAAAACGGCACCGTCTTGGACTGGAAAAGGCAACAGAAACTAGGACGCTTCAATCCGGAGTACAACGAGGCGAGGGCAAGGGAGCTTGCGAAGGACGCAAAAATTGTCAGTAACACGAAGGTAGGAGATAGGTGTAGGGTTATAAATATACAAGGAGAAAGAAGAGGCACCATCAGATTCATCGGCAAAGTGGAATCCATAGATGGGGGTGAGATTACGTGGGTCGGAATCGAATACGATGAGCCTGTGGGAAAGAATGATGGCATTGTTGACGGGGTCAAACTATTTGACTGTAAGAAGAATCACGGAAGTTTGGTCAGGGCCAAGATGGTAGAGGTAGGAGACTATCCCGAGATAGATCCCTTCATGAGTGACTCAGAGGATGATGAAGTTTGAAGATTTCCCGGCTCGCTAAGAAAGTGACTCGCGTATGCTACTGTTACCGTCTATGAGACCATCGCATCTCTACCGAAAATAAATTACATAGTGCCAGTGAAGACCCAATACACATCCAAAGATTCCCGTTCCATAGGAAGTTATGCTAGTCATCTTGTTCCTACTATGAACATAGCTATCAAGAGATCAGTGTTGTTTGGTATGTTATGCTGAGGTCGTGCATTTTTAAATCTATATTCTCAGTTGAGCGTTGATTAGGAATTATCAGACTCTCCAGTAAGGTTCCCTTCTTCATCTCTCGAATAGTAGCCATGTTTGAATTTGTATATGATTACGCAGACAAGGATACTGTCATAAAGTATTTGCGGTTGTCTACTATTGTCTGTTTCTACTTGTTCTTCCGTACATATTATGCTAAATGGGCACAAAGGAAACAACTCGATCATCAACTAGCAACAGACAAGAAGGAGAAAGAAACCAAAGCTAGCAGGAAAGCTGCAGAGGAAGAAGAGTATGAGCAGAAGTTAAAAACAGAGGCTGCCTCGTTCGGATGGGGAAAGAAAACTAGAATGGAAGTGAAGATGAAGCAACAGCACCAAGACAACGAGGCTGAAACGTTGAGACAGAGATACCAATCTGCCTATGATGCTGCAGAAGACCACGACATTGAGGATTTATTAGAGGATTGAGCTGTCTGTGACTGGATCTCTTGAACAGTTGGCAGAGGGCGAATAACTGATTTCGAAAGTCATGACAAATAGACCTTCGGGAACCATCAATGGAATTCGGAAAGTAGCTGAATCCACCCTCGGACCTATAGATCGATTACCTGTTTGTAAATATGTATTGACACACCAATATCTGAGACCTGACCAAGTTTTTTCACGTCATCGTCGGAGTCGGCGGCGATGGTTAATCACGTGATAGGTGAAGAGCTGAAAAATTCACAAAATTTTTTGGTTCATCTGTAGTAACGAAGATTTAAATCCAAGGCAAAACTATTCATTGAGCTTGGTAATACACTATAGAAATGGCATCTGAATCATTCCTATCAGATCCATCGAAGAAGCGGGGACGTTCGAACAAAAACACTAGTATTATAAGGAAGAGGAAGAAATCGACAAATGGTTCTGTTTCATCACGAAGAGATGAGCATCAAGATGATATTTCGAGCGATGACAACGATGAAGATAACTCTGTTTCCTCAGACTCGGAGGGCAAAAATTTAAGCGATATACAAGATGGCGACATCTCATCTGACGAGGAGTTTGCAGGCGAAAGTGAGGCGGACAAGCGAAGAAGATTGGCCAAACAATACTTAGAGAATCTCAAAAATGAAGAGGCTGGTGGAGAGTACAATGATTTCGATGCGCAAGATATGGATGATGACATTGTTGGTAGACGTCTTCAAGTGGACGTCGCTGAGAGCAAAGGATATGTATATAAATTCATTGGAGAAAAGATTTCCTCTCAGATTGATGATGACCGAATTCAGTTAATCACCACCAGAATAGGATGTAAGAATTTGACTGGGCTTCACATCAGATATCCACATCTATATACGGTTTCAAAAGATATCGAGTTGATCAAATGGAACATAGCCAAGGGTAACAAACCTAAAAGGGTCAAACACACTAGAGGAGGAGGCAAGTATTTCAACCTCAAAGCAGATCAGAAGTTGAACCATCACTACGACCACATAAATTGTGTAGCCGCCTCTCCTGATGGAAAATATGTCGTGACTGGTGGTAATGATGGTAGATTAATCATATGGTCATCGGAGAATTTATCTTGTTTAAAGGTATTGGAGACCAGATCAGCCATTAATGCCATCTCGTTTCGCAGAAACTCTGACCAACTATACGCAGCATGTGCAGATTTGCGAGTTAGGACATACTCGATCACCCAATTTGCCCAACTAGAAGTTTTGTATGGTCATCAAGATCACATAGCAGATATTTCTTCTCTTGCAAAAGAGACTTGTGTGTCGGTGGGATCGAGAGACAAAACGGCAATGTTTTGGAAAATTTCGGAAGAATCGAGGTTGACATTCCGTGGTGGAGACTCATCAGAAAAGCCCAGAAGGAAGAAAGACGACGACACCAACTCTGACCCATTCTTTTATGAAGGTTCTATTGACGTGGTCTCAATGATAGATGAATCGCATTTTATAACTGGATCAGACAATGGTAATATATCATTATGGTCATTGGCCAAGAAGAAGGCACAATTCATAGAAAGAGCAGCACATGGAGTACCGGAGAAATTGCCTCCTTCAAGCGCGAGTGCTGAGACGTCCCCAGATAAATCAGAATTGCAGATACCTCAGCCACAACCCTACTGGATCACCGCATTGCATGCGGTACCCTTTAGTGACATTTTCATTAGTGGATCATATAATGGATCTTTGAAGGTTTGGAGGATTGACGAAAAGGATTTACGGTCCTTCAAACTCGTGGGGGAGATCACCAATATAAATGGTTGTGTTGTCAAAATAGATAGCGTTGAAATCAAGGAAGAGAAAGCCTTGCGCATATACGCTTTGATCAGTAAAGAGCATAAATTTGGAAGGTGGCTCGGAAAGTTACAAGGGGGAAGAAACTGTCTTGTTAGTTTCTCATTCGATATGTAATAGAAATTGCATCTTTTGATTTATATAATTCATTATCTCATAATCTAAAATTTATTTGCATCCAGAAGCAACTATTTATGTAATGCATTGAAAGATGCGACCTATTGATTAGGTCATACGCACTACTACCATTAGAATGCAGCTTCGTCTGCATCATCGTCTGGCATATCTTCGTCCCCATCATCAAAGTACTTCTCAGCATTATAATCGTCGTCGTCCTCCTCGTCGAACTCATCGTCGATATCCTCTTCTACTTCTTCTTCTTCTTTTGCATTTTGATCATTGTTCGAATCAAGATCCTCAGCCATGTTCTTGAGTTTTTCTAGCATGTCTTTTGCCACACTGTCATCGTTTCCCTCGTTAACTTGGAACTGCTTCAATCCTCCGTCGGACTTATAAATTGACATCGACAAAAGCTTCTTCTTGTTTTTATTATTCACTCCCATAACAGAGTATAGCTCCTCCGGGAAAAATTCGAGGTTATAGGGATACTCCTCAATAGTCCTACCCACTTTTTTCACTTTCTTGTATTTATCAGAGTGTCTCTCTATACCATCAGATGCAGCAGTTTCAGACTCTGCTAGTTTTGTTCCCGACAGAGATCCAGTGTAGAACGGACCATCGAACATCAACTTTACAAGTGAAATCGACTGCTTCGAGGCACTCTTCTCGTATTCTGTCAAAGACCCATCGATCGGCAAGGCATACTCTGGCTGATCAGTGCCAAATTCACCAGAGAGTACCTCCCCATAGTCTAAGCCAAAGGGAAGAGACAATCGACCCGGATTTTTACTCCTAAACATTACAGTTCAGTTATGAATTTCTCTGCTTTTGTTAAGAATAGGATCACCCAGGTTTCGTTACACTGCAATCGATCTACTCTTCATCTCCATCGTATGAGAAACCTGAAAATTTCACCATCGCGACATTATTCAAATGTCGCATAAAATGTCGTATATAAACATTGGTCATTTTCTAAGGTAAACAAAGCTTTAGCAACAGCCTTGTTGATGGGTCATTGAAATATTTAAGTCTGAGGATATTGGTGATAGTTGAAAGACAGCACCATGAGTGATATAAGTGATTCTGAAGAGCTTGACCAAACGTATGCCGGAAAAGTAGAATCTGCAGATGGTACCTTAGTGATTATTGTTTGTCGTGGAAGACATCTACCAAACAGACGTAAGCTCGATAAACAGCTGCCCTATGTGGCTTTAAGATTGGGCACAACAGCGAAGAAGACACCCTCTCACTTCAGGGCCGGTCAGACTCCTGAATGGACACACGAGGTGCGTTTTCAGTTGACAAGAGATAGGAAACCTATTATTAGAGTTGATGTTTTGGACGAGACCAAGAACGATCCCACACCTATAGGAACCACCGAAATCGACTGTTCCGTCATATTTCAGAATCCAGACCAGGAGCAGGATGGGAAATTTATATATGATAGGTGGTTTGACTTGACTTTGAACGGAAGAAGGGCAGGAATGATTTACCTTGAGATGACCTTTTACCCCAGTGCACCAATTCTCCCTCCAAAAGTCAAGGGATATGCAGCTGATGACATGAATGAATATTACGATCACACCATCGGTGACTCTTCTGATGAAGAGGTTGAATTTCATAGGGAGTCTGCACTGAAATCACTGATTGCAGCCAAAAATCAGCCCGCACCACCCAAACATCCCGGATACAGACCGAGAAACGTTAGTGATGAGATCTTCGTTTCTTCGACAGGCTCTGACAAATCAAACATATCGAAGGGCTTATCTCTATTGAGGAACAATTACCATTCTTCTGTTTCGTCTGCTATGAACAGTGCCCATGGCTCATATGAAGAGGAAAAGCCATCATCATCCCCAGAGCGTGGGCAGGAAGCAGAATCGGAGAAGAAGAGTAAATCAAAGTTTTTCAGATTAAACAAGCTCAAGAGCAAATTTCAAGCTAAAGAGCCGATTACTGCTCTTTGGCAACACAACGAAGGTAATACTGAAGGAGTGGGTAAACCACGCCAGAGGTCGGCATCTCCCATCAGTGAATACCAATCAGAGACATCGAATAGAGAGTATCTTGTCCCCTACAAGAGCCCTACGCCAGAGAGTCCGACACAAGAAAGCAGGTTCGAGGATACTTACATTCCGAGTCCTCCACCTCATTTGGTCGAACCGATGGAGACCTTCCACAGAAGTGAGTTGACTACTTCTATTTCTCGTGGTCCCACCAAATCCAAATCGCCATCCCGAAAACCGCCTCCAAAGGTCGAAGACGTCGATACAATAGGGAACGCATTCAACAATTTCAATATGAAGAACTCGATCCCATTTTCAGCAGATACGATTGGGGTCGAATGCGAGGATGACGGTCTACCAACTCAAGTTTTCATGCTTGACAAGCCAGTCCGATCGTTGAAACATCCCAAAGTAAACAGTGCAATCAACGATGAAGCATACGAGTTAAACCCTGACGAAATAGATCCTAGATACTACGCCCCTACTCCTGATGAACATTTTGCAAAATCTCAAAGACTAGAGCATGCGGCATTGAGGAAGGGTGACTTGTCAATCGATTTAAGAACCAAAGAGACTGGCTACCTAGGCGATGGTAAGTTTTCTCCTAGTATCTTTGATAGGATTACCCACGGAAACGAAAATGAAAAACCCGCTGTTCCACCCAAAATCCCCAAAGGATTATCGGAGGCCGAGTATTACGTTTTGGACAAAAAAAATTACTTGCAAGATCTTAATGGAAGACGTTTATAATAAATATAGTACAATAATGTTATATGGTATTACAGAATCCGAGCTCTTTATTAATCGTATATTCGTGAATTAGCAATTAACCATAGAAATAAAAAAAATAAAGAATTCAGCTGGGTATAAATTCATAGGTGATTATTTTTCTGCTGAAAGACGGCTAAATTTAAAAGTTACAACGTTAAGAGACAAGTACAATCTATCAAAAAGTATCTCTGTCAGGCACAAGACTCTGCCTAGGAGATTCACGAAAATCCTAATTTTTGTTGAGTTATCTCTTGCACCTCGAAAATTTTGCAGCTAGTGGCATCTCATATCAAAACGGCTGCAATGACACCGATCATACCGATTGATACACCCTTAGCAGCGTCAGCACCGTAGTTGGCAGCAGCCCCATTTGAGCGTGAAGCCCTTGACGAACTGGGGGAGCTAGATGTGCTATAGGAGATATCAGTCTCACCAGTGATGGATGGATCCAAAGAACTGGAACCAAGCC
The DNA here is from genome assembly GCA_031081755.1 of Debaryomycetaceae sp. CAB 1570. Classification (NCBI taxonomy): domain Eukaryota; kingdom Fungi; phylum Ascomycota; class Pichiomycetes; order Serinales; family Debaryomycetaceae; species Debaryomycetaceae sp. CAB 1570. The sequence goes on from JARYSW010000006.1 coordinate 618,544, forward strand.
TGGAAGATGAGGAGCTCAAGTTGTGATATCCACTGTGATGCATGGTATAGTTGGATTTTGCCGAGGTTGTGGTGTTGGTCGAGTTGACAGTTGATGCAACTGCAACAACTCCCTTGAAACCGGTCAATTTGTGTTTCTTGGAAGACGACGACGAAGTGGGTGCTGGTGCCGAAGAAGACACTGCGGCGGACGAGGATGTCAAGGCAGCAGCTCTCGCTACAGCACTGGCTGCAGAGGCAGCAGCATAGGAAGCCGAGTAGACCGAGGCAGCTGAAGCAGCTGAATCAGCTGAAGCGACTGAAGCGACTGAAGCGACTGAAGCGACTGAATCAGCTGAGGCAGCTGAGAGAACCGAGTCGGCAGAGGCCACGGAAGCGGAGCTAGCGCTGACAGCGTAGGCGTAGGCCGCAGACGCCTGGGAGGCAGCCGAAGCCGCCGAAGCAGACGAAGCAGAGACGGCCTCGGCAGAGGCCTCAGAGGCGCTCTGGGCGGCTATCGAACTCGACTCCTCCGGCGACAACAACGTACTGGTGATCGTTATCGTGCTATCGGCGTCGGCCGCAACAACTCCCGCCAACGCAAGCATGGCGGCGGCACCTATGGTGTGTGTGTACATCATTCTGTCTGGCTCTTATTTATTCTGTGTCTGTTTTCAATCAGGTCCGCTTGAATCGTATCACTGCAACCTTATTATACTCTGGGTATTGAAGGAAAGACTAGGGTTAGTAACAGGTACTGAGTGATAATATCAACCTTTCAAAAGAGTGTGGTTAGACTGTAGTAAAGTTAGTGCTGTAGAAAAAGAACCTCCAAAATACCCTACGGCTAAATCCTGAGAAATCGATCTGTTTTAAAGTAGAGGATTTTTGCTTCCGCAGACGTGTGACGACGTAAACATCGTCTACCTACCCGATGCGGAAACCCAGTTACCACAAGCAACCACTTTACGATTATTCTTGTATGCGGCCGTCAATGCAGCGGCTATTGGAGCGGCCTGGCACAAGAATGTAACACGAGATGCAGTGCAGGAGGGTCGTGTAGCGTGGGAGCATTGTGGCGGGAATCGTTGTTGGTGGACGGACCCAGGGAGGAAAGGTATTGTATGGCCCGTAGAGGGCGGCGCCAAATCGTGTTTACGCTGCGAGTGGGTGACGTGGGCAGCAGACGGACAAAGTACGCCTGGTAGGGCAAAATGGGCAGAATGGGAAAGCCGGCGGGGGAAGGGATGGCAATAATAGCGGCAGACAAGCTGCGAGCGGTAGATGCAACAAAGGACGCAAGCGGTCACAAGCGGTCACAAGCGGTCACAGGAGAATCCAAGAGGGCACAAGGAGAGAACAAGAGGATAGGGGAAGGACACAGGAAGACGCCAACTCTTGCCACAACAGATGCTGCGACAGTGGACGGGCGGAAATATCTGGCGTGCGACATTTGCAACAGGCCCAATCTGCTGTGTTTGGGTGTCAACCTGTGTCGTGCTGTGGGGATCTGTTGATGGCTGCCTTGTGCTGTTGATGGCTGCCTCGCTCTGCTAGTGGCTGCCTCGCTCTGTTTTTCGCTGTTGAGGTCTGCCGCTGCCTGGAGCCACCCAAACGAGACCGCTGGCAGCGGATAACATGAAAACTACACCACAGGCCTACTGCCGCGAGATCTCTGCTTACAGTGGAGACGAGCGTTGCGTAGTGCAGCGCGAGTTGGCAGCCGCCCAGTTTAGCCGTTCTCGGTGAGGTGCGCTGCCCTAGACGCATGTGGTATCGTTGAGCGCATGAATATGTCCTGATCCACATGGACTATTGCCCGATTCGTCGAGCGCTGTAATAGGTGGAGTATTCTGCACACAGACCAAGCATCTGATATCTGTGTTAGACGAGCGAAGCCATTTGTGGCAGTTTGTAAACGAATACGTTCCATTTGGATCGTATTGGGGTGACACAGTGTGTTTTTTTCATGACACGAGGCCCAGTGATTGTTTCAGTTGCGCCGATACGCCGAGTGATGGTGTGAGGGAAAAAAGACTGGGACGCAATCAATAAAGCTCTGGTTGTGATGGTTGCGGCTGCAATTGGCGCCACGAAGAGTGCGAGTTCAGGACAGATTGTTCATGCCGTCTGCGATTTTGTGCCACTTGTGACATTTTGTAGGTACGGGTGTGCTGATTATGCGGATTGCGTGTTCCCGCTGATTACGCTGCTTCCGGTGGTTAGCGGGTTCGGCAGCGTAGGCCGTCCGTTGGGTCGCCGGCGGAATATGGGGTCAGCAGCGGGTAGGAGATATGACTGGTGCGGCATGGTGTGGGAACGGAATGGAAGGAACGCTAGCGGGCGATTCTGGGCTACTGGACGCTAGCGAGAGGGTCTGGTACAGGCTCATGGTATCGGCAAGTGAATATACAGCCAAGGACGCGGCCGGCCTGTGAGGGGCTATTTTGGACCCATCAGGAAACACCAGCGATCGCTCCGCGACCGCTGTATCCCGATAGCGCCCTTGCTTACTCCTGTCTCTGGGTGCCTAGGTAGACGGTTGCATGTCTCACCAAAATGTTGCCATGCGTAATTCCACGTTGCTATTATTCGCAAAACGGCAAATCTAACATTAGGATGTATTGGGAAAAAAAACGGTTGAGAATGAGAATGACGACTGCAAAATTGACCCCTTTTCGTAACAAGAGTGTAATTAGCCTGATTGGGGATCATGGTACTGAGCAGACCTGCACTTCTTATGTTCACCATTGAAATTGATATGAGAGAGATACAAATAGGCAATACGTAGAGATAGACGAGTAGGAGGTCTCACCCATTGGGGCTGTTGATAATGCTCGCACAAGACTAAAGACTTCGAGCAAAACTAAATGAACACAAAACCAATCATAAAATATGGGCGTGTGGTTACCAATATTCAATTGGCACAAAGAATTTTTCATCGCAAGCACCGTGAGAGGTGAGTGGGTATCAAACGCAGACACTATGCTCAAACATTCGATTCGAAGGTACTCGATAAAGAGCTTGCCATATGATCCGGTTCCTGTGAATAAGTACAACAGCAAGCGGTCTGCATTCAACTTCAAGCCCGTGATGAGGCAAGGGCTAGTGCACAACCCACCACCATCGATAATATCACCTCAAATCAAGACACCCAAAGCATTTTTGCCTGCCAATGATCCCAGAGCAGTGAAAATGGCTGGAACATATACGAAATATACTAAGGAGCAGTTGGAGGACTATCCTGTCATTCATGGATATGCAAACGAGAAGGATTATAACCTCACACCTGAAATGGTGGCCGAGATCAACCGTTTGAGGCAGGAAGATCCCAAAACATGGACCATTTCAGTGCTCGCAAAGAAGTTTAACGTGGATCAGAAGAAGGTGAATGTCATAACCTCCATAAATGTTGAAAGGAGGGCTCAAGTCAAGGAAGACTTGGATCGGACTCAAGACGCTTGGCCAGAGCAAAAGCGTAAAGCCAGAGTGGACAGACGCAAGAGAGTTCAGATGTGGTTACGAAACGAGTTCTAGCCTACGTGTAAATATAGACGTTGTCATGATAATCCATATATAGTACAGGTGGTATTATTTTGTGTAAATAAATTAATCATTCGATAAACCTGCCTCCTTCTGAGCATTATCGTATTCTATCATGGTGAGATCATCCAAATCTAACAAGTTTGTTTGGACATTTAACTTGAAGTTCATTATTATATCGGCGATTCTGTATATTCTGTCGATCAACAAGCTTCTCTGTTTTGACAAGGTGTGATTCAACTCGTCGTGTTCGATCATTGTGTTCTGATACTTGTTTTCAAGCTCGATAAAGCCTTGGTTAGTGTTTATTTTTATGGATCTCAATTCTCTTTCCAATTTCTCTATCTGAGTAGAGTAAGTGGTGGAATCATTAATCATCGTTTCATAAATTTCATCATAGTTCAATTTGTTAGCAGTTAGTTTAGATTCGAGTGACTCCACTGTTTCTCTTTGTTCAAGAAGCTTTTCGGAAATGGATTCGCTCTGCTCTTGTAATTTTATTTGCTCATCCTGATATCTGTGTATTGCTTGATTGATTTGACTCCTGAATTTTAATAGCTCAATCTTCTCATTCTTTAATGTTTTGTTTATCACATCATTTGTCTTGAATCCCTTATCATAATCTTCCACGATGTTCTTGTTGAGCTTAATTTCAAAATTGTAGTTCTTTGATTTCATCTTGAATATTAAACTGTTATACTGTTTGATGAAGTTGTCAAGACTTTGATAATTTTTCACTAGCTCTATCTCCTTACCTTGTAGTCTTTGTTTGGCTTCTTCCAACTTATCACTGATTGCATCTATTGATTTAGATAACTTGTCACGCTCTGTGTTCAAATTATTGATATGATTTATTGTGATTCCCTGCTCGGAAAGCTTGATCTCTATGTCTTTCCTTTCGTTGTTCAATCTGTTCAATTCTTCATCGCACTTCACTATTTCATCAGATATCTTATCTAGAATTTCTGACCATTTACCTTTCCTTGCCTCCATGGTTTCAATATATGCCTTGAATTTTATCAAGTCATTCTCAAGGGCTTTAGACTTTTTCTCTCCTTGTTCGAGGTTTTGAAGTTGACCGCTCAATTCATCATATTCGGAGCTGAGCTTTCTATTCTCTTCTTCCAACAGTTGAATTCCATCTGAGACGTTTCTGTTGAGCGCTTCGAATTTATCCTTCAAAACATTATATAGTTCTGAATAATCATCTCTCTCATTTATAAACTCATTATAGGAGTCCTTTATGTATTCGATGAAAATCTTATCGAACTCGTCCTCCGGACTGATGTACGAGTCATCCACGGAAACATTTAGCACAAACAAATTAAGTTTAATCATCCAATACAACATCCCCAAGAAGGACGGCCAATTTTGACCACCGACGGCACTAATTTGTGATCTGTTTATTCCATCGAGGTAGGGGTAGTTCAATGTCCTTAACAAAGAGAAAACCTCCACGTCAATTGATTTGCTGAACTCATAGTAAGGATCAATCTTGCTATAAAGAAATCTGAATATCAAAATGAAGTCTTTCTGTGTTGGCTGTTTCAATGTTCTACTCGTTATCGAATGGTTCATTTGAAGCTCAAACTTATGCGTGACCAAGAAATCGTATATTTCTTGCTGGATTAGTGATTGGTAGTTCTTGTCCCTCAAAGGTCGTTGATCTACATAGGTCGATGTTTGCAGAATGGGTGTCTGTTGTGATGCTTGTGGCGTCTGTTGCGACGACAGCTGTGATGACGGGGGCGCAACCAAACTGTTTCTTCTCTTCTTCGTGGATGCCGGGGTGCTCAATAAAGATCTCCTTTTCACTGAGCTGCTGATGCTATCGAATACGGCTCGCTGGCTCAAAAGTGAAGACCTCGTAGCCGACACCATCGACAATCGCTTGCCCGTACTCTTGCGCAACAAACTAGACAGCTGAGGAATGTTGGCACTATTCATGTCTTCATGGGTTGACTTGGGCTAATAATGTATGTGACGCTGCTATGCTACACACTATAATCCAGAGAGAAGCTATTTGTTTATGTTTTGATCCATGTATTGGTTGTGCAGGACACGACCTATCATCAGTTGCTAGCAATGCAACCCAGCTGCTCTGCTCCAGGCCCGGGCAGGCGAATGGTTACCGATGGCCCTGGGTGTGTAACCGTGATCTGGGTGGCTCGAATTCCTATAAAGAGCATGGGTTTCGTCTTTTCTCCAGGTCTACAGAAGTAGTCGCACGTAGAGGGTTTGGCATACAGCGTATGCCAAACTCTCTGCTCGCCTCTTTTCGTAAGGGATGTGCTCACCGACCATACACGCTACAGATCACACCATCAGGGGAACGCACCCTGCTGTGTCGAAAGAGCAACAGAAGAAAACCAGCGCATCTTGATAACTGTGACCAGAGGACTATGAGCGCATAGAAGTGCCGCGATGGGCCCAACCTGCAAAACATCGCATCCAACCTGTAAGTTCTTGCTTGTGAACTCTAACCAGCAAAAACCTAGTGAATTTGAAGTGTTTATTGTTTCATCTGGTAGAATAAAGAAGGTTTCATCAAATCAAGCCTCAGAGATACGAAAGAGGTTATTGAATAGCATTTTCGCTAGTCCTGTTGATAAATAAAGAGTAGTCGGTTGTTCCAGACAGGAAAGACAAAATAATAAATATCCAGTACGAAGGTGTTCCTCCTTCATTACATAACGCTGAAGAAAAAAGGGTTCAAGCAAGGGTAAAAGTTTGGCAAGGTTGACAGAAGATCCAAATAGAGGCCGATTTGATTAGCGACAATGAGTAGTGGCAAGCCGAAGACACCGGTTTCGTCACCGAAGATCCCTCGTTCTGTGCGGTTGAGTTCGCCTACCACACCTCCTTCCAGCCTGCGAGGCAAACAAAAGCGGCTCTCGTCTAATTTTCTCAAGACGCCAGAACAGAGCATAGAGACGCTTCCGTACTCGCCGTCTTTGAAACGCACGAACTCTGGCAACTACAAGTCGCCGGACTATAAGTTGAACTCGAAGAATGTTTCGTCTCCTTACAACGCATCAAGTTTGTTGAAGACTCCCAGGCATACTGGCTATGACTCGGATGACAACAACGGAGAGAATAGTCGTTCGAAGTTGCAGAAGACTCCGAAGTATTTTTCGCCGGCTAGGAAGCTTTTCGATGATGGTGCCAATCCCATAAACAACGATGAGAAAAATGCTAAGGAGGATCTTTCGGAAATAAGTCTCCAGTTGCGAAGCAAGCTCAGCAATGCGTTAGGAAAGATCCAGCAGAAAGAGAAGCCAGGAAAGATAAATTTCACAGAACTCACGATCGATACGTCTCCTACCAAGAAGTTCAGGAATGGAAGTCTGAGCACTTGGTCTCCCTCAACATCAATACAGAAGGCAAACATCAATTTGCAGACATTACAACACTCGCCTTTGCCTAACAGTAACAACTCGCATGGCGTGCAAACGTCTCAGACCACAGTGCATTCAGAATCGCCACTAAAACAATCGCCGATTATTACTAGAGACACAGATAAGGGAGAGATATCGTTACCTTCTCCTGACGAAGAGTCTAGTGCACACAACGCCTTGATGGCAGCATTATCGAGGCAGCGGAAAAAATCTCGTTCTCTGTCTGGGCATGGAAATCTCAGACCAAACCTCCTTGATTTAAATCCAACACATACACCACAACAAGCCTCACAGACAAAGTTACCACCAATAAATATGGTTCTCAACTCTCAAAATGAAGAGGGCAGCGAACCTGGTTCAGCTAACAACGAACAGGACGCAGTGCTTTCACTTATGTCTTTGTCATCCCCCCAGTCTGTGAAATTCAGTCACAGTCGAACTCACAGCTTGAACAAGGATTCGGCGATATCTTCAAGATCCTCCTCTGTCATTGGAACGAGTCCGACGAATGCACATTTACAACCCATACTCCCTCCCATCAGTGGTATCATGGCAACTCCAAAGAAAAATGAAGACACCGATAACGACGAGACCGATGTTGATGATGATGTGACTGATGAAGAACCCGACAACAAATGAGTTCAATGACGCCTTTAACCCGCCAAACGACTTAAGACGACCACAAAGTACCACACAATATCCTCCGTAGTCTACTGTAATTTATTTATTCAATACTTCGAACGATCAATAAATATTATTTCGACGAGACCATCAGTATTATCTTTACATAGGGATCCCGCAAATCGTGTGGCCTACTTCACCCAGTTACTATCCAATGAATACAATGGATAGTACCTCGTCCTTTCACGACACTTTTCGTTTGTGCCAGCTATGTGAAAATTTACTCTGCAGTTACTCGTCTCTGGTGCACTGATTGGGGCTTGCCTCTAATTATAGTTTCAATTCTCTCTCATTTACCAACTCTGTCCTGAATAACCTAAAACTAACTTATCACAAGTCGGTAACACGTTACTCATTGCATCTTCTTCATTATTTCTTTACGACGAGTATCATTAGATTGGATAGTACAGTCGAAGGGACTTTTGCTCAAAACGGCATACAAATTGCATACAGATTAATCTCGCGCAAATACTCCACACTGATATAATCTAAGGTTTGGGTGTACCTTAGTATTAATCTTGTTGGTAAATGATTCTTGGCTTGCAAGAACTACAGATACCAACAGCAATTTACAAATTTTGGCTTATTTTATCGGTGACTGTACTCTAAAGAATTCATTATGAGTGGTCAAGTAGCTTCTACGAGCGTTAAAAATTGGAAATTCCGCCAATGTGGTACTAGTGAGTGGCACGAGGCTAGGACAGATACTAACGGCAATCAAGTGCATCTTGACTTGCTTCACAACAATCTAATTCCAGACCCGTTTGTGGATGACAACGAAAAGCTGGTACAATGGGTGGGCAAGTCAGATTGGGAATACAGTGCCGATATCGAAGTTGATAAGATCGACGGCATGGTTTTCCGCCTAGTTTTGGAGGGATTGGATACGTATGCAACAGTGTTCTTCAACGGAAAACCAGTATCGCAATGTGACAATATGTTCCGGGTTTACGATTTCGATGTGACCGACATGATCAAAGAGAAGAATAGTCTCTTGATTGTGTTCAAAAGTGGACTCAGCGAAGGTAGGAAGTTGGAAAAGAACTTTTCGAAACTAGAGTGCTCTAATGGGGAGACCTCGAGGCTTTTTGTTCGCAAAGCACAATACCACTACGGATGGGACTGGGGTCCCTTACTTATGACTTGCGGGCCCTCAAAATACGTCAAACTTATCAACTATGAAAGTGCAAGAATCGACGATTTCCGCATAAAGTATGAAATCACATCTGACAAGAATGTCCTTGTTGAAGCAATTTCGTGCGTTGACATACTTAAGACGGGTTTGACACTAAGACTAGAGGTTAGTTCCCCAAAAGGTTCATCCTATAGAATCATTGAGGCTGAATGTAAACCAAAGAATAGTTTCTCGGAGACATTTGCAACCCCTGACCTATGGTACCCGAAAGGATATGGGGCGCAAAATAAGTACACCTTCACTTTGCACGTTTTGGATGGATCAACGATTGTCGATACTACTGCTGTGAAAATTGGATTTAGGAAAGCAGAGGTCATCAAAGAGACAATTGATAAAGACATAGGAAGTTCATTCTACTTCAAGATCAATGACACTCCAATATTGATTGGTGGGTCCAATTGGATTCCAACACACTCATTTGCTAGCGATTTGAAGGAAGCGGACTACTACAAATGGATTGACATTGTTGATAAAGGAAATCAAAATATGATCCGTGTATGGGGTGGTGGATTTTATGAAGATGATGCGTTGTACGAGGCTTGTGATGAAAAAGGAATACTAGTGTGGCAAGACTTTATGTTTGCCTGTGGGGTATATCCGGGGCATGAAGATTTTACAAACAATGTTGAGCTTGAGGTCACAGATCAGTTGAAGAGACTCAGTAAGTATAGCTCCATCGTCCTATACGCTGGAAACAACGAAGATTACCAGTATGCGGAAAGCTTGGGCATCTATCCAGCACTGCTGAAGATGAAAATGGATGATCCATCATTTCCTGCTAAAGTAATCTATGAGGATCTTTTACCCATGCTAGTTAAGAAATACACCAACAATGTCTACTACCAACCGTCTTCGCCATACTCTGCACCCGACCTGCTTACCTCAGATCTAACTCAAGGCGATACACATCAATGGAATGTATACCACGGACTGCAAGAAAAATATCAAAACTGGGACAAATTGATGGGAAGGTTTGTATCGGAATTCGGAATGATATCTGCACCCAATATTGCAACTTTGAAGAGAGTCATCACGGACCCAGAACAATTATACCCGCAACTGAAAATAATGGATATTCATAACAAGGCAGCGGGGTTCGAGCGCAGATTGGCAATATATTTGAACGAGAACTTTGAACTCAAAGATATGTCACTTGCTAAATGGATTTTTTACACCCAAGCGATGCAGCTGGAATGTCTTGCTTATGCATACAGACTATGGAGAAGAGAATGGGGGACGGACAATCAACGAAAGTGTGGAGGTGCTCTCGTGTGGCAGATCAATGATTGCTGGCCGGTCACAAGTTGGGCCATAGTGGATTTCTATCAGGTACCCAAGTTAGCGTACTATGCGATCAAGAGAGAATGTAGACCGATAACGATCGGTATGCACCGCACAGAGACACGCATTCCCGATCCCTCAGAACCTGAGGATCTATCTGAACAAACTCCACTCCATGATTATGCTGAGAGACGCTACTCTATAGACTTGTGGGGTGTGAATACCACTTTGACACCCATTAAAGGTGTCGTCAACGTCGAAGTGCATGATACAACACATCATATTGCACTGCTACCGTCTCGCGACATCACATTGCCACCAAACCTGTCTACAGACATACTACTGCACTACGATCTCCATGACCCAAAAAACAAACTCATAGTCTACGCAGAGCTACTAGATTTGCAAGGAAATGTTATATTTTCCACCAGTGATTGGCCACAACCACTCAAGTACATTACTTGGCCCAAAGCTGCCCACATCTCTTATCTGTTGGACCTGCAGGCCCAAAAACTCACTCTATCCGCAAATCACCCCATAAAGTGTGCTGAGATTATGGTGCAGCCCAGCGTACTCCCGTCTCTACACTTGCAACTACTGGACAACGGCATGGATCTCTTTCCTGGCCATGATTATATAATTCACACGACCTTATCATCAAATGATATAAGAGGGGTTCAATCTGTACTGACAGTATAGTATGACCGCTTCTCAGAAGGTATAGCCAATTAACATGGTCAGCACTGTCATCCTGAACGGCCGGTACAGGTGCGAATTCGCTTTCGCTTCCTAAAACGGTTTTAATGACACAAAAAAATTTTCTTTTTTCTTACTAATATTAGATAAATTATCCAGGTTATCATATAATCGGACCATCTACCAAATAAATAAAAGGTGTGTAAAAAGATCCTTTCTTGATACTACGGAGGCAGATATTATCAAAGAAGGGTAGCTGAAAGTAGTGCTATTCAATTAGGTCAAAAAACAGAGATAAATCCAGGCTTATACGTGATCGAAAGGAGCAATCAACAAGGGCGGTTATCGAGAGTTGAACAGTGATCAATTGCTTTGAGTAAAAAGCGAGGTGAACAGACTTAACTCAAGCACAAGCACTAGAAAACTATTCGCCAGAAAGAGCGGGAAACCTGTGACAGTAAGAAAGAACTTTTCTGGATCGAAGGACGCGAATCGGAAGATAAAACAACATATAAAATGAAGTTATTACTCTTGTTACATCCCACTGTGGTCACAGACCCCGAGATGGTGGAGGATACGAAGAGGAAGGTTGTGGAACAGCATGGAGATGGTGAATTAACGCAGCATATTATCGATAGGGTTGCCAAGGGACAGGTGGAGTTGGAACAAGGATCGTTTCAACGAATAATATATATCAACCCCAACGAGAAGCACAGATCAATACCACCGCAGACGATAAAAATTCTCCACGATGCATTGCTGAGTGATGGACATGTCAGTGGAGATTTGCCTGATGATCAGGACTTGGATGTGATCATGAGTGGCTTGATTGTAGATGGCGAGAAGTGGATCAAACCGGCTCCTGTGGAGACTATAGCACTCCCTTTGAAGAAAAAGACGGGTGCCGCAAATGCATCTAAAAAGGGAACTAAACTAGTGTTCAAGAAGTTGACATCGCCATCGCTGAACATTGGTCTCACTGATACATCCGCGTCAAACTCCGATGACGAGAATTCTATGAAGAGAAAGTTAGCGGAAACAAAGTTAGCATATTTCAGTGAAAGCGAGGACGCGGGATCTGATGAGGATGATCAAATTGACGAGGAGGCTTTGATCTCGAGCGCGCCATCTGTTAATTTGGTGGTGCCCCAAAAGTGTGAACTTCCCGGTGGTAAAAGAAGAAAGAGAGCATGTAAAGATTGTACTTGTGGCTTAAAAGAGCTCGAGGAAGAAGAAGAAGGTAACCAGAGATCATTGCAAGATAGCCTTTTGGGCAAAATGGCTCAAAGTGCCACTCAGGAGGCCATCAAGATCGAAGAAAAATTAAAAAGCAAGGTTAAGTTCAATGATGAAGACTTGGCAGAAGTCGATTTCACCGTTGAGGGTAAAACTGGTGGGTGTGGATCCTGTGCTCTCGGGGATGCCTTCAGATGTGACGGTTGTCCATATCTCGGTCTTCCACCGTTCAAGCCCGGTGAAGCAATCACAATTGACAGTCTAGGAGAAGATATATAGACAAATGTTAGCATTAGTGCACAGGAGTGCACATAGTCATGGAGGTGGCGGTTACGAAATTTATCTCAGTTGATCGTTTTTGATTTTGATATTCAGTTCAATTCCAGAAAGGGACAGAACCTCAGAAGCGACTGTTATACCTTTCACAACCGACTATTTTACTTATTTATTTCTACGTAGTTGAATGACATCAGTAATGAAAATCTTACAAACAAAACCTATCAAAACTCAGTAGCTAATCACGAACAGAAAATTCGTCCCCTACGCACCACTCACAGGTTTTCTTTGGAGCAGCACAAAAATTGCATCCAATTATCTTGCAGTGCAGTTTCGAGTTCCAGCGGATAAGACGTTTCCGTCAAATCTGGCCCTCCTGATAGCTCTTGACCATAATCGTCTTTCCACTATACCTTCCAGTATCTTTCCTCTTCCTCCTCGGTGATTACAAGGTGCAAATCGGTTTACCCTTTCACAGTTATCCACCGAAATGAGATAGGGCGTAAATGTTGACAGTAGCACACACTGCAGGACGCACCGATTTCTATTTTGCCTGAATCTTGCCTTCAGATAGCCACTCCTGCTTTGGGAGCCAGAAGTCCCATGTACAGTACGGAAAATGATTCTGCCACATTTCCGTCATCTATACTCAGTCTTGTTTGGGTTTATTCCACAACTCGCAACCCACCTTCAATTTGTCATTCTCAAAGCAAAAGCATGCACCAATAAGCCCATGCTTAGCTGTGCAGCTCGAATCTCTTGACGGGCCGCCAATAAATGCCATGGAGCTACCAACAGGGTTATTATGCGCTCTCCTAACGGTCTCGGAGGAATTCATCTCACCACCGTCTACTGTCTCACCCACCTGCGTAAATGATCAACATAATCAGCAATTTCATACGGTGTATAGATCCCAGGCGTGGGATCCAATTTCGGGGAAAGCGCAACTGGTGACACCTTCGGTGGCCTTTGCCATGCGAGAAGCGTTCGAGCTGGCGTTAAATGCACTTTACGGGCACCAAGTTAGGTTGGCAAAACATGCATGTTGCTTATTGCGCTTCCACAGTTAGCCAGGGTAGAAGAGGACCACATTACATAAGTTAGCAATAGCCGGTACGCCCTGTCTTCGTCACATGATAACGGCCCAAGACCCATCCACAAAATACAGGCCTACGGGGTTTAGACATCTCTGCCGCTAGCCTCACCGTTCCTCCTAGGTTGGTATTCTCCCCACAAAGGGCGGGTAGCCTTCATGTGACGCGCCACTATGGGGCGCTGCCCGTCCATTGGCTTCCACCTGTTCTCGCTGGTCCGCCCGTGCACTTATGTCCATCCCCCTCCCTTCACCGCGTCGGCGAAGTACATCCCACTCTACTACGACAAGTGCTCCCTCTGCCCGTTACCAAGTAGATCTCTGTCCGATCCTTGGGAGAGCAAGCAGGCTGATATACTCGACATCCGACTTACGTCTGCGATAGCGCATCCCCGGATATCGCCAAAGATCTCTGCAGCACTTCCTCATCAGACCGACTTGGTGTACCGCTATGCACCGGTTAGTGGTACAAACCATTGATTACAGAAATTGCATTATCCAACATGGTAATTTCACGTCCTGCATATCGTTCCGGTGGCATTATGAGCCTTTCTTTCCACGCATACTATGCATGCTGTTTTAATCGTTAGGTAAACTTGTAGTTGACGAGACAGATCTTCATGCTCTCTTATGATGTCAAGGGAAATCCACAGAGTGGGCGAAAGTACCAATATTGCCCAATGCAAGACTCCAAGAGATAAATCACGCATTAAAGGTTGAAAGATGAAACAGGTTGTCAAGGCTGAATTGTCAGGGCTGAATTGTCAGTGCTTAGTTGGCAAGCTTCAAAATACCCTTACAAGAGCCTCCTGAGGCTTTGGTAGACATGGGTCCTTGTCAGCCAAGCTCACACTTTTAGCAGCGAAAAGTATTGAACGGAGTTACTTCATTAGGGGTTAAACTAAGGCAGCAGCTAGGGTTTTCCGTTGGAAAAATAAACTATCGCTATTGTGCGGAAACGAGTCTGCGGTAGAGGGGGACTATCTCTTGCATTTTTTTTTTAGCTGCGTAATCTGCTACAGAAGGCAACACTAAATCTATCAAAATATTTCTTTGTTAGGTAGCATGTAAAAGATTGGAGAGTAATAGTAGAATTGCGAAATATAGTTTGAAAGCTAAATAATTGTCATGACCTCGCTAATACTGGTGCTCACACTGCAACCTTATCGAGTCACCAATGTACCCTTATAGGTCGCCCGGCTGACAAAGTCACTAGATCAACCTCCACACTAGTGCCAAAAAATATATGCTATAGGTATTACCAACTGACGAGTTGCACGTAGATCTTGTATTATTCTCAATGTATAGATAACTATAAAAGCAGTAAGCGTTACAAGTGCTATGCTACATATAAAACAAATGTTAGTTAAGCCTAGCCTAAGACAACTAACAAAAGTGTTAATTGCTCATGTAAGTGAGAACACATATCAAACGATATTCCAGATATCATATGCTGAGTACTGCTCCCAACTGAATCGATCATAATTGTGAGCAATAATCACTATGATTGTTGGGACATGAACACATCAAAACCATAGTTACTTGAGCCCGCTGTACCCCCGATTGGTGTAGGTAACGAATTGAAGCGTTGATTTTGAGTTTGAGGTTGGTTGTTTGTAATTGGCACCGAGGGCAACGACGCCGAGTTAGAACGTTCATAGTTGTAGGGGAATTGAGAGCTGTTACTAGGAACAGACGACATGAATTCCTGTTGATTGGAAGGATAGTTGTATTGGCTTGGCACACTCTGTAAAGGACTCAATTTATCTTGTTGCGCATTACTTGAAAAGTCATTATTGAAAGAGAATTGAAATGTCTGTTGGGGTTGTTGCTGTTGCTGTTGTTGTTGTTGTTGTTGGTACGGGTTTACCATCAAAAACTGGCCCATGGGTTGATTATTTATGTATCCAGAATTTTGAGGTAACGAGGTTTGTTGATTCAATTGCTGTTGTTGCTGTTGTTGTTGTTGCATTTGAAAGTATTGTTGATATTGATCCTGTTGCATTTGGAGGATCTGTTGGTTGTGTAGTTGGGCTTGTTGTTGTCTGAGTGCCTTTTGGCGACAGGCAATACATCCCTTGTTCTTTCCATTTCTTCTTGGAGTGTAACGATAGCCTGGATACTTCTTGGCATGGTTCTTCTTCTCTTCCTCTGCCATCTTGTTCCAGTGTTCCTTTTCTTCATTGGTCAAAGATCTCCATCTTTTTCCAAGCTCCCGCGACACTTCAGGGTTTGTTCTGATAACGCTTCCCTCATCCAACACGGACTGATGGTACTTCTGTCTGAACAAAATAAAGGCGTTTCTTGGCCTTGGGATCCTGTTGGCGTTAGACTTGCAGGTGCATTTCTCGGCCCCAACAACGCTCCCCAGACCCTGCGAGCTGAATGAAGACGCAGGTGTAGTGTGGGCACTGGATGGCTGCGATCCACCAGAGAAGAGCTCTGGCGACGACTGTCCCGACTGGTACATCACCTTCTGATCACCAAACACCTGCATGCCGTTCATAGGCGCCATGCTATTTGTGATCATGGTAGGCGACACGGGTTGGTCACTCACCAGTGTTTGTTGACTGGGTCCGCTCTGGCCCTGGCCCATGGGCACAATCTGCGACAACGAAGGCAACGTGTGTCGAGCGTGGACGTCGTCCATTGGAATATTGGGGTTGGAGTAGTAAACCGCTGTAGACATATTTCAAATTCTTGCAGCTAATTCTAGCAATGCTTCGATTCCGTCCTGTCTAGTTTGCGCCTATATTGATACGATACCGGCACCGTCTTGTGTTCCGCCGTGCTGTCTTCCACTGAGTTAATCTCTGTATCCAACAATTGAGCAGCCTATGGTCGTATAACGTCCTCTGCTACTGCCGCCAAAACTATGTGTCTTCTGAAAAGTACGATGTAGTGTACCGACTTTTGTCCCAAACCGTTTGATTGTATGGTGCGCTATACAATTTATATAGCAACTATCGAAGAGAACGAATAGATGAACAGCTTAAATCCACTTTTCGTACACTGTTTACCAGTGCCTATATTACATTGGAAATTATCGTGTTATATATAAAGGCTCATGAAGATAAATTCACTAAGCTGGTGCTTTTTTCTTTTGCACGCTTCATGATATCAATAGTTACGTGTACTGCAAATTTTACATAAGTCGCTTTACATACGACGGTGTAAAGCAAAGGTTTTGACTACTCTCATAAATTCAGCCTCGAATTGGGCAATAGGATCGGCTACACTAGCTTTCACAATCTGCATGCATGAGGTCGAAGGTGGAGATTGGTTGAGTAACTAGGTCGGAAGTCTCAGGCTCTAAACATGTAAGGTACGGAAGCACTGGCAAGACTTGAATTGCATGACTCCAGTAGCCAGATGTATAGGGGAAACAGGGGAAAGAAGTTGACGAGCAGGGGAAGAAATGACTGGGAAACCACCATAGCGCCTGCAGAAACAGTTTTTTGGTTTTGCAGACTGAAGACCGGCAAGCAGCAGAAAGGGTCAGTATACGCGGGTGCATGCATCCGCGTAGCGCTGTGGAGGCGAGTATGAGAGCGACAGCGAAGGTGACGTGTGTGTTACTGCTCGACTCGGACGCTCTGACGCTGGAGTTATGCTGGAGTTATGCTGGAGTTATGCTGGAGTGACGCTGGAGTAGCACCGGAGGAGGACATCTAGGCGATGACGGGGAGACATGTAGTGCGCAGTGGAGGAGGCGTATTGCCAGGTTTCTGGAGTTACAAGGCAGGTGTTGTGGAACTACTACATAGCAAGGCCCCCTCCCCAGGGCCTCGGTAACACAGTAAGATAATCCGTACCGCCGGCCAAGGCTAGTCGTGGCGAGCGGTGGCAGCGATGGGGCGCAAACAATTGCGTTGCACCTCCGGTAAGATATAGTCTGCGTCCGATCTATCGTCGCACCGCCTCGGTGCGAGATCAGATCGACTAGCATGCTCAGTAGGCGGATTGCATAAGTCAACACCCAGACCAGTGGAGATCCAGTTTAGGAAATGCGCTATACTGAAAGGAAAGCCATAGCGCACCCCGAGCCAGGAGCATGAGCCGACGGTGTGCAGGTTCTCGCGTCCTCCCTGGAATGCAGCGCAGCCGTCTCAGTCGTCTCTCAATTCCGGTGCTCAAAATGGAGCGAAGTTACATCTACGAGCTTGCATGTGAACGCACAGAGTTATGTGATCCGGCACACAGTGACTGGTGATAGAGTAGATAGCGATATGACCAGGTTAGGACACCTTGGGGAGAAAGCATTAAGGAAATGAATCTTGCTATTCGGCAGCCGGAATCTCTTCCAGCGATCAAGCTCTGGAAGCAGACTAACCGCGGTGAGAGATCAGTTCCGACTTTGCTTGAGGCGCAGGTGCACATGAACCAGTAGGCAGAGATAGCCACAAGAAGCTGATACCGTTGTGCCCGTCATCTCGCCCGCGTATCGAGTGTCGACTGTCATTGAGAACTGTGAGAGACCAAATGCTAGCTTAACCTACAAGATACGGTGAACCCTTATTGTTGCTGTTACTTTCTACAATACCGGTTAGAGCGGTCTGGGTTGCGAACTATTGTTCTCAGTTTTCCAGAAGATGGATGCCAGACCCTTTTCTCAGATCAGTTTTTTTGTTCCTTTTCCGGTCGGAGGTTATTGTTGCCCCAAGACATTGCTGTCGTAGGCACATGGTGAATTTTAGTTTGTGGCATGCAACCGCTTTTTTTTTATTGACCTTTCTTTGTGCGTCTCGCCCGTTTCCCATAGCGGTAGCCCGTTGGATGTACGTTCATGTACTATCCGGCCGTTAAGGCTAACTAAACCACGACAGTCGCAGTAAGGGAGCATAGCTTTTCGTAGTCGCTTGCTTAAACAACCGGTCAATCAGTCTCTAGACTCGTCAACAATAAGGTGGATCTGACTGTGGCATTGTTAGTCCGTTCACGGAAGATGCGCACTGAACTTCTTTCGAGTTGCGATACAAGGTTGGAGAAACATATACTCATAATGGGTGTATCGAGGCTTTACTCGCTTCTCAAAATGTGCCAAATACACCCTGAAGTGAACTTTAAGTTTGCGATCTACGATTGATTATCCAAGTCATCACGCTCTGTAGGCTAAAAGCACACTTGTCTTGTGAACCGCCCATCCTGGTGCGTGCTTACAAGAACATATGCATAATTTGTGCTTCTAACGATGACGGCGACCACATACCGTGGGCTCAAAGGTACGAGTATGAATTTTTATCTGAATCCAGTCATTTTCATGTCTCTGGCCTACGTCCCAATGTGTGATGTGGATCGGCATTATGTGTGGATGCTGACGAGGTTGCGACCCTTATGCCTCTGGATGAAATCATGTAGTGAATGTAGCGAAGCCTTCTGTCCTTACGCGTCTCTCGTTGAGTGGTAAACGAAATGGCTGCACTTTTCTCTTGCAATCCAATTTCCCTATTGGGGTAAATTTGGACCCTTTAGTCCTTGCGAATAAGTTCACAATAAAACTCTTTGTCCCTAACGGTATATTCGTCTAGAGAATCACAATACAATAGGGTATGTTTATGTATGTTGGCATGCTGTAGGGTGAGCTTGTTAAAGCACCCTCTCATAAGCTTAGAGGTTGCGAAACGTGCCTTTGACGTCAGCATCCTCCCCATTGGCACTGAACTAATAGGGTCTGATTAATCCCGCTTAAGACGACCCTCCCAACGCATACCGACTTCGCAACGGAGGACTTGGTGATCAACCGTGTGTCGAGTCTCCCGTCACCGACGCTCATAAGTTATCGTCTCGTGGTGGTCTACCGTAGAGGTCGAGTTACATACCAGATTTTTTCCGATACACTACCCTGGTATCAAAAGGAGAATCTGAATTAACAAGAAACCATATGACGTTTTGACCAGCATCTCAATTCGACATGTCCCTTGATTTTCTCGATGAGAGTGAGGAGTTCCCTTTTCCCACGAAGATTAGTCGGAGTGAGTTCGAGAAGTTCGACCAGGAGAATATCGATGAATATCTATTCCAAAACCACCGGTTTTCGCCCGTGGACTCGTTGATAAGTGAGCTAGAGCTTTTATCTAGCGACTTGAATAACGAATTACTTCAACTTGTGAATGGAAAGTATTCGGATTTCATCAATTTGGGCAAGTCCATAAACGGAGGTTTAGAGCTTATCAACCTGATTAAGATGGGCATGAAGTCATACAAAAAAGAGCTTTTGACTGTGCGTGGGCACCTCGAAGATTCGAATAACGTGGTCGAAGACCACCTTGAAGCTAAAGACAGGCTCATGCAGTTACGATTTACCATGGATACGTGCATACTCATTGACACACAGATCAACAATTTTGAAAATCTACTCCGTCAGGAGGAGGAAGAGCAATTGACACCACAGATAGTGACGTTCAAGACTGTAACCCTAGCTGGCTGTTATTTTTCCATGCTCAAACTGTACCATCTCATACACGGCTTCTATCCTACTGCTGAGACCAACCACTTCATAAGCAAACACCTCAGGGCCAGAATTAATTCTGCACAACTAGAATTCAAATCGTTTTTGGATGAATTGACCTTGAAGTGTGTCAACGACAAGAGCAAGTACAAGTCCTTGTTTCTTGACCTAATGCATATCTACAAGCAATTGGGTTCAGAGTCCGAATTCTTGTCTATAATCAAGAAACGAAACTAAGCATCAGTTCAAGTCCTTGTTCTATTGCCTTTTCCAGGGATTACTAAAATCTTAAGCATGGGAGCTGCTTGTTTCATCATTAAGTCATACATAGCATTATAGTTCATATCTCTAAGAAGATGTAGGCTATTACATACTGATATAGTTAAGGCCTGAACTACGATAGTTTTGTAATTTACGCTCATCACAGTAAATTTCGGCACCAACCATGCTTCGACAATTAGTATTGCGAAAATATTTAGAGACTAGATAGACCGGGTACCATTGAGAAGCCATATAGGTCTTGAATAGAAATATGGTGTTAGGGGATTATTTCATTGGAAGACACGAATGGGAGAATGTTGACAAGAATCAGCTCCCTAAGGACATTCCAGAGGTAGATGAGGTAGGAGCAACCTCCGCACCTTTATTATCTGCATCGTACTTCATTGGAGCCAAATGTAAACCATATAATGATGATTTCATGTTGTGTAAAGACGAAAAGAACGGAGGGTCTTTGGAATGCTTGAAGGAAGGAAGAAGAGTGACTAGATGTGCCATATCCGTTTTGAAGGATCTTAATAAATATTGTTTCGACGAATTCAAATTGCACTATGAGTGTTTAGAAAACGAGAATCAAAGGTTCAACCGTTGTAGATCCTCAGAAGGGCTTCTCAACAAGTGTGCTTTGACAAACATGAAGTTGGAGAAGAAAATACCAGGTGTCGAGTCCCAGATCCACTTGAAGGAGAAAGCAGTATTTAAAACAAGCCCCAACGACAAGTCTAAGGTCGCAGAGTTCCTCAAAGCAAAGAGCTCAGAAGCAAAGGAGTGATACACGGACCCGATCATTGTGCTCATACTATCACACGAGACTTTTGACTTGACACATGTCATCTGATGGAGGTTTTCACACCTCATTACCCATCTATGTATGCATCGAATACATCGATTTGCATCTACTACTTGAGGCGACAATCTAACTATCTGCTTCGCTTATGTCCGTGCTGTCCACTTGTGGTCAATGGAATTCGTCCTCAAGTGTAGAATTCAATAGAGATTCTTTTTTAGATATTTCATAAAATCATGTATTTTTGAGAAGCGATTGATTGTACTATTCATCTGCCTGTAGTCTGTCTCTTGGCAACATAGTCCTCGTTTCTCCCACAGTGGGTGGTTGCAATTGACTTATGCTTGTCGTTGTAGCTTTCCTTGTTTCGCTTATGTAATCTATTCCGAATGTTTTCAAATCATCAGAAAATCTTGAAATATTCACTTGACTGTTCAGTGTGAACTATCGAGCTAAAGCAATGTTCGGAAACAATTCTAGTGGAGGATTGTTTGGGAATAAACCCTCTGGGTCTGCACCACCCAATAACAATGGCCCAACTGGTGGAGGTTTCTCGTTTGGTGCTTCGAATAACAGCGGAGGTGGATTATTTGGAAGCACCAATAATGGATCGAATACGTCTGGTGGAGGGCTTTTTGGATCAGGATCTAACAACAATCCCAATCCTTCTTCAACAAGTAATACAGGAAACGCGTTTGGGGGAGGAAATTTCGGGTCATCTAATAACAGCACTAACAATGCACCAACACTGGGAGGAGGGCTTTTTGGGAGTAAAAGCGCCAACACGGGGACTACTAGTGGATCAGGTTTGTTTGGATCTGCAAACACAGCTAACTCCAACACATCTGGATCGCTTTTCGGGAACTCCAACGCTAGTACCAATCCCACTAATAACACGCCGTCCGGAGGTCTATTTGGAAATAATGCAAATAGTAATAATCAAACAAACGGTGGATTATTTGGTTCAAATACAAATAACAATAATCAACAGACAGGGGGATTATTTGGCTCCAATGCAAATCAAGGTGTGAACACTAATAACGCAGGTGGGTTAGCATCGAAGCCTCCAGCTTCGGGTGGTCTATTTGGGTCGGCAAATAACAATACCTCGAGCAGCACAGGCTTGTTCGGCTCCAATTCTCAACAACCTTCGCAGTCAGGGGGATTTTTAGGAGCAGCTGGTAACACAAATATGCAACAGTCTCAGCAAGGAAGTCTGTTCGGTTTAAGTTCGACTAACAACTCTCAGCCATCATTCGGCTGGAGTCAAAATCCACCGGCTCAATCGAACAATGCACTTGTTAATACCATTCCTTTGACTTCAAATTCGAATTCTAACAGCTTGGTTAATACAAATAAGTCCACCAATAACGGGGCTTACACTCCAGCGATATATGATCAACTCACGAAAATCAAAGAGCAGTGGGACCCTAATTCGCCCAAATGTATTTTAAAAACACACTTTTATAACAAATTGAGCGAGCAGGAGATAAACGTGCTTCTTGCGCAACCTCGTCCTTCGAACGAAACACACGAGGACTGGGAAAGTGCCATGGGAAGCAGACCAAGCCCCACACATTATCCAATTAAAGTAACCTCGTTCACCGATGTTGCTCAGAGAATTGAAGTTCAACTTGAACATGTGGCAAAGTCAAGAATATTGTTGAATTCTATCAACGAAAAGCAAAATGCTTTATCTTCAAAGCATGATCTTGATAATACAACAAGGATCATGAAGGCCAAAGCCAAACATACTCGCTTATCTAGAAGACTCTTACGGCTTGCTACAGTATTGGCAATTTTGAAATTGAAAGGATATCCTTTGTTACCTGAAGAAGAAGAAATATCGAAACAGTTTGAATTGCTCAATTCTAAGCTAAACGATCCGAATAGTCCTATCAGCAAACTAAATGATATATTTGCCAGATTAACGATTTTGAAAGATAGAGCAGATGATTTGAATTCACAATTTGACTCCTCAGTTAAAACGATGAACGAAGTTCTGTCCGTCGATAGTTCTGGATCAGAGATTACAAATAAGGATGGAAAGAATCATGAGACCACGGAGGAGATAGTCAACAAGTTATCAAGGCTACTTTTGAAACAACAAATGGGTTTGAATCATTTGAACGATATCTTGGAGAAAGACTCGGAAACGGTAGATAGATTAATAGCATGAAGTCATCTCTATATACATTGTATGATACTCAATTTGAAATAAATAAGTTTTATTCGTGTTGATAAGTTCTTCATAATGGATCATTCTCTTCGTTAATTAATAGACGTTTATAATCTATTATAGGCAGATATTCAAATTCTGTTGCGTTTTCATTCTTTTCACCAGATGTAAGTGTTTTGAATTCCTTCAACCCTAGAGAAGTCTTTATCGAGTCGAACTTATGGAACTTTTGGAAGTTATGTCGAAGCTTTCTTCTGAAAACGGCCACTTCTTCGTAGTCGATCACATCATCTTGGATGAGGCAAAATTGATCAAATAATGTAGAGGATGAAATGTCATATTTTTCGGCGAATTTCAACCCATCTGGTCTCATATGATACTTGAATAGAACCTGTTCATTTCCTTTCCAATACCGATCATCTCCTTCTAGAAACGAATGCCTGGGTAATGCAATTAGCCTATTTAACACATCTAACAATGAACTACTACTTTGTGCGAGTTCCCGTTCAGTCTTCACCTGAAGTATTGAAGTATCATCTAAAGGTCTCAATAGAGAAAATTCCTCACATGGGTTGTATATCAATGTAATATGTTGATCATAAATGTTCACCTTAGATCTGTCCCTTCTTATCTTAAAGTATTCTAAGTTGCCCAATCTCTTAAAGTTATTGTAGAGATGTTCAGCCTCTTTCGCTGTGGTTGGCACGGGTGTTGCCTTTAAGGTAACGACAAGATGGTTTTTGAAGTATGTGGATAGTTTCGTCTTCAAATGTTGGCTATACATCTATTTCATTTTCTTCACCTTTATATTCAAATATTCAGATTTTCAATCGCAGAACACCTTTTAGCTTCAAAGAATTATGCCAAACAAGAATGATTTGACTGATTTGCTAAATGATAAGCTATCATCGTATTTGAACAAGACGGTAAATGTCAATCTCACAAGACTGGTGGTCAAAAAATTCAAAGCTAGTAACAATAGAAGTTCATTCTTACAATATTTAAGTATAATTGGGTTGAGCGATGAGTCAAAGGCTGAAGATATATATACGTTAATAAACAGCAATATCGGCCTAATTGAGAGCCTACTAGAAGAAAAGGGCTCCAAGAATACTTCTTCAACCGGTAATGATATTAAGAGGCCTATAAAAAGAGCAAAGGAAACAAAACTAAGTCTATCTTTTGATGATGATGATGATGATGATGATATTATACCCGAGCCTAATAGTAGAATTGGACAAAAATTTACACATGATGCATTAAGTGCACAATTGGATGATAGTATCGACTCAGCATTAAATAACGCACCAAAAGCCCCCAAGAAGGCATTTACATTCAAAAAAATCTCAAAGGCTGATGCATTAAATATCAAAAGTGATGTTCCATCTCCTTCTTCTACAATCGAATCGGTGAAGCTGAAAGAACCAGAGGAAAAAGCTCAGAAAAGTCCCGAGAAAAAAAAGCTTACACTCAACGAGTTGGCTCGTCTCGAAAGACAAAATCAAGACATAAGCAAAAATGAGGAAGCTGATTTAATGCAATACAGTGAGACACTCCTTGATGATGATAAAGACTGGTACATGGCAGACGATTTGGGAAATGCTGCAACCGTCGAGTTTGAAGACTTTGAATACCAAGAAACATCCACCACCTCCAAGCCTACATACCGTAAGCGACAAGTAAGTAATGAGAGCGGTGGAATGTTTGATGAAACCACTGGTGAGTACATTGACTTTGATCATAATCAGAATGACGACGAGAATTATATTGCTAAAATAGACATATCATATTCCTTCAACATACCTCCATTTTTGGACAAATCAAAAGAAGACTTAGTTTTACAAATGGGAGAAGGTGCAAAATCTTTTAAAATAGGATCCACTGTAAATCCCATCAAAGATTCGACGAGTGAATTAGCCGTCGCTGCAAGAGAAGGCAGCTATGTGGTTAAGGAAAGAAAGACCAAAAGGGAAAGAGCCAAGCAAGCTGAAGAACGCTCGAATATCTCAGGAACTGCAATGGGCAATGTGATTGGAGTTCAGGATAAGAATGAGCAACTTCCTCTCGAGATCTCGTCTCATGGCGATACGGATGATGGCTTATCGAACAACCCAGACACACAAAATCTCTCGTCTGACATACGTGCACAAAGAACTAAGTTGCCAGCTTTTGCTGTAAAATCTGACCTAGTCAGAATCATAATGGAGAATCAAGTAACAGTGGTGATTGGTGAGACGGGTTCCGGAAAAACTACTCAACTCGCTCAATTTTTGAACGAGGAAGGCTTGGGAAAGAACTTAAAAAAAAATGGTATTAGAAAAATGATTGCATGTACTCAACCTAGAAGAGTAGCTGCCATGTCAGTTGCAAAGAGAGTGAGTGAAGAAATGGGATGCACATTGGGAAATGAGGTTGGTTACTCGATCAGATTTGAAGACAAAACGGACCCCAATACAACATTAATCAAATACATGACAGATGGTATCTTATTAAGAGAGTTTTTAACAGACCCAATGTTGGAAAATTATTCTTGCATAATAATGGATGAAGCTCATGAGAGATCGTTGAACACGGACGTTTTATTAGGTTTATTCAAACAATTGCTCAGAAGAAGAAAGGATATCAGATTAGTAGTGACTAGTGCAACAATGAATGCGGATAAGTTCACTCGTTTCTTTGGTGATGCGCCTCGATTTTTCATTCCGGGACGAACATTTCCTGTTGACGTCTTCTTCAGCAAAAGCGCATGTCAAGACTACGTGGAAACTGCTGTGAAGCAAGTATTAACAATACACCTTCAAAGTGGCGGAAATAGCAATGACGGTGATATTTTAGTTTTCATGACTGGTCAAGAAGATATCGAAGTCACCTGTGAATTGCTCAGAGAAAAACTCAATCTTTTAGATCTGCCCCCTCCGTTGGATATATTACCAATATACTCCACTTTGCCGGCAGAACTTCAAAAGAAGATATTTAGAAAAAAGGATAGAAACATAAGAAAAGTAGTTGTAGCGACTAATATCGCTGAGACATCTTTGACCATTGATGGCATTAAATATGTGGTCGATACAGGTCTAGTAAAATTGAAGGTTTACAATCCCAAGTTGGGTATGGATACTCTTCAGTCGATTCCCATTTCACTAGCAAATGCAGAGCAACGAACTGGAAGAGCGGGTAGATCAGGACCTGGTATAACCTACAGATTATACACTGAAAGAGCTAGCAGTGAAAGGTTCATGTATAAGCAGCCCATACCCGAAATACAGAGAGCGAATTTGAGTAACGTCATGCTTCTTTTGAAGTCACTTAAGGTCAAAGATATTTCAAGCTTTTCCTTCCTCGATTCACCACCTAAGGATTTGTTGAGCTACTCTTTGTATGACTTGTGGACCTTAGGAGCGCTTGACAATCTAGGTGATCTCACGGACTTGGGGCAACAAATGTGTCGATTCCCCATGGAACCGACGTTGTCTAAATTGATATGCTTGTCATGTCAGAGTGCTTTTCATTGTTCAGAGGAGATTTTGACCATAGTTGCAATGCTCTCTGTCCCTAGTGTCTACATGCGCCCCAAGGAAAGAGCCAAGGAGGCCGATTCAAAGAGGGAAAAGTTCGCCATACCCGAATCTGACCACTTAACCTTGCTAAATGTGTACAATCAATGGGAAGTTAATGCAAGAAAGCTCAGGTACAATTTCGATAGGATCAGCATTTGGTGCTCGAAGAATTTCTTGAACATCAAATCATTGTTAAGAGCAAGGGACATACGGTCACAATTGACCACGATAATCAGCAAGGCGAGGATGCCCTTATTGAAATCCAAGTCCGACGAGGACGTGAGAAGATGCCTATGTGCCTCGCTTTTTCACCAACTGGCGAAAACCACCAAAATCAGTGCTTATGGCCAAGCAGAGTTTACAAATCTAAGACACAGCTATATGAGAATGTATCTTCACCCCACCAGTTGCTTGAACGGCGCCAACGTCATGAGCCAGTATGTTGTGTTCCACGAGCTAGTGTTGACCACCAAGGAATACATGAATTGTGTGACCTGTGTAGATCCTTTATGGCTTATATCCTACGGCTACAAGTTTTTCTCGGCCCTTCTGGATCAGGTCAAGCTCCTCGAGACCCCCGAGCTACCCATCAGGGACATGGCGTCGTTCCAAAGGTCTCTCGACGAAGACAGGGTCAGGTACTACGAGTTGATGGCCAAGAGAGACGCCGGCGACGTCTCCACAAACGCAAACCAGATGCAGGTTTCATCCTCCAGGTTCAAAAGGCGAAGAGGCTTCTGATTTGCAGCCTAATTTGTTCCAAGCGCCTTGCGTTCAGACCAGGACCGTCGATACTAGTATCGACGGTCCACGTTGAGAGGTCGCATTACGCACTAATCGCACTAGTCGCGCTAGTTACACTACGCACTGCACAATACAACTGCGCAGTCACCACAATCTCACCACCATCTCATCACGATCTTATCTCGATCTTATCACGATCCCGTACTACAATCTCCAACCCCTGGACCCTGGTGCATGCATTGGCGTCCTATGTACATATTCTATTTTATGTGTATATTGTCTATCAATCTCGCCTTGCCATCTCCCAGCTTTTTCGGCACCCGCACCGCCGTCGACACCAACGCGCCCACGCTAGGCTCGATGTGCTCGACCTCATCCAACGTATTCGGGTCGTTGACCGCAACGTACTCGATCTCAAACCCTGACGGCTCGAGCACGCGGCGAACGTGTTCCGCTACGTCACGAGCCGCAACCGCACCCCCTTCGCGCTGCGCATGGTAGTACTGCTCGCCTTCCCTCAACGACCGGTAGATCACGGAGCTACGATCCCTCACCTCGTCCGCCAAGTATGCGTTCCGCGACGACATCGCCAACCCATTCTTCTCTCGCATCGTCGGCATCACTCGCACCGTCGTGTCTATCAACAAGTCCTCCACCAACTTTTTCACCACCACACACTGCTGGGCGTCCTTCTGCCCAAAGTACACCGCGCTGGGCGCCACCACATTCAAGAGCTTGGTTACTACGGTTGCGACCCCCCGAAAAAACTGAGGGCGTGACGCTCCCTCAAGTTGCTCAGACAACCCTAACACGCTGACAAATGCGCCTTTCTGTCTTGATACGTGCAAGTCAATTCCGCTCGGATACATCTCTGAGAGCTTGGGTACGAACACAGCGTCTACTCGCCGTCCGTATCCCCTGTGGTCGCGGTCGAGCGTCGCGAGATCGCCGTCCAACGTTCGTGGGTAGGCGTCCAAGTCCTCGGTGGGCGCAAACTGCGCCGGATTGACAAATATCGACACTAGCGTGGCATCATTCTCCTCCAATGACTGGCGCACCAACGAGCAATGGCCGTCGTGAAGTGCTCCCATCGTAGGCACAAAGCCCACGCTTTCGCGCGCAAGCATTCTGTCTCTCCTCCATCCTCGCACCTGCAGAATGGTGCGAAGCACCTTGAATGTGGTAGACATTGTTGTTGGGTAGGAAAGCTGATTCGAAAGTTAGGCTCGATTTTTTAATTTCTTTGCAACGGTTAATCTGTTGGGAAGTGAGCGGGCCGTTTATCACATGAGGGTAACACACATGATAGATATTTTGCAAGCGAGAGTTGAAGGGTGGGAGGGGACAGTTATGCAGTGCATTCTGTGACAGCGGCGGACGTATGATTTGGGACAAAAGTAACGGTAGTACCTCGGTCAGGGAGGACAGCAAAGGTATAAATGTACAAAGGTAGTCCTAGGGCAGGAAATTGTAAGTAGAACAGTAATGAGTAGCGCACGGTATACGTTGGAGACAAAGAGCACAGAGGCAATGAGCCCCAGATGGCCGGGGAGCACGGTGTTGCACGACGACAAGCTTAGTCTTGTGTACAACAAGTACAAGACGACGGCACCGAGTCCAACGGACTCGGTGCTGGTCAATCTTGTGTTTTTGCATGGGACGGGGATGAACAAGCATGTATGGCACTACTACGTGCAGCGGTTGTACGAGTTGGCGCTGGAGGGCGGGTGGTTCTTGAACTGCGTGGTCGC
This sequence comes from Debaryomycetaceae sp. CAB 1570, assembly GCA_031081755.1. NCBI lineage: Eukaryota > Fungi > Ascomycota > Pichiomycetes > Serinales > Debaryomycetaceae > Debaryomycetaceae sp. CAB 1570. Next base: position 647,666 of record JARYSW010000006.1, read on the forward strand.
GATAGACAATGTGGGACACGGAGACCTGGCGGTGTTGAACGACGGCAAGTTGGGGTGGTGCTACAAGTGGGAGGAGGGCGCCAAGGACCTCATCAAGGTGGTGAAGGATGAACAGGCTACTACGGGAGATTTCATTAGCAGCCCTTGGAGCAAGAACATTTTAGTGGGGCACTCGTTGGGCGGCTTTGGGGTGGTATTGGCCGGCTTCTACGAGCCATCCCTCTTCGATGCGGTGATGCCGATTGAAGGTGTGCTCTATGGGGAGCAACAGCATGCGGAGAAGTTCAGACGAGTGATGAAGAAGTTGGAAAACTTCATCATCGACCGTTTCGATTCTAAGGAGGAATTCGATGACTATTTCACCAAGTTCTTTATCTACAAGAATTTCCACCCCCAGATTTTGAAGGAATTAATGGAGTCCGAGCTCAGAGTTTTTGTTGATCCAAAGACCGGTAATAAGACTTATGGAACCAAGGCATCGAGGCCGGCCCAATTGACCACTTACTTGTGTTCCGTGCTATCATTTCCAGTGGGAATGAGCATATACTCGCAGATGACTGTGCCTGTGTGTCACATCGCTGGTCTTGCTGCCAAGTGGAACCCTCCTGGGACTTCTGAGTTTGTGAGAAGCCAGGTTCCAGCCCATCTCTTGACCGCTATCGACATCAAGGACGGAGAGCATTTGGTCATAGGCGAGAAGCCCGATGAACTCATCGACATCATTAATGATTACGTGAAGAAGCGAGTGGTTGAGGCTAAGAAAGTCATCCCAAGTGTGCTTGAAGTCAAGTATAACGGAGATAGGCAAAAGATTATGGAGGCTCAGAGAGAAATCTTGGAATCAGGCGATGTGGAGTCAGCTTCCGTGATAGGTGCAAAGCTTTAGCACGCTCACTTCGTATGGTAGGTAGGGCTTATATAGATTGTTGGCCCGAGGGTCGTTCCCCCTCTTAATCAGAGACAATTTTTGCATGTGGTCGTCCCCAATATCACATCAGATGCAATTCTAACATCCTAAAGATACAGAAGAATGTAGACCGTAGGCTCATGCGTTGGCAAAAAGTGTCCATGAGATATTTCTTCCCCGACTTAGAGCCAAGTTTTTGATGGCGGGAATATCTCGCATCTTCACAAGATATCTGGGGTATATCGGTCATATGAATTTTAAACTAGAAAATCAAATCTTGAAATATCGAGAGCGATTACTATGATACCGCTGACGTCAGAACTCTACTCCTACAGGCTAGAGTATGGAAAAGCGAGTCTAGTGAGAGCAAAGGGCTCTGTTTCGCTGCCATCTCAGCAATTGAGGCTAGCTTACCGCAAATATAGAGGTGAAAAACTGAAGTCATCCCAATTGAAAGTCAACATCTTATTCGTCCACGGGACTGGAATGAACAAGGGTATTTGGCACTATCACATAGACAAATTATTCAATGAGTTCTCAGCTCGCGAAGATGTGTGTTTAAATTCTGTTTTGGCTGTGGATTTGGTGAATCATGGAGATTCAGCCGTTTTGAATGAAAAATACTTGGGGTATGTGATGGACTGGAGGGATAACTCCCGCGATCTACTACAGTTGCTTTGTAACGAGGAGCGTGGGGATTTTATCGATGGCGAAAACAAGATCAATGTAATCGTGGGTCATTCACTAGGCGGCTTCGTGAGCATGTATACCACCTATCTCGGTCCCTCCATATTCGACTCCAGTATCATTATCAATCCTGTGTGTTACATGGAGAAGGACTGGAAACCGTCATTCCAGCGTACGGTATCACTGTGGTACCAAAGAGGATACATGAAAGATGAATTCCCTACTGCAGATGCCAAAGATTGGTACACGGCGTTGAAAAAGCACTTCACGGAAGACTCGTTCTTTGTAAACTTCGATAGTATCGTGCTAAAGAATATGCTAGAGGACGAAGTGCGAGACGACGACAAAGAGTCTTTCGGTAAACATATACACTTGAAGTCCACAGTGAGGAACCAGATTTTCACCTATGCCGGTTCGTTCATTGCCATTCTTCCCTCCGTTGCCCTTTACGAACATATAATAGTGCCCACTCATCTAATTTTGGGAGAAAGAGATACCTCCAATCCCACAGCCAGAGAGTTTACTAAGAATTCTCTCGGGCGCGTTTTAACCTTGCACGAGATTCCGAAAGCGAGACACTTGGTTCACGCTGAACAGCCCGACCTCACCACTCTGATAATCTCATCAATTTTGAACGAGCGTATCTCCACATCCCGACGCCAGCAAAGTGAAAGACTGCTGACTCCTACCACCTTCAGTGAAGATATTGAATATCATTACACCCAGTTGTTAGATACTACTGGTGGTCCATATTTATAATGACTTCCAGGCCAGTCGCACAAAAGATCCATATAAACTATACTTCTATTTGAGAGACAAGTTAATACAATTTGAAGGTGAATTGAATCGCCGCTAGCTATTCAAAGGGTATTGTTCATATCAATGTAAACCTCCTGCTGTATTCTCGCTAGCCCTTCCTCTATCATCTATCTCTATTCTATGGCTGCAAATTTCCAGCTCTCCGTATTTGATTCCTTCCACTTTATCTCATCGGAATATGGATCACGTGCACCAGGAAAAATCTGTTTCATCAATTTTCTCTTCTCAAGTCGATGAGCTGTAGTTTGAGTGAAGATTCACATAGAGGCAATGGCAAGTAAGGAAGTTGTATTGGCTTTCATAGAAGACTATTTATCGAGGAGTTCAGAATTCTCCAAAGTACTGAGCTCCTTGCGTAAAGTCATCAGTAAGGAATCCATAGATGTTGCGAAGATAGATAACAAGTTGGAGGATGTTTTAAAGGGCTTTAATTCTGAAAAACTCGCAGCCAAGAGTGGTGATGAAAGCTCTGGAAGCGATTCTGAGGACTCATCTGAGAGTGAGTCTAGTAGTGAGTCCGGTAACGATTCCGATAGTGATTCGGAGTCTGATAGTGGAAAGGGGAAACCCACCTCTGTTGCAGAGTCCAAGAGTAGCAAGGCAGCTTCGTCGTCCAGTTCGGCTTCAGACTCGAGTTCAGGCTCTGAATCCAGCTCTGAATCCAGCTCTGATTCCAGCTCCGATTCTGACTCTGATTCGGATTCTGATTCTGATTCCGATTCTGAATCTAGTTCTGAGTCTGAGTCTGAATCAAAGAAGACAAAGGCCCAATCTGGTTCGGATTCCAGTTCAGGTTCGGATTCTGAGTCTGGCTCCAGCTCTAGTTCAGATTCGGATTCGGATTCAGATTCCAGTTCCGATTCTGAGTCTGAGTCTGAATCTGAGTATGAGTCTGAGTCCAAGTCTAAACCTCAATCTGATTCTGATTCCAGTTCAGGCTCCGAGTCTAGTTCGGGTTCTGAATCTAGTTCTGATTCGGACTCTAACTCTGATTCGGATTCTAACTCTGATTCGGATTCTGAGTCCGATTCTGAATCCAAAAAGACAAAAGCTCAATCCGGTTCAGATTCCAGTTCAGGCTCAAACTCTGATTCTGACTCTAGTTCTAGCTCCAGCTCCAGTTCTGATTCGGATTCGGATTCTAGTTCTGAGTCTGAGTCTGAATCCAAATCTGCATCTGGTTCTAAACCCGTATCTGGTTTAGAGAAGAAGACATCCAAGAAGAGAAGCAAAAACAGCGAGACAGCCAGTTCTAAAAAGCAGAAAACTGAACAGTCGTCTCAAACAGATTCAATCTCATCTTCTCCTCAGTTCTACACCCCAGAACCCGAGTTGCAACCCGAACTTCAACCTGTTCCACAGGATGCTGTAGCAGATCAAGAGGAATCTCATTTGAAGCCAGGTCAAAGAAAACATTTCTCTAGAATTGATAAATCTAAAGTTTTTTTCGAAAATACTGCTTTGGAGGACAATACATACAAGGGTGTCGCAGGTACTTGGGGAGAAATCGCTAATGAGAAGCTCAACAAAGTCAGAGGAAAAGACTTCACCAAAAACAAAAACAAAATGAAAAGAGGTTCCTATAGAGGTGGTTCCATCAACCTTTCTTCTGGTTCATACAAGTTCACAGATTAGTTGGTTCTTCCACCACAGCATTGTTTGCCCTCGAGCGATAAACACCATACTTAATCTCCATTGATAGGTCCATAATAGTTCTCAATAATGTATTAAATAGCTCCCATAGTGCCATAATTGATTTTGCACCTACTAATAATTGTGATTAGAACGATCGTGCATTCACTTATTAATCAAAATGACCTTTATATTTAAAATCTATTCATTCATCTTTATAGATCGTTGATACATTAGATGTCGTCTCGTAGACCAGGTGAAATCAACTATGCCGAGCTAGAGCAAGGTAACTATTCGGATGATTCTTTTGATGAAGCAAAGGAAGTGGGAAAAACGAAGGATGATGATTATACATATGGAAGCAATAGAAGGACCAAAACGACCACTGGGCGTAAAAGAAAGGCACAGCAAAACGTGGAGACAATCAGGTCACAATTAGATGATACTGAGTACAATGATGAAGAGCTAGTTGAGTTAACTCCTCATGTTCCACCCGATTACGTACCCGATGCGGTTTCCAAGAACTTCAGTAGAAGTGATTTCTCATTTTTAAAATTGAAGCCAGATCACTTCTCACGTCCCTTGTGGATCTCTCCTAACGATGGAAGAATCATATTAGAGTCCTTTTCACCATTGGCCGAGCAGGCGCAAGATTTCTTGATCACAATAGCAGAACCCATATCTAGACCTTCTCACATCCACGAGTACAGAATCACTGTGTATTCGCTTTACGCAGCGGTTTCAGTTGGTTTGGAAACGGAGGATATCATACTGGTGTTAAACAGACTTTCAAAGGTTCCAGTCGCAGAGTCAATAGTGAATTTTATCAGAGATGCCACTGTTTCCTACGGTAAGGTGAAATTAGTCTTGAAGCATAACAGATATTACGTGGAAAGTACTCAGGCTGACATTTTGCAAATGCTCTTGAAGGATTCCGTTATAGGTCCTTTGCGTGTACAATCCTCTGAGAACTCGGTGACCAGTAACGGATTGGTTCGATCGTCTGCCCCCGTTCAGGGTGATTTAACAATACCTGGTGTGAAAAATGAAAGTGGTGAAAAGAAAGGAGAAATAGAGGATATTTTCTCTTCGGTGGTTGGCAATAAGTCAACTGAAGATGATTATGATGATATGGATACAGTTCATTCATTTGAGATAGCGAATGAATCAGTTGAAATAGTCAAGAAGCGGTGTCTGGAAATTGATTATCCTGTGCTAGAAGAATACGATTTCAGGAATGACGATAGAAATCCAGATCTTGAAATAGACTTGAAGCCCTCCACCCAGATTCGGCCTTATCAAGAGAAGTCATTGTCAAAGATGTTTGGTAACGGACGTGCTAGATCAGGTATCATAGTTCTTCCTTGTGGTGCGGGTAAGACTTTGGTAGGAATTACGGCAGCGTGTACAATAAAGAAGTCTGTCATAGTCTTATGTACTTCGTCTGTGTCCGTTATGCAATGGAGACAACAATTTCTACAGTGGTGTACTATCCAACCCGAGAATGTTGCGGTATTCACATCTGAGAATAAGGAAATGTTTGCAAGTGAATCGGGATTAGTCGTATCAACTTACTCTATGATTGCAAATACCCGTAATCGTTCCCACGATTCTCAAAAGGTGATGGATTTTTTGACGTCCAAAGAATGGGGATTCATAATTCTAGACGAAGTTCACGTCGTTCCTGCTGCAATGTTTCGGCGTGTCGTCACAACGATTGCAGCACATGCCAAACTAGGCTTAACTGCCACCTTAGTCAGGGAAGACGACAAAATTGATGATTTGAATTTCTTAATTGGACCCAAGCTTTATGAGGCTAATTGGATGGATTTAGCGCAAAAGGGACACATTGCTAACGTTCAGTGTGCAGAAGTTTGGTGTCCGATGACATCCGAGTTTTATCAAGAGTATTTGAGAGAATCTGCAAGAAAACGTATGTTACTATACATTATGAATCCTACAAAATTTCAAGCTTGCCAATTCCTTATACATTATCATGAGAAAAGAGGTGACAAGATTATTGTCTTTAGTGACAATGTCTATGCTTTACAAGAATATGCATTGAAGTTGGGCAAGCCTTTTATTTTCGGATCGACACCTCAACAAGAGAGAATGAAAATTTTACAGAATTTCCAACACAATGACCAAATCAACACGATATTTTTGTCAAAAGTTGGAGATACATCCATTGATCTTCCAGAAGCTACTTGCCTTATTCAGATTTCTTCCCATTACGGATCAAGAAGACAAGAGGCGCAACGGCTCGGGCGTATCTTGAGAGCGAAGAGGCGTAACGATGAAGGTTTCAATGCTTTCTTTTACTCGCTAGTTTCAAAAGACACTCAAGAAATGTATTACTCAACCAAAAGACAAGCATTTCTTGTTGACCAAGGATATGCATTCAAAGTCATTACACATCTTAGTGGGATGGAGCAGCTCCCTAACTTGGCATACGCATCCGCAAGAGAGCGGAGAGAACTTTTGCAGCAAGTCTTATTAAAAAACGAAGATGCTGCAGGACTAGAAATTGGTGATGATATAGACACTAATTTCATATCCAAGAGACAAAGAGTGGAGGTTTCAAATGCAACCAGAAGTGCGGGTTCGTTGGCAGGTCTTGCAGGTGGTGAAGACATGGCATACATTGAATATAGCAAGAACAAGAATAAAGAGCTTAAAGAACATAATCCTTTCATAAAGAAATTATATTCAAAGCCAAAAAAATAGAGTATATCAAGAACCCGATTTGTATAAAACTTCAAGTGTATAAGAATCGGAAGTAGTTACATTTTGTATATAGCATTAGTATTTCATTGAAGCGTTTACACATATATATATCTCCTTAGTGTAACATGATCGATAACTATACAGTTATGAATTCTCCACAAAGTCTCCAAACTCTTCGTCATCCGTTTCGTCCATCTCACCTTTTTTCTCTGTCTCATTGATGTTATGGGCAGCCATATTATCATCCTTTATTTCATTATGTTCGTTGTTCAAAAGAATACTCTCATCTGAATCTGTGTCAATGTCACTTTCAATCCATAAGGTCTGCAGTCTTCGTTGAATTTCTGACAGTTTCAACTCATAGTCGTATTGGTCTAACAAGTTATCGAATCTTCGCCTATATGTTTTGAGTGCATCGGCAAATGAAACCGCATCAAACGCATCCTCAAATTTCAAGCCCAAGGCAACTTGTAATGGTTCTTTGTTTTCCATTCGTGATCTTCTAGCGGTACTCGGATGATACAATTGGCATCCCGTTCCTGGAATTTGTGAGATTATCTTGTAATAGCGAGTCGACTCCGGAGTTGCACTTATAGTCACACCACCGTCTTTTGAAATCCCAAAAAAGGATGACTCTGTAACATTCCTGATGTCAGAAGGTAGCGGGTTGAACCAAACCTCAGCCCATATTTGTTCATTACTGTCTAAATCTATTTTTTGATTTCCATCTTTGGGTGCCAGCGTATTGTAAAGTTCAAGTTTCAACTGGAGCACTCTATACGGATCAGATAAGGATTTTTGCTCCCACCCCAGACTACTTTCCTGGGAAATGGTTGCATCTTCTGTTACTTGCGAATCTCCGTATACTGTTTCATTCCTTGAATCCACACTCCAAGGTGCATCTCCTGCTATCGATTCCTGCTCGATTGCCCTCAACTCTCCTCTCCACACAATGTTCGCCTCATTCACCGTCCACTTATTCAAAGATGCCTTTCCCGGTGGTATCTTGAAGACAGAAACATTGTAACTATTAAATAGTATAGTAGATATTTTGTTATGGGCCTCGGGCATGTTTGAGCGACTAACGTCTTTTCCAATCCTCCCGTTATCTTCTAGTATGCTCCTCCTTCAGCAATTCTGAGTCTTGAACATGGTCACAAGATAGATCATGTAAGGATACGACATTTATAAATGTCGCTATTATGTCGTTTATGATCTTTTTTTCAACCCACTCTTCGACATGGAATCTATAGCCCACGCTACTGTAATCATACAAAGAGACGATCGATAGAAGGACAATGATCAACAAACTTGATTTACATAGAGCCTTCAAGTTACGTCTCTTGACCGGAATCATACCTCATGCTGGTGTGGGATTACAAACAATAAGACTCAACTCTAGCTTCGACCAGTTGAAAAATGCAAGTGCACTGACCAACCCTAATAAGGGCAGTACCAAGGATAACAAAGTTCACAAATTCACTGCTATAGAGACTATTGATAGCTTGTTAAAGGACTCTCCTTCGTCAGAGCTGAAATCCGGTGGATCTGGTGTCAGGAATTTGTTTGAGAATTCGGTGCCCCATCCAAGAGACGTTGCCAAAAACATTCGTTTGCAAAAACCCATAGCTGGAAGAACAGTGGATGTTCACTATGGTAACATCAGTTGGGCTTTGAACAATTTGAATTCATTGATTCGAAACAACAAGATCAGGTACTTGAAGAAAGTGCAGTCAAGATACATCCCCCCTGCCAAGTACGCCAAGCAGAGAAAGAGGGAGTGGTGGAGAAAACAGTTTTCTCGTGGCTTTAAGGATCTCATGGGCCAAGTCAGAGATGCTAAAAGGCGTGGATATTAGGTTTGTCATGGAGATCTATCAGCTCAGCTGGTGATATCCATTACAGCCATAAACCCTCCAGTTTTCACTAATTGCATCACATAGTACATTCCTTACTTGTAAATAAGACCCAATACGATCCCCCACTGTATTTAACCTCTTCCCAGTCCGTCGTTGTACTCCCATTAGATTTCAGTTTCGACAATAGGTCGTGCAATCAGACCATCTTTTATCATGAAATATTTACCTACGAGATGATGATATATTTGTAATTCCATTGTACGTACTATCTTCAGCGCCCTCATTTCTTCATACCGCTTTGTCTTTATTCCCATTTGTATGGGTCTGGATATTCAAGGGTCAAAGGAAACATCAGGGAAGGTGAAAAGAATTCAAACGAAGTGAATTCCATAGATCCTTATCATCGGAACTTTTCAACCCAATCAATAGTGCTGCTGTAAAAGAAAAGTGGAAGTTCGTGAGGTTTGACCTTGAAATACAATGAAGGATCCAAGAGACCCAATAAATCAGAGTATTCCGGCCATCACTGGTCAAATAGATGCATCGCAGGCGTACAAGGTATTTCCGAATTCCCTTCAGCCATGGAGATCCACTATCATATCGTATGGATCCTCCTTTGTTGCTACTATTGTGGGCTTTCCGCTAGACACCGTGAAAACCAGAATGCAAACGCACAACCATTTTGCCAGCTATTTTGATTGTGTTCAAAAAACCTACTTGAAGGAAGGGCTAAAAGGTTTCTTTCGAGGTATCTGGGCCCCGTTGATCTCTACTTCTTTTTCCAAGTCTTTCAGTGTCTCACTTTTCACCTTTTCGAAGCCATACAGCTACAAATTTTTGTATAGCTCCTCGGACTCTGTCGAGTGGCATCCTTTTTTACGAAATGTTCCCGTTTGCTTTCTTTCCGGTTGTGTAGCTGGTGGTGGTGTCTCGATTTTTGCATGTCCATTTGAATTCGCCAAAATATATGCTCAAATCGCTAAACTAGTTCAGCATTCGTCATCTGACCATAAAGTGAAGAATAATCAAGGAAACATTACAACCATTCAAACCATGAGACAGATAGTTAGGCACGAAGGGGTTAGGGGATTATATTCGGGCTACAAATATCACTTCTTAAGGGACTCACTATCTTCAGGGATATACTATTCAATTTATGAGTCGACCAAGTGGGCCATGAATATGTTTATCAACAAAAATCCTCAAGAATCGTCTCAAATATCTATTTTATTGGCCGGTGGACTTTCAGGTATATTTTGTTGGACTATGATCTTCCCGATAGATACCACGAAGTCGTTGATTCAGCGAGATGTTGTAGCTAACATTTTGAGAAAAGAACAAGGATTGACACCAATACCAAGAAAGCAAAGGCGAATACAGAAGATATCAAAAAGATTATATCGCGGACTTGGTATTTCTGTTACACGCTCCTTCATGGTCAATATGATATTTTTCAGCGTTTTTGAATCTGCTATGGTTCACATTGCTTAGTGCGTTTGTAAATAATCGTCCAATTATAGATTTACTTGTAAATAGTGATTATAGATGCATTAGTTTATTTATTGTTACAATCTTCATACTTTTCATAAAAGTTATCGTCTAGATGATCGCCCTCTGCGAGGACTCTTATCTTCTGAAATGCTCTCAACGCGAGATTTCTTTCGCGCATCCTGATGGGTTTGTGATTCTTCTTCAGCTTCACTTCCAAGATATTCTTGGTGCGTCCTCTTAGAAGGGGATTTCGATCGTGTTCTTGAAGCCGGAAAGTCCGATAAATGTGGTGATGATATTATCTCATTGCGAAGGGATGTTTGTCGAGTTGCCTTCCGAATTGTATCGGGGGAATAGACTTTAGGCTCCACTCTCGTCGCATCTTTTTTAGTGGCTATTTCAGAACCGTTTTTGGATGGACCTTCTAATGCATCTTTACCAAACGTATGTCCACTTCTAAGGGATCTTATGGGTTCCAATTCAATTTCAGATAAATCCAACCCTAGAACCTTCTTTGTTCTTTTTCCTCTTCTCTTTGGTATAGAGATTTCTGGTACCTTCCAACCAACACGATCCTCCTCCTTTTGCTCGTCAATACTGTCTTCCGTGAATGACATGGGTTCAATTTTTTTCAGTGACCCTTCGTTTTCGAATTTGGTTTCAAAGGCTTTCACACTGCTGGTGTCAGCAGCTTGATCGCGATGATTTACGTCTTTGAACAGGCCTTTGTATACCTGATCAATCTCTCCTTTTCCAGTAATGGCTGGGTTGAATCCATCAACGAGTGCTGAATTGTCTATCAACTCGCATTTTGCTTCCCGTTTTTTGATTTCCGCTGCCTCTTTTGCAGACAAATCGTAAGATTCATTCTCGTCCTCAGTTTCCAACTTCGGTTGTTTCAAACCAATACCGTTTGCTTTACCCTCTTCCGAATCTTTTTCAGCTTCCTCAAATGACATTGAATTCGAAACATCGTCTTCATCATCCTCGTCTTCATCATCCTCGTCTTCACAGAAAAACTCACCGTCGATTTGATCTAGGTTCGGGCTTTTCACTCTATAAAATCTGAATCTGAAATCACCCAAATATTTTAATGGCCTAATAAGGCTCCAGAAAGTTTTAAATCTTTTGTGTTTAATGTTGCCATTCAATGACAGATCTGTGTCTTCCTCGTTCTTCCTTTTTTTTGGGGCTAGGGACAAATCATATACAGCTTGACGGACAGGGCGACTTGGTGTCGCATTCAAACTTGTATCTGGTTTTAGATCCAGTCCAGCGAACCTTTGATCTCTCAGTGACGTAGCATCACTTGAATATGCTTCTTGTTCATCTCTACAAAACATTGTTTTATCGTCTTCTTCTTTTCTGTATGAATCCCCAGAATTATAACTGTTACTATGAATGTCACTTTTTGTCTTGTTTTCAAATGAAAGATCACTTGAAGTCTCTAAGTTTGTCGCACCGTTCTTATCAGTCATTGGGTGATCTCCGATCAATCCCAACTGTTCGAAATGGCCATCATACTTATAATTATAGTCATCGAAGTCTTTTGCGGAATGAGGGACATGATCGGAATCAACCATGGCTTGCTCACCATTTGCTCTCTCCTCAACTGTTAACCCTTCATCAACTTGCGATTCGAGAGTGCTTTCTGGGGCATTTGATTTGCATTCTTCTGCTATGTTGAGTGAATCATAAGCACTTTTGCCGTGGTGTCCGTTAAAGATTTTGTCGATTGAATCATTCTCGCGTCCAATATTTGTATCTTCTTCACTAGCTTCGAGTTCACCTCCGTTGGGATTACCGCTTAGCTGTTCATCAGTAGAATTAAACGCATCATCGGACAAAGGCTCGAGCTGTGGTTTCTCAATTGCTTCAGTTTTCAAAGGGAAGTCTGGCACGACAAGTGTCACATTTGTATTATGGTCAACTGGACTTTCAATATGGTCTCCGTTTGACGAACTTGGAAAACATCCGTTCACAGGGTTCGAATTATCGGAGTGAGCTTTTTTCGCTGATTCTTTCCCTTGAGAAGAGTTCGAATTGAAATTCTCAGATTTTGCATTTTCCAAATCATTTGCGGTTTCGACTCTTTCCTCTCTACTGGTAGCTTTCGATTCATTCTCAAAATTCTCTTCCTCCTGTGTGTATCTTTCAACGTAAGAGCTTTTTAAATCGTTTCTTTCGAAAGAAACGAACTCGTCGGCAATGGTGCTCTCGTTCTCTAACGTCTTCTCATTTGAAATGGGACCGGAGTCTTCTTCTGGTGAACTACGTAAGTCTTTTTCCGGTGAGCTACGTAATTCTGAAGCAGTTATCTTTGAATTCCCCGTGATGGACATCACTGCTTCCGGCTCCGCTGAATTAAACCTAAATGAAGAGGTGTCTGAGGTACAACCTAACTCTTTTTCTAGGTCGGCTACTGAACTCAAGGCAATATTGTATCTCTGTTCAGTATACCTTAACTGACGAAGTGTCATTTCAGGGTCTTCCTCTTTGACCGTTTTGAATAATGGAACAATGTTACTGGAGACTCCCTCAGTGTCATTTTCATTCGAATCTTTCTCCGATTCCGCTTCTACGTCGATAATGTTCTCTGTCTCAATCGACTTTTTGACGTCAAATTCCTCCATGTCTTTGCGTGAATCCAAGGGATAAGGATCTTTCTCTGCTGCAGTAACATAACTTTCGTCATTAATTGGGGATCTCTCTATCGGGTCAGCGGTCTTTAAGTTCGCCGAATCAACGAAGCCAAGAATATCCTTTCCGTCTTCACCATTAAGCTCAGTCAGAACGACTGACTCTTTTGACAATTGCTTTTGTCTCGTAAGCTCTATGTCCATAGCAGTCACCAAATCTATATCACTAGACACAGATGGTGGCCCTTCCAGCTGTTCAATCGTGGATATATCAGTCCCGGTAAATCCTTTTGATGTGTGTCCATTGTAATCTTCTAACGACCTTTCATGAGACAAATGATTGTTCTGTGAGTCGGAGTGTATGAATTTCTCATCTGATAAAATTGAATAATACTCATCATCTTCAAATGCTGTCGAGTAATTAGCATTTGTATCGTTTACACTCCAGGAGTCACTTGTTTGGTGATCAAACGGGCTCAGCGGAGTATCCTTAGACTCTAACTGGGCATCTCCTTTCAGCTGTTCCACATTTGATGAGCTGACGTTACGACTTTCAATACTCTTACTTATTTCAATCATAGAGTCAATATTGTCGGAGTGTGAAAGATCGTTCCCCGAGTTTGTATCAAGAACCCCTATATAAGCATGTTCTAAGGCTTTTTGTATAAGCGAATTTTCGCTCTCTTCAATACCTGTAAGAAAAATCTCTGACCTATCCAATTCGCTCTCTTGTTTCAATACATCGTGTTGTTGTTGAGGGTCCTTATCCGAGACTTCGGCATCTTGACGAATCAGTAACGAAGATGTTCTATCTTTCACTGTCTTGTTTCCATTCACTTCCGCTGCTGCACTCTCATCTTGCTTCAGTGTAATCTCAGGACCATAAAATTCCAAACTCTGTTTCTCCTCACCATCAGACTGTCGTGACTCAAATTGCACTATCTCGCTCTCATCTTGGGTCATTTCTGAATGGTTATTCTGTGCGGTCAGTTGATCTTCATGAATCATTTCTTTTACTCGGTCCTCAAATCGTATATCGACATCCTCTTTTGTCAACAAGTTGGTGTCCTCCCTTTCGTCGTATTCACGGTGCTCTTTTACGGTTATTTTCTGACCACTTAATTCATTCAACACATCCTTCTGTTCCCCCAATTTATTCTCGTCGACCTCTGATCTCATTTCTTTCAGATTGTGACGATCAGCAAAGGATAGCTCTTCATTCAAAATTCTTATTTCGTTCGACCGACTGTTGTATTCCCCTTGAGCTTCAGATTCTATTTGTGGTCCCTCTGACTCTACACTTTGCAGTTCTTGCTCTTCCATATCATCCGATTCTTCTACTTCTTCCACTTCTTCCGCTGCTTCTATTTCTTCCATCTCTTCTACATCAGAATCTTGCGCACTACTCTCTGCCTCTTCGATGTCTTGATCATCTTCGGAATATTGCTCTATGTCGTTGGATTCTTGTGACTGATTTTCCAAATCACTGTCGATCGAGTCATCATTTAGTGTGTTTTGATACGAATGAGGCCAATCTTGTCTGTAATTTGAAAGGCTCTGATCTGTCAATTGAGGCTTGCTGGAGAAGCTTGATCTCAGAGCCCCATAATATGATTTGGACATCTGAACTACATTATTGACTAGTGATTCTCTATTATCACTTGCATCCGATACTTTACTTCTATCTTCATCGTCCTTCATATCATCGGAGGAAAGCACCTCCACAACATCCTCTTCTTCTTCTTCTTCTTCCTCTTCCTCCTCTTCCTCCTCTTCCTCCTCTTCCTCCTCTTCCTCCTCTTCTTCGTCCTCTTCCTCTCCGTCATCTTCTTCGTCATCTACTTCCTCTATTGCTTGTTCGTCCTCGTCTTCCAAGTAATCTTCCTCCTCTTGCTCTTCCTCAATATTTGTTTCATGTTTTGAGATGCTTTCATCATGTTGAATTTCTTTTCTCGCTCGTACAACGGATCCCATTGTAGTATCGCTTTCATTCAATAGCAGTTCATTATTCTTAATTGCCTCATCAAGTCTAGATAGACCAATATCAAACGATTTTTTTTCATAAGAACTTCTTAACTCATCCTCCCTTATCTTGCTACCCAAGTTTATGGCCTCTTCACGCTGCCCTTTGAGTGTCGAATTCAACCTTGCATTGAGGCTATCAATCCAATTGATTAGCTCATCAGATTTGACCTCAGAAGTTCTTCCTCCGTTCAAAGTTTGAGATGATGAAGTTTCATTGCTCGAATTTATTGATCTCTCCGTTCCAAGAATATCCTCTCTCCTTGGATATTGTAAGGGTGAGGGTAACTCATTTCTACCCATAACTGCAGGATATAAGTACTATAACTGGATCTAAGTTGTTTGTGCTTGATGAATTGTACCAAAATCATTTATGCTTTGGTTCACGCACTACTGTTGACTACTGAGTATTTCTAACCAACCTTCGATAGGTCGGTATTGAAGCAGAACAGGAGTCGAGGCATATCGATACTCGTCGGATTTTCTATTGACATTAATTGCCAGGATTCTATTCTTTTCGTTATATTCTGGGACTCAAAATACAGAACTCAATCTTGAGATGGTTGATATTTTGCACCCACTCGTTAGGATGACCTAAGGCTTTAAGACTTGTGAATTAGAAGGTTATAGTGGATGAGGTATATGTCTAGTTAATTTGTGTTCGTATCTCTATTACCACTCTTATTCGTTTGTAGTCTCCGTTCATTTGACCATCACCGCTTGCTATTTATCAGTATGGTTCTTGGCCAAAAAGTCTTATGATCTTTGTGATAAAAGTATTCAGAATAAGAGTCTTAAGGTTCTGTTATTCTTGATAGATGTATCATAGTATGATGTCCTTGTCTATTCGTTAGTAACAAGTAAACTCGACATAATTGGTCTTCAAGATGATTTTTGATGGAAATTGCGAAATCTTGAAAGTTTAAGAAATTATGTCAAAGTTTGATGCTGTATTTACATTTTTACTCGTTATCGTGCCCACAATGTATAAATGGGCTCAAGAATAAGTTAAACAGTCTTCATTGTCTCCATGCAAATATATCAATGGCGCTGACCATTCAATAAACTAATATGTCTGTCTATTAGGCTATTTCTCTATAAAGCTAAATGCTCTTGCATGCATATAGGTTTAGATCTAACATGACTCGAAGATAATATAGAGTGAAGTGAGTCTATTGATTTTGCCTATGTTGTTGATCTCTCTTTGCTGAAGTGACTTCAAGACTTTGATTTCGGATTCCAATAGCAAATCTTCCTCGAATCCCTTGACATCTTCTCTGTCACATTTCTCGAGCAATATTTTATGGTCCTTTTTGAAGGTTTCTATATTAATGAAGAGCTCGGACATAATATAAAGCAAGCATTTACTCAAGAAGGCGTATGAATTTTTTGGTTTATGTCTAAACAAGTAGACGGTCTTGGATGCAGCTCTATCCGCACTTCTTGCTATCTCCTGTATTTCTACAATGTTCATCTTCACCATTTTATAAAGCTCACTTCTGACAGTTTTTTCTTTCAAAAGAATTGCGTTAGAGATAGTTTTCTCATCTGCTAACTTCAAGGATTTCAAACATCTCAAAATACGAAATGCCTCAGGACCCAATGTTGATTTAATTAAAGTCTCGTAGTGATATTGTTTCAAGTTTTTGATCAAATTAGTGAAGGGGACAGTGAAAACACCCGGAGTTATCTCAATCAAGAATGGGAGACTTGTTGAAGAAGTCAATAGTTTCAAATGGTGATTGACCAATGATGAGGAATGGGGCCCGGAATCGTCATTAATACTTTCCGAGCTGCCTGAATTTTCTATCTCAGATCTTACCCCAGATCCATTGCCGTTTGTCTTTAACATCTTGATTGATTTGTCGGAGTCTTCGATTTTGACCCTTTTCCTTGAATTCGGAACCAAAAAGTTGTGAGTCAAGATTGAATTTCTAAGGTCCAATTCTTTGGGCAATCTATTCGCAACATCCTTGAGATTGAAAGTAATCTTTTTATTATCAACTAGTTTATTCTCGATTGAGTTAATGAAAATCCTTTCCTCTTCTGGCTCGTGGATCACGCTGTCGACTTTTAGTAAATAATGTCTCAAGTCAGGAGAATTCTTTTCAATTAAACTTAATGCGACTTCGTATACTTTAGCGGTCAAGACTCCGATCCTTGAGCGAGCTAGATCAACAAGCGCATCAGCTCTAGAGTGCTTTTCATACCTTGATATATTGAGCATGACTACAATATCTGGATTCAAGACTCTGATTCCATCTTGTATCAAGAAATTGTCTTTCGCATCATTTTCGGGTTCAAGAATGCCCTTAATTTTTTCCTTCGTTTTCTCTTTTGCTTCACCATACCTCTTAGTCTCCAGAATAGTGGAAGATCTGGGCGTATTTTTGAGCGTGTCCTCCATGAGCGAATGCCATAAGTCTTCCAAAGGACTGTAATTGTGTTTTTGTAGTCGTTTGATCCACCCTTCATTATACAACGTATAAAGAATATTTTGCTTATTATGTCTCACATTAACATCTTCAATATTGCTCAAGAATTCTGAGATCTTGATGTGTCCATTTTCAATAAGATTTTGGACCACTTCAGCTGCTTCCTCACCAAAGTGCAACTTAATGTGGTTAATTATGTTTCCACTATGCAAAAATACCATCAATCCGTCCTCGTTCAAAGAGTAGTGTACAGACTCGGACTCTTTGCTTTGCCAGTAATAAATACAGTTGAGCTGGATCAATGAAACAAGTCCATGCTTGACTTGCTTGGGTGTCAATTTGGATCTTGAACTTAACTCTTTCACGTTTAACCTACCATGCGATATTAAGGTTGATACAAGTACGGCTGCGACTTCACCCAAATGGGTTTTGGCAAGTATTGTAAGCAATGCGGACTTGGGAGATTGCTTTCTAGAGACATCTACCACCCCCTCATTCATGCTGTCTTGGTGTCCTTCTACAGATATAGAAACATCAAGATGCCTGAAAAAAAATTTAGATGTCTATCAAAATCACGTGCCATGTATTTTTCACTCAGTGAGAATTATGAAGATATTCGGTAGTGATATAGTAGGTGCCCAGGTATGTCATCTTTGAAAGGATGTCTAAAGGCAGCCAAGACAGCGATATCGCAAAATGATGCGGAGGAGGCTTTAAGATTTGCCGAAGAAGCATTGAATTATGATAACAAGTCATATTTTGCATATATATTTCAAGGCAAATCCTATGAATTGCTAGAGGAGTTTGATAAAGCGATTGTAGCTTTCAAAGAGGCGATTAAAATTGAACCAGACAACCTCCTAGGATGGAAGGGGTACCTACAAGTTGCGCAGTTGAAGAATGACCACAAAACGGTCTTTAACGTGCTCGGAGAATATTTGGGCAAGTTAGTGGAGCAGGAAATGAGCATAGCACCGACCATAACAGATGTGTGGAATTACTTGCACAAGCGGAACTACAAGAAGGACAATCATTTATATGAGTTGTATTTGCGGTCTACCATTCCTGGTGGTCCGTTGTACGAGTATGTGGGAACCGCGTTGGGCAGTCCAACTAAGAATTTGAGGACGCTTATAGACATGATCAAGACAAGGCAAGAAAACGAGATAAATCAGTTTCTTTATAAAGAAAAGATGAAGTATCCAAGAACACTAAACATTGAACAACAGGTGAAACTCAATTCGTCAGTTTGGGGCTTTTATAAGGGTTCAGACTTACCGACTTTGTTCGAGAGATTTATTAGTATATGCGATGATGACGAGATAAGAGTCAAATACGAAGTTGAGTTGTTGAGATATAAATATGAACAACTCAAATACTGTCCAGAAAAGAACGTTTTATCCAAGGAAGTATTGGAAATGATTGATGGCATGGTTTTAGTGGGTATCAAAAGCTCATTTTGCTGGAATCTATATTTTGATCTATTCGATTTTGAAAGTTTGGAAAAGCTTGACCTTGACAAAATTAGTTTCTATTTAGAAAATTTCGCTGAAGAAGGGTTGTGTTTGGTGTTATATGGATACATACTCAGTGATCAATCCCCGTTCCTGCAACAATCATTGAAAGACAACATAACTTCGAAGAGAATGCAAAACATAAGGAACAGTAATAATGAAGAAGAAGAAAGTAAGGTCGATGACGAACACGACGCAAAATTGCTAGAGAAGATTGAAGATGAAGATGAACCCGATAACACCGTTACAAGACTATCACCGGAAGAAACGTTGTCGTATATGTTGGAAGGATACAGAAGAAATCCAAAATCCCTTCTAGCAAATAGAATAATTACCAGCTATTACTTGTATTTGATGGAATATAAGAAGGCCTCAGATTTGTGTGGTCAAGCCACTAAAGCCTTGTCATCCTTACAGCGAATATATGGTATTGATTTGAAGAACACAAGACAGGATATTTTGTGCTCTTTGGCTATAGTATATACGCACTTTGAGGCGCCTAAAAATTTCCCAAGAGCTTTAAAGTTGTATGATAAGGTGTTAGAGAATGATAAAGACAATTTCAAAGCAAAAATGGGCAAAGGTTTGATTTCATTAGAAAGAAACGACCTCGACTCAGCGAAAACTATATTGACTCAGATAGTGGAGAAGCATCCTGATAATTTGGAGGCTCATATAGAGTATAGCTGGTGTGAGATAAAGCTAGGAAATTTCAAACAAGGAAGGGACGCTTTGATAGCCTCAGTTGATAAGTTAAGTGGCATGGATTTAAAAATGAGTGAATTCCGCTCAAAAGTCTATTGGAGGATAGCAAAGAGCTATCTTCTCGAGAATGAAAGCGGATTCTTTGAAGAAGCATGTGCTTACCTAATAAAATCGATCAAAAGCTCCAAAACTTATTCTCAGTCATATACACTGCTTGGATATATTTATCAAAAATTCTATGAAGACAAGGAAAGAGCTCAGAAATGTTTTTATCGAGCATTCGAACTAAACGTATGCGAGATCGATGCAGCCAGGTATCTTGTGGAAGAGCTCACCCTGAAGAAAGCGTGGGATATTGCAGAGATCATATGCAACAGAATTATCAACACGGAAGCTTCACGCAGAATGCTACTTAGTTTGCTGGCTGAAAATGATAAAGCTTGGCCGTATAGGGTATTAGGATGTTCTGCTTTAAATCATCAAAATGATGCTAAAGCTGTAGAATGGTTCCAAACGGCTTTGAGGATCTCATCGAGTGATTTGGAGTGCTGGATTGGTTTGGGTGAAGCGTACCTTAATTGCGGAAGATTGGATGCTGCAGTTAAGGTCTTCAGACACTTACTTACTATTAATGCTGACCTGTGGATAGTAAAGTATATGTTGGGCGTAGCACTTTGCCAAATGAGAGAATATGAGGAAGGGATCCCTATATTGAATGAAGCTCAATCACTAAAAACTCAAGAATCTTGTATTTTGATATCATTGTTCCAATTTCATGTTGAATATGCATACAAGATGATTGAAGGTGGATTTTTTGGCAGAGCAATAGATTGTAATCTTGGGGCTATAAAATTCATACTCATGGCATACAAATTAAACAAGACATCTCAAAGTCTATGGAAATCATTAGGTGAATGTTTAAGAGCTTTCTTGGTTATCCGAGAAAAGATAGGACATTTTCCTTTCGAGGAGTTGGGTTTGATTTTTGGAGAATCAGCCAACTGGGGCATGAATGATTTTGAAGATGATGATATCGACTTTAATTCGGCTAGTGATTTGTATGCGGACGGTAAATTGGTTGATTCGCTATCAATCTTTATTATTCTCTGTGCAAAGGCTGCGTTGGTCCATCTACCAAATAGAGAGAATAAGTATTTGAGATCAATAGGCTACTATAATCTTGGAGTTGCTTACTTAGAATACTATGGTTTGCTGGCAAATGGTAAATGGCGTGATCTTGCAACCAAAACTTTCAAGAAAGCCATAAAGATCGAATCTAACAATGCATCATTTTGGGTGGCATTGGGTAACTCTTATGTCTCTTTCAAACCAATGATCGCACAGCATTGCTATATAAAAGCTACCACTTTGGAGTCACGAGATGCTGATATTTGGTCGAATTTGGCTGCTCTTTATTTGAAGTATGGGGATGTTGATCTTGCAGAGGAAGCGTTTGCGAGATCACAATCTGTTGCACCCCAATATCCGGGTCCGTGGTTGGGACATGCATTGACTGCGCATGCTAAAGGAGAGGAGTCGAAATCTGCACAATTTTTCACCCATGCATTTGTGATCTCTAATGGTAAATCTCCTTTGGCACAAATTTTGTATGGTCTTTCGATCATTCGTAAAAGAATTGTATTGTCCGCTAGCGACCCTCGAGATATTGCCACTGCCCAAGAATTCAGTGTTGCTAACTTTGCAATGCTGAACTACCTTAAATTTTTGCCCAATGATGAGTTAGGGTTGAGGGTGGCGTTGGTGATCTCGGAGCGTTGTAAGAACTACGATATGTCTATTCAAATCAGCAGCAAGCTATGCAATCTCTTAGAGCAAAACTACAAAGAGGAGGAGTCAGAGCAAGTCTTGAAATCGTACATGGAAGCAAACGCCCAATTGGCAAGGATCCATTTGGGGTTGAGTAGGTTTGATGAGGCTATCGGGATCGCTCGATCAGTCCTCGATGTACTAGAAGGCGTGAGTAATCAGGATACAGAAGTGTCTAAGATAATGCTATCATGTAGAATAGTGATCGGGTTGGCTGCATTCTTCTCTGATGACTTCGATGAAGCTCTAGAGCAATTGAAGACAATTCTCGATCTGAATACTTCATCGAGTAAGGTTGTCACGTTGACGGCACAGATCTTGTTTGCATACAATACACCAGAAACAAAACAAGCTGCATTGGACGAATTATTCGCCTACATAGAAAAAAATGGGGCATCGCTTTTAATCGTTTTGACCTTGGGTGCAATCTCAGTGGTCGAGGACTTGGAAGGCTATTTTCCAGCCATCAAAGAAGAGTTGGAGTGTCTCTCCTTGTCCGAGGTAATAAACGACTCTTTTAGGTCAGTACCACGCTTGTTGGACGAAATAAGCAAAAAGCTAGATAAGGGTAAAGGTTCAGGGGTATGGCAAAAAAATGCTTTTCTATTTCCTTCCGATTACCATATTTGGAAGCGATTATCAGTCCCCATGGCATTGAATGTTGCGTCTCTTCCTGCAACAAAGCTTTCAGCCGAGAGCCTCTCTCAGGGTTACCTTCACAGCGGCGAACGACGTCAAATCCAAAGAAGCTTGATTTTGTCACCTCATGTTGCAAAGTCTTGGGACGTTCTCAAAAATGACTTACAAAGAAATTAATACATAGTATGACAGTGGCTTATATAGATCCGAGTGCACCTCATTAAATACATATATCGTACAGATTGCCCATCTTGTATTGACAAGGAGTGATTCGCCGGTCCTTCTCTCTGTGAACATCTGTGCTCACCTCGTAATTGCTATTTATCGACCATCCATAGTTAAGTATTTTCGCGAGAGAGATTTAAGTGTTTAGATAAAATATATCTGTTTTCTTTCTTTGTTAGTATTAATCATCACATTAGGGAGCTGTGATATAATATAACAAGTAGGAATCTAACTTGTCTTGTTACTTTTGTTAGTTGGCTCTTAACTGACAATAGATTGCAAGGTTTAACGTGCTAAGGATAATCTTTTAGAAAGTTGCCCCTCAGTACTTTATCGCAGCTGCAAGTATACAGTTGAAGTAGGAAGTGCCACAGGGATACAGTATATAATATAAAGGTTTGCACGGGAAGTTAGATGTCTTTTGAAGGATAAGAGACGAAAACACAAGGTATTAACTCTGATGGTGTCGCCAAACGTAAATGACATTACCAGCGATAAGAACAAGTTGGATCCCTATGTCAAGAAACAAAACGCCAAACTCACACAGGTGGTCCAGAACTTCTTCTCCAAGGCAGTCCACATCATATTCCAATCAAGATGTATAAGCGATGGAGCAATGGAGATGGCTGACAGGCAAGGCGGGACCAAAGCGAACAAGTGGTTCAACTTGCACATGCAGAGTGGTGAGATATCAAGAGATGAGTTGAAGCTTTGGAGAGGTTGTTCTGATTTAAATCAATTACCCCCGATGATAATTGAGACATACCTTGATTTGAGGCAATTGACGAATAAACAGATCGTGATGCTCAAGGATGAGATGGGTCATAACTGGACTGTAGGGAAAGGTGGCGGGAAGAAACAGGAGGTGGTTTTGGAAAGATGGCTCGTGGAGTTTGATGTAAACGACTTTTCGGGATCAGCAATGGATGAACTTCCTCTAATCTATAAACAAGCAATTATATTATTCAGAAGTGTTTACGGGTTCTCAAGACTCATGCCGGCATTCAATTTGAGAAAGAAGCTCAACACGATCAACACTAAGAATTTAGCATTGGGAAACAAGGTGATGGATGGAAAACAGCCCATAAGCTCCAAAGGAAGAATAGGTTTGTCGAAACCTGTGATTCCACAACAATTTTTGAATATCGAATCTCATGTCAATCAGAAACTGTTTAAACCAATTCACACAACACTAGGAACCTTAAAGATTTCCGTTGCATATAGGAAGCATTCAGACTTTGTTATTCAGGATAGTGAAGAGCTTTTATCAACTCATTTTATAAGTATCGACAGCGATAATGCCAACGAAGAACTGCCTATTTTGGATCAAAGAAGAAAGTCAGAAGACAAGAATAACGAAGGTATAAACAAGGCCTATGAACACAACAAGCGGTTGTCACTATCTGATGAGATGTCTATGTCTGTCTCTCCGTGCTCGATTGGTAATCACGTTATGCGGGAATCATCACCCTCGTACAAGAAGCATATGACAGCAACACCACCAGCAGCATCGCAAAGACCATCCATTCAACCTTTCAAGATTGGATCAATCAGTAATTCTCCCCCACTGGCGTCACACGTGTCTTCTTCAAATATAGTTGGGTCGTTGGAGAGAAGAATTTCGATTACAAGCAATAAGTCAACTTCAAATGCGTCCTTGGCAGCTCTTTTGAGAAATCCGAGAAGTAGCACATCATCAGGTAATACTCCTTCAAATATTCCCATTGCAAATAATCCTAACTCGAATCAGTGCACTTCTGTTCCAAGATCAATCGCCTCGTCACATGGGTCCAATTTGCAACATGAGGATACCTTCTTTTCATTCCCAGAGAGCAGTTCTAACACCCCAAGATTTTCATCATCCTTTGGTTCAAGAGCAAGTAGACGATTTTCAAGTACGAGTACAAAGCAAGCTACCCCAACTTCAAACACTAATGACACATCTTTGCTAGGTTCAAGTGCAGGCCTGACATCATCTGGTATTCCATTGAGTGGAATATACATTGACGATGACATAAGTGACTTCGTCAGAATGATTGATAGTAAGTCAGATTTGCGATTTTCGTCTTTTAATCCAGGAGGTGAATCAAAGAACTTGAACCAAAGCTCAAATAGTCAATTGGACGCTTTAAACAGATTTCAACTATTGAAAAGTCAACATCAACAGATTGGGGATAGTGTAAGCGCCAGTCTTATTTTGCAACATAATCAGATCAACCTGTCCAGACAGTCAAGCAGAAAATCCTCACATTCGGTGTACTCCCCACCCCCATCATTGCCCTCTGGTTCATATGACAATTCTCACTTGCCATCGATTAATTCGAAATTGAAAGAGACAAGATCGCCGTCGGTGGAAGAGAACTTCAGATCAGAATCGTCGCCTCACGATCATCAACTTTTGAGGAAGGCTTTGCCTTTTTCTGGAAGCAACAATAGCAATACTTCGTTCTTGAAATCTTCTTCAACAAATAAGCTCAACATGTCTCACGCATCAGCAGGAACGACCTCACAAAGTGATTCACAAAAGTCGAATAGCTCAAAACAACCAGAGCCCGTTTCTGGATTGGCAACTACTCCTTCGGCATACAAGTCAATTCAATACGAGAATGTTTTCGAGGAGGATGATGGAGAAGATTACTATTTGTCTCACAAGCTTAGGGGCAAGAATATCGAAGACTCCAAGTCTTCTAAGTTCACCTCTAGAATAGAGAACAATAACAACGAGGAAGAGGAGAACGACGATGATGATTTGCTATTCACAATGAGTGATATGAACCTAACTAAGAACTGATCTTCATTGCCTTTTTTAGTGTTGAATGAATCGAAAAGACTCGTTGCTTAGGACTTGCAACTTACTTTTGTTTAGTACCTTCAATATGTATCAGTTTCATACGAATGCTGATATCGTCAGGTTTTTTTTACGTATAGAAGAAATAGTGAACTTATTTATATAACTAGAATTGAAACTATTTGCCCGTGTCTTGGTGGTATCAGTCAGTAATGAATGTGACTTGGAAGTTGTATCGATGAAAAAAAAAAATTTACCTCGGAGTAGATGATAGTCGAGGTTTATAGCAGAACCCCACTAAACACTTTAAAATACTGTGAAACAACTTTTAAAAAATTAGACAGGTGATAGTATATGTGCCCCAGTCTTATGAGTGAGAACTAATTGTTGCCTATTGGAAACTAGAAAACTAGTCTTTTAATGACTCTAGCGAGGAGACTTTGTGCAAGATTTATAACGTCTAGTTCAGGATGTCAACACCAACGCCTTTTTCACCTGGGTATACCTTTGCTCAAGACACCTACACCCATTGAGGAATATGACTCGAGGGTGAAGGAGGGTAGACTTCGAGACGATCCTTATCAAAGAAAGATAATATCTAGTTTGCTGGACTTTCATGCAAATTTGATGAACTACTCTCCCCCAAAGGTGGAGAAACCAGCGCTCGATGATTTGAAGCCAAAAACAGGAATCAGAAAGCTACTCCCCTTCTTATTTAAGGGCAGATCACTCTCGGGTGATGTTAGTGGTCAATATAGTGATGGCAAGATTGTGAAAGGAATATACCTATATGGTGATGTGGGGTGTGGGAAAACTATGTTAATGGATTTGTTCTACAAGACTATTCCTGATGACTTACCTAAACGAAGGGTTCATTTTCATCAGTTCATGCAACATTTACACAAGAGATGTCATCAGTTGAAGATAGGACATGAACACATTGATATCGATGTGATTCCTTTACTTGCTGCTGAAATAGCTCAGGAATCAACTGTTTTATGCTTTGACGAGTTTCAAGTGACTGATGTAGCAGATGCGATGTTGCTTAGAAGGCTCTTGATGCTTTTGTTAAGCCCCAGGTATGGTGTCATTCTTTTCGCTACATCCAACAGAGCCCCGGACGATCTATACATTAACGGGATACAACGGGTTTCATTCATTCCTTGCATTCAGCAAATCAAGAGGCAGACCAGAGTGATCTACTTGAATTCTCCTACGGATTACAGAAAGATTGCTCGCCCCGTCTCAGACGTTTACTGTTTTCCCAAGCCCGGCATCCAATATATGTCGAAGGCGCATCAGGCAAGGTGCGAGGAGCATGTAAAGCAATGGTACACATATTTCAATGCAGCAAATGACTCGAAAGAAGTATCTGATCACTTCACTCTCTCAGTATGGGGCAGAGAGTTGAAAGTACCCAAATGCTCGTATCCCTACGTTGCACAATTCTCTTTCAAGGAGCTCTGTGGAAAGCATCTTGCAGCCGGAGATTACCTCACCTTGGCAAACGCATTTCAATCTTTCATAATCACAGACATCCCGTATTTAAGCATAGATCTTAGAGATGAGGTGCGGCGCTTCATCATCTTCTTGGACGCTGTCTACGATGCCAGGGGCCGTTTAGCCGTAACGTCTGCCGCACCCTTCAAAGATCTCTTTGTAGAGCCGGAGGACTTGATGAAAGGGAATTACCAGCTCTACAAACGTCAGCAAGAAAAGGGCACCGAGGAAACCTTCGAAGACGACGAGCTAGTTACAAAACACGGCTTCGATAAATCGGTCGCAAAGAAAGCCTCCATGTTCTCCACCGATGAAGAAAAATTCGCTTTCGCAAGAGCCTTATCTCGTCTATCACAAATGAGCACTACTGAATGGATAGACGACGTCAGAAAATTCTGACACAATCGTTTAGACAGCCTTCTGAACCTATTTATTTTATATATCCCATCTAGAAGGGAGCTAGTTAGATGACTGTAGAGGCAACCACCGGCCATATATAGAAACAATCATCTGACACTCAGATCCGGTAATCAGCCGGACGGGCCATACAGTACTATATTTAACTCAAAGTTCCAGATTTTCAATAAATTTTCATTTCCGTGATTTGCGCCCTCGGTATTTGACCGAAGTTCACAGAAAAACGCATGAATTTCAAGGGTGCTGGTTTGTATCCCAACAATACGAGGTACCGGAGAAGTACCGGAGTTCAGTTCCGGTGTCATGGCAAATATGATAATTTCATCTTGAGAGAGTAAAAACAAAATAGATTTAACCTATACTATTATCAATAAGGATTCCATAGTCACCACTTAGGCTTCCAAATTGACAAGTAATACCTAGTCAACCGTTTCTAGTTCACAGAGTAAACAACTTTCTTTGGAAGGGAGAATAGGCTTGCAAGGCTAGAATATCAACCAAGGACAATCGAAGGATCAATAACAAGGGTGGCTACAGATAGACAGGGAGAAGAGAAATTGAAAGTTCACCAGAGCTTAGTTACATTGCTCGCAAGAATTCACTTGAAACTACACTCGCTTTAATATGAAACATACAAACTTGTCGCAGGCGCTGTTGGAAAATAACTATTACGATATAAACATTGGTAGGGATACTCCAGGAAATGCTCCAGCAACGAAGAAGAAATACTCTGGGGTGTACGCACCCCGACGGGTTGGCTCCCACTCGTCGTTGACGACGATGAGTGGCGAACCAAAACGTCCAAGTGACTACTACATTCAAAAACTAAGCAACAGTTCGCTAAATTTGAGTACACCATGGAATTCAAGGCCTCCTTCAATTGCTCAAAATCAAGTGGGAGGATCCAATCGCCCCATGTCTGGAGATTCTACTTTCTCATTGCAGTCTAATCTTTCAGACGAGACATCTCTGGTCGGTTCTTACCAGTTCGACACTCCGGACACAAGACTCAGTTCCATGACTAGCAACTCGATCATTTCATCGCTGGAATCACCCTTAATCAATAATCATAGCTTTATTTCAACTAGCACTGAGAGAATCGAAGCGAAACACAACGAAGAGACCAAACTCGGTGATATCGAGGAAGCTGATACAAGCCTAGAAGCAATGAGCTCATCTTTATCAACAATAACTTTGAAGAACTCGACCAGGAAGAATGAGTCTAGCTCCGATTTGACGTATGCCACTCCTCTGCATAGAACGAGATTACGTCCACCCATAAAATCGCAGTCGACTTCACACATCGTACAGTCTGCTAATAGAAGAGTTTTGAGTACGGGTTCAGTATCGAACACATCTTTGACTAGAACAAAGTCAAATTATATAAGTGCGAAGCAAGTCAAAGAGAGACAGCAATTGAGAAAGAAACTTTATGACGATAATGACGACGATGATGAGATACTAAACAACGATTTGGACTTAGTATTCAACGTCCCTGTCATCCAAAATCTTGAGGAGCTATACAAAAATACTGACAAGAGTACTAGTTTCGTCTCTAGGGATGTTTTGTTGGCCTCAGGTGATGAACCAAAGTACAAAGTAAATGTAACTATGAAACCGTGTCCCTTGCCAGGAAAATTGAACGCCAAGGATACGAGTACTGATGAATCATTATCAACTCATCTGCTTTCGAGTGACAAATATGTTGAGAAAGACGATTCTAATATTAGCGTGACTAATGATGATGACTCCGAAATTATTAATAACATATCCACATATTACAACCAGAAATCGAAATCGATGGCTGAGTTTGGTCAACTCAATAGAGAGAAGGGGCTAACTAGAACAGGTCCTTACTCCAGGTCACAACTGTTCAAAAGCGTAGCTCTTCCAACCCTACCAGAGAGGAAAGCTGATCAAACGCGACCCAATAATTTACCACCAAAACTGCCTGTCGATACTCAAAAGCATAATAAAGAGTTCAAGAAAGTCTTGATAGACTATGAGATGTCTTCAAAGCAAAGTAACGAATCTTTGATCAAGTCGACCGAAGGCTTGTTGCAAAATGTGGGAAACTGGTACAAAATGTTTGATGGAGTCAAGAGTGGATGCGACTTGCAGAGGAACATAAACAGTAACAAAAACTTCTACAGAAAGCTTTGTTTTGATTCAATTTGTCCTTCGGATTTGCAGTATAAATTCTTTGTGTCCATTTTGCATCTCAACACAAGTGAAGACACCACAAAAAGTATTAGACAGTCTTTCGATACTTCTGTTATCAAATTTAAGCAACTCAATGATTCTGTAAAGGTTATTAAAGATGCAAGCTTCAATGAACTAATTGACGCCGTTTTGAATCGACCATTGTTCAATTCTGCGTTAAAATGGATTCAAGAGTCTGATTCAAGCTTCAAGTTTTCACAATTGCATGATGAGTTTAAACAGCTTCTTTATTTGAAACTGTTAACAGAGGGTGGACTTAGAAAGCATGAAGAAATTCTTACTATCCCACTTTTACTTTTGCTATTTTACAAGAACCAAACGTTGCAGGAAATTTATTACTTGAATGAATTGCTCAATGTATGTGTCTTCGAACCGGGGTTTGTTGAAGCGATGAACAATAATTTAAACAAATGGTCTAGTCCCAATGGTTCTTACAAGATTTCTTATGATCTTTATAAGTTCATTCACAAGTTCGAAAAATCAGATGAATTCGATGGATTGAACCTCAATCTTTTCTTTGAAATCATCTTACAGTTGAACGATAGACTGCCAATGGGATTATCTGCACCTACGACACCCGTAAATAAACAACCTGGAAAGTTCTTATTGCATAATACAAGTCCTAGTGCTGAAATAAAGAACGATGGCGATGGCAAAGACAAAAGAGACTCGGATGTGATATTTCTGAACTCTTCATCGTTGAATTTATTAATCAGTCTTTTCCAGTTGTTGGTTATATATTCAAATTCGCCGAAGACTAAGCAGAAGAATAATTTGAAAATTTTACAGTCTTTCTTGATGGTGGTGTTCAAATTTTATCACATCGATTGGAACAACTATTCTGAGCTATTGAAAAACAACAAGTCTATCAAACTCAATAATAGCGCCGATCAGATCCGAAACCTACACTTGTTTATAAATAAGTGGAAGGATGCATTCAAGAATTTCTAAATAGCTAAGCCTTATAATAAATTAATATGTCTCATTCTCTCCAAATTTACATATCCATATCTATGTCTAAGGAGTCAGGATTTGGTACGTCATTCTTTCCTATGTCAGTTTTGATGGTCTTATCGCTTGATTTTACGAAACCCATAGGGTTCAATGAATTCCTGAATGTATCCTGTATCGCAAAATCTCTCTCAACTTGTCTTTTGACTCTCAACATTTCTTTGAAAGTTAATTCATCACCATTGTTGAGTTCGAATTGTTCCCACTTATGCCAAAAATGCAAGATTTCAGAATTGTTAGGATGCCTCAATTTACAGGCATGGTTGTATAACTCTCTGACTCTTCTGTATTGTTTTTGGCCTTCTTCAAAACTAATGAACCTTGATATGACGTCTAAAAATTGATCAAATTTCAATTGTGTATCACTGACGATATTTTCATATGACCTTCGAATTATACCGATGTCTTTTAAGTCATTACTGAATTCTATTATCATTCCATAAATCTCAAACTTATCTCTAAGGATGTTGTCTCTTTCCTGTTTTCCTCCAGCATTATTGTCGTATGCATTCGTCAATATGGGAATACTCTTATTGAGTATTTGAAATGCCTTCTCCGAGGATCCAATATCACTCTCAACTTGGGCATATAGAATAAAAAGCAGTTTACAGATTCCAACTGGACATTTTGATTTCTCAATGACCTCGTTATTGAATAGGCATTGATCGAATAAATCACGTAATCTTTCAATACCGATCCCATGATCAACTGCCTTTCTCAAATATATGGACCATATTTCATAGACAATTTGTGAATCATTGAATAATTTGATTCCCTCTTCATAAACACTGAATGCGGCATCATGCTTAATCCAAGATTCTAAAAAGGATGCGTAGTTGATGACATTGAAGGGCGTCATAACTTTTAATGATATCATTCGTTCGTATTCCTGAATTGCAAGTTCAATGTGTTTTCTGTCATTCTCACTATCTATCAATGATTCTAACAATTCCAAGTAAAACGTCCACAAACTTTGACACTTGTACAAATTTTTCTTCAATTCTATGCTACCTTTATGCGAAGAAGTATCTGTACTGAGCTTGGGGGTTAGTGCTTCTTTTAAAACATTCACTGCTTGATCTTCGTCGCCGCTCGTTAATAGCATTTTGCTTTTCTCGATGTAAATGAGGGCCAAATCTTCAACGCTTTTAAACTGTGACTCAAATGACTTAGAAAGAATCAAACTAGCTGTTTTAGCGTCTCCCCTATCTGAATAAATGTTAGCATACTGTATCCATAAGTTAGGCAAAGTGTGTTTGGTGTTTCCCAGCAAGGAGTGAGCCCTTAAAGGGTTTACTGACATCAAAGCCTCTGCGTATGTTCGAATCTTTTTGTTTAGATCTTCCTTGAAGATATCTACCCTGTTGAACCATTCATCTAGATTGTCCTTATCTTGTCGTAACATCATATCGCTTTTAATGAGAGATCTGGACTTTAACAAATTGTCAAACCGCCCCATTCTGAATTCGATCTCTGCTTCTAGTGATTCATTGCTAGGATCCGTTTCCAAGTCTTTGTTTATTTTTTCAATTACAAACTCTTCGAAGTCGACTAAAGCATCATATATCGTGGTAAAGTCATTCAACGTTGAACACTCATTAATTCCTTGCTTGAAGTAGAATCTGACCTTATCAAAATTTCCCCTTCCCCTAAAGTATTGAGTCACCTTCAAATAAAAAACAGCCACCTGATCACTGAAGAGTCTTGATCCATGCAATATTAAGTTCTCAAATTGCTCATCTAGTTCTGTCGAACGCTCTATTGACCTTGATGATTTGGTGATGTTTTCAATAAATGAGTCGAGAAAATAAACCCAAAAACTCAAGTCGAACTTCTTTGACACCATCATAGAGTCTGAATTATTTATAGCCGCTTCAAATGAGGTTAAAGACAGTGGTATGTCGCCAAATTCGATAAGTTTTGAGATAATCTGATCAGCGGTCAAATGAAACTTCCCGCCATTGACATCTTCTTGTGATAAGCCTGCACCGTCATATATCAAATACCTTTGATAAACTTCAGTCCCATATTTTCCTCCCACCTTTTCTGCAAAGTTGATATAGAGAGGCCATATGTGGTTGTGTTGGGTTATAGGAAGGCACCTAAATGCTTTGTTGAACTTGGATCTGCAGTTGTTTACATCCTCGTCGCAATAATGCACCAAAAACTTCAAGTATCTAGTCCATATCTTTGGTAAAGTATCAAGAAGTCGAAGAGATCTTTCAAATAATACTTTTATTGTGTCGACATTCAAAATTCCTCCGTCTTCTTCATTATCGTATGTATCGGTACATAGGTCCAAGTATATCTTCCATAACTTGAAAGATCGAGGGAATCTCCTGACTGCTCTTTCTAATATGAAAATGCGTTGTTCGAATGATGAAGGTTCCGATGACTTGATCTCATAGTAGTTCAACCATATCTTCATGTTATCCCCATCTTTCAAGATCTCCTTTTCCCAATTAAAAGTGTTATCGTCATCTATAAGTCTCTCTATCTCCCACATAACGACACAGAACACTCCGACACGGTCATAAGAGTAAGATTATTCAGTACAGTATATCTAAGCTTTAAAGATGATAGATACTTGACACAAAATTGAGCATGTCGATAATTGAACTTTGAGTTCCTTCACCAATTCGTTTAATCTTCATATATTCAGAGGAATATTGTTTCTGCAGACACCTAACAGTCAAGAGATAGCAGTTGAACATGTCTGGATCAGGTAACAGAGAGCAGGTTTTCCCCACCCGTATGACTTTAGGGTTGATGAAGGGAAAACTTAAGGGGGCTCAACAGGGACACTCACTTTTGAAAAGAAAATCAGAAGCTTTGACAAAGAGATTCAGGGACATTACTCAGAGGATTGACGATGCCAAAAGAAAGATGGGCCGGGTTATGCAGGTGGCCGCTTTTTCGTTAGCTGAGGTTCAATACGCTACTGGCGATAATATAAGTTACCAAGTGCAAGAGTCTGTACAGAAGGCTAGGTTTCAGGTCAAAGCCAAGCAAGAGAACGTTTCTGGTGTCTACTTGCCAACATTTGACAGCCACATCAATGAGGAAATTAATGATTTTAAAATGACCGGTTTAGGTAGAGGTGGTCAGCAAGTCCAAAAGGCTAAAGATGTATACACCAGAGCTGTTGAAGCTTTGGTCCATTTGGCATCTTTACAAACTGCTTTCATTATTTTGGACGAAGTCATCAAGGTCACCAACAGAAGAGTGAATGCAATTGAGCACGTCATTATCCCTAGAACTGAAAATACGATTTCTTACATCAATTCTGAATTGGATGAGTTAGACAGAGAAGAATTCTATCGTTTGAAGAAAGTTCAAGAGAAGAAACAAATTGCTGCAGCAGAGTCCGAAGCTCAAGATAAGGCGTCCAAAGAGAAGGCGCGGAATCTAGAGAAAGAGGAAGACCTGGAGGGTGCGATTGAGACGGGGGAGGATAAAAATGAATCAGAAGATGTTGGAGAGGAGAAAGAGGAGCAAATCTCTGCGGTTGAGACTGAGAATTCAGAAAAACCTGACGCCACGGCCAACGGAGACGAAGATTTGTTGAAAGAAACTGAAGATGATATCATCTTTTGATTAACGTGGTGAAGGAACAGAACTTCATTCAGAAACACAAAGTTCAATTCTATTAGTAAAGTCCTACAGTATTTGTGTCTTGAATAGCATACTTTACATATTGAAAATATAACAAAAAATGCTTTCTATTCTAGTTGTTCCGTATATTTTTAACAAAAATCTTCAGTGAAATCTTGAAGATTATCTCTATGGGGCACAGTATCCACCATCCACAATTATATCAGCTCCTGTGGTGTAAGTGGAAGCAGCCGATGCCAAGTATAAATAGGCACCAACCAACTCTTGCGTGACTCCTTCTCTACCTAACGGGATCAACAGATGCCATCTGCTTTTAACATCATCCGAGGCGAATTGTGAAATATCGGTCTTGATATATCCGGGAGATATTGTGTTCACCCTTGCGAAAGGAGCCCACTCTACGGATAAAGATTTTCCAAGATGCAAACATGCAGCTTTAACTGCATTGTAAGGCGCCTGTAAGTTGGGTACATTAACAATATGTCCAGACATTGAAGCTGTGATGATCAATGATCCCTTTTTCTTCTGCTCAAACAATTTTCCGACAGTTTTGCAACAATAGAAGACACCGCTCAAATCGACATCTATCACCTTTTTCCAATTGTCGTAGCCTTGCGAGTGTATAGTTCTTCCATCTTCCCATGCAACACCAGCGTTTGCAACGAACACGTCAATGGTTCCGAAGTCCTTTTCAATTTGGCTGATCGTAGACTCGACACTTTCTGCGTCAGATATGTTGCACTTGTATGCTTTGGCTTTGACACCCCACGTCTTGGCAATGTGTTCAGCTTTGTCGTCCGCAGGTTTAGAATTATACCATATGGCAACATCAGCTCCAGCCTGAGCGTAAGCCTCTGCCACTGCTAGTCCAATTCCTCCAGAGGATCCCGTAACAGCAGCTACCTTGCCCTTCAATGAGAAAAGGTCCAACACATGGTTCACCTTTGGAGGGTCTGGTCTGGGTAAGTCCCCCAATTCCTCATTTATCACTGATTTAGTGCCTGTCATACTTCTATAAAGTTTTGTTTATTTTCTCAATTACAATTGAATTCTTCTTACCAGATATTACTATCTATTTGCTAAGTTAGTGGAACACACTACGATTTATATTCACCGATAATAAGTTCGCTTGCTATCTTAACACTTAAGGAGCAAGTAGATGATGTAATGTGTATAAGAATTCTCGAATATTCGAATTATATTCAGTACTCCTATGAATAAATACGCTAGATAAAATTGTCGAGTCACATAGCAACCGGTTTGGAGCAACTAATAAACTCTCTTAGCGGGAGGAACAGGTTTACAATCATTTTCGTCGAGTGTAGTCCTTATCACATCTCTGTAGTCGAGAGAAACCTTGCCACCAGATTCGGTTTGGTAGGATAATGTATGAAGCCTCCAATTTTCATCGTCTCTGTCTGGGTAATCATCTCTTGCGTGTGCACCTCTAGATTCCTTTCTGGCAGCTGCAGACAGAGCAGTCTGGGTGGCACAAGTCAACAAATTTTGCAACTCTAAAGTTTCGACTAAATCTGAGTTCCAAATCATGGATCTGTCGGTGGTCTTGACGTCTGCGAATGACTTGTCAATGGCAGTTATCTCCTCAACACATTTGTCCAAAGTGTCTTGCAATCTGAAGACTGCGCAACCCTTTTGCATAGTTCTTTGCATTTCAAGTCTGATGTCAGCGGTTGACCTTGAACCTGTTGCAGTTCTAAGTTTGTCCAAGTTTTGAATTGATTCAATACCGATGTCTTTAGGAGCTGGTGGTAATGGTGTGTTTGGAGTCAAAGAATCCCTGATGGTGTGGGAAACAGCTCTACCAAAAACAACCAAATCAAGCAATGAGTTTGCACCCAATCTGTTGGCACCATGAACAGAGGCACATGCAGCCTCACCACAAGCCAACAATCCAGGCACAACTTCATCTTCTCCTTTTTCGTTCTTCTTGACGACCTCACCATTCCACTTAGTTGGTATACCACCCATATTATAGTGTACAGTTGGCAAAATAGGAATTGGCTCTTTAGTAACATCAACACCCGCAAAAATATGAGCTGTCTCAGAAATACCTGGAAGTCTTTCCTTCAAAACCGAAGCTGGAATGTGACTCAATTGAAGATACATATGATCTTTCATTGGCCCGACACCTCTTCCCTCGTTGATTTCCATTGTTATTGCTCTAGAGACGACATCTCTAGATGCCAAATCTTTAGCAGATGGAGCGTATCTTTCCATGAATCTTTCACCCTCGGAGTTAACTAAGAAACCACCTTCACCTCTAGCACCTTCCGTGATCAAACAACCAGATCCGTAAATACCAGAAGGATGGAATTGAACGAACTCCAAGTCCTCAAGAGGCAAGCCTGCTCTAGAAACCATAGCATAACCATCACCAGTACAAGTGTGGGCAGAAGTGCATGAGAAGTATGTTCTTCCGTAACCACCTGTTGCAATGACAGTCTTGTGTGCTCTAAATCTATGCAAAGTTCCGTCTTCCTCGTTGTATGCAATAACACCGATACATTTTCCATCTTGCATTAACAAGTCCATTGCGAAAAACTCGATGAAGAAATGGGTATCGTGTCTCAAGGATTGACCGTAAAGCGAGTGCAATAAAGCATGTCCAGTTCTGTCAGCAACAGCACACGTTCTGTAAGCCTGTCCTCCCTTACCATACTCTTTCGATTGACCTCCGAAAGCTCTCTGGTATATTCTACCCTCCTCATTTCTGGAGAAAGGCACACCATAGTTTTCCAACTCGTATATGGAGTCTGGCGCCTCCTTAGTCATGTAGTGGATCGCGTCTTGGTCTCCAAGCCAGTCAGATCCCTTCACTGTGTCGTACATATGCCAATGCCAGTCGTCCTTATGCATATTTCCCAAGGCAGCGTTGATACCTCCCTGCGCAGCGACGGTGTGGGATCTTGTGGGGAACAACTTGGAAATACAGGCCGTCTTAAAACCTGCCTCTGCCAACCCGAAAGCCGCTCTAAGACCCGCTCCACCTGCTCCCACCACAAGACAGTCGTACTCGTGGTCAATAACATGGTACTTCTGGCTCATGTACTTGGCAGCGTTGAAGTCATCTCCCTTCACGTCATTGCCAATAACCTGTCGGCGAACCGCACTGCTGGTAATCCATCTTCTGGTCAGGAGAGCCTTCGATAAGTTACCGAAGCTTCTCATATTATCGATTAATTCCTTTCTACACTGTTGTTCGATCGCTCTCTCGATTAATTTGATGGTTTGTTTTGCGCTACTTTCGTTGAGATCGGAATTAGTAATGCGGCCATTTTTATAGGCATTCTTTGTTTGGTGGAGATGAGTGGAACCGGGGATTCGGGACGAAAAAGATCCAATGAGGACCTCGGTTTATGGGCACACCCCAGACCGCGCTCGGTAGTCGCACCCAATGTCTATAGTAAGTCGAGCACAGGCTGGGGTTGCCGGGGGAGCTCGAGTTTCCGGCTAGGGCGATTGGCTGGAATCGCTCTGCTGGGCCCTCGCGGCTCCCGGTGATGGGGCCGGGGTAGCCGAACGTGCCCTCGACCGGGCGCGCTCCGGGTCGCTTTTACGAGCAGAAGTCAATAGCTCGACGCTAGCGTGAGATGAGAGCGCTGGCGAGCAGCATACACAAGTACAGCAAAAATATATTTAAAAACTATAGCTAGGAACGTTATATACCAAGTAAATTAAGTCTATCATTCTTGGAAAACGGGCCACGGTAGAAAATCTAAATTTAAACCGCACAGTAACCACCGTCGACCTTCAAGTCTGAACCGGTGACGAAAGTAGAAGCGTCAGAACCGAGGTAGAGGTAGGCACCTGCAAGCTCACGGGGCAAACCTTGTCTACCCTTGGGAGTCAAAGAGTACCATCTATTCTTCTCGTCCTCAGGAACGAAGTCTGACAACTCTGTAGCTATGTAACCTGGAGACACAGTGTTGACTCTGGCGAATGCTGCCCATTCGACAGCCAAAGATTTACCTAAATGCAAAACACCGGCCTTGGCGGCGTTGTAGGGGGATTGGAAGTTTGGCACGTTGACAATGTGGGCAGACATCGATGCCGTCATGACAAGAGAACCTCTTCCTTGCTCCCTGAATATTCTACCGACGTTCTTTGCGCAGTAGTAGACACCGTTCAAATCAACGTTCATGACGTTGTGCCACTCGTCGTCGTTGTCTTGGTCGAGAATGGAGCCTGAGGTCCATGCAATTCCGGCATTTGCAACAAAGATATCGATAGAGCCAAAGGTCTTGTGGATGTCTTCGATCACCTCCTTGACCTGCTCGGGCTTTCTCACGTCACAGCTGGCGTATTTGACCTCAGTCTTGGGGTATTTCTTTTTCAACAACTCGAGTGCTGCTGGGCTCTCGGAGTAGTCGATGATA
Source organism: Debaryomycetaceae sp. CAB 1570 (assembly GCA_031081755.1). Classification (NCBI taxonomy): domain Eukaryota; kingdom Fungi; phylum Ascomycota; class Pichiomycetes; order Serinales; family Debaryomycetaceae; species Debaryomycetaceae sp. CAB 1570. The sequence goes on from JARYSW010000006.1 coordinate 685,745, forward strand.
GCCAACTTGTCCACTCCAGCCTGACAGTATGCCTCAGAGATAACGAACCCGATACCTCTGGCGCCTCCAGTCACCACAGCGTTTTTTCCCTTCAACGAGAAGAGATTCATCACGTTGTCGTCCAACGTGGGGAATTGGGCTGGCAAACTGCCTATTTGCGTGTTGACCACAGATTGAGGTCCTTCAGTTTGGTCGATAGTCATTCTATACGTGTAATGCTTACTTCAAGTCTACAATTTTTCTACAATCGGCGGCAGATACCTGCTCTTATATATATACCTGATATATTCTGACGTAGTTGCGCCTCCCGCTTCCTATCCGCATTTGCTATTGCCAACGTTATCGTCTTTGACACCACCCCAGAAATAAAACTCGGAAAAACCTATGTTTCTTTTTCTGCCATATTATCGCTGTATATAATAACAAATATGTATAGATGACCTTCAACTGAGATACAAAAACGAACGTTTGATCTGAATTTCACTCTATGCCTTCATACAACGTTATCCAGAGATGGCAAGCCCCGTATGCCGGTTTCATTGGACACATCCTGGAGTAAATTTACTGTATTGAGAAGCGGCGATTGCGAGCATTGCTTGTCCTACGCCCGCCTCTACGTAATAAAAGAAACGTCCCAAGAAATCTTCCGGAGATGATTGGTACACCTCAACAGTAGATGATGTGAACAAAGCAAAGAAAAGGAGTATGTGCTGGCCTGGAGTATGGGGCACCCCGTTACCGGTGTAATCGGATGAAGTAAGAGCACAGACGAAAAGCGTCCGCAGACTCCGCCATTGACCGGCGAGACCGAGTGAATGGGATACTCGAGCGCTCACATGGCCCGTCCATGTGTCGTCGTGTGTTTTTTTTTTATTTTGTGTTTTGGTCTAGCTTCTACTGTGAATACTTGCCTTCGTCGTATAAAAACGGAAAAATTTAATAGGAGGCCCCCTCATCGGCTCCTTGCAAAACACGGAGACGATTCACGTAGAAGACGAGTCGATGCGAGCCAATGAAAGCGGCGTCAGAGTGTGTTGAAGAAACTTCGAGTACGCATAACCCCCACAGTGTCTGCAACCAGGGCCAGCTTGATATCTCGAAAAACTGTCCGAGTGATGAAGTCTGAATCTACGTAGCTGGCAAAGGAAGCTCTTGAAACAGACCCACTGATATGGAGGGGGGAGGACTTGCAGCACCACCCTGTCCCTGAAAGTGCTTTAGGTGCCATCATCAGGGGTTCTTTACTGGCCTCCGTTGTTTGTAGGTACTCCCCGTGAACTGATAGTATAATGCGTCTCGCTGAGATCTTGTGGAGAAGCGAATGTTAGCCCGACACAATCAGGCCGAATGAGAACACGTTGGGTCAAGGTTGACGGGCGTGTGGTCTAGAGGTATGATTCTCGCTTCGGGCAATGAGTTGAAAATGCGAGAGGTCCTGGGTTCGATTCTCAGCTCGCCCCAACCTATCCCTCTCTTTTTTTGAATTTTGGTTTTTTTTTTTGGCCCCCAGCCTGCGTTGCGCTTCCTTACTCAGAGCGTGCTTTGCTATACTCGTGAATACACAGTAGAGGCTGAAGCACTATTCGCAGCACCAATTTTCGCAAGAGTCATCGATACTGGTGTAGCATTCATTATTCTCTCTTGTAACCCTGAAAACGCTGGCAAGAAAGACGTTTTATGATGTGAAGCGATATTTTGCCTCACTCTTGCCTACGGCAAAGCTCAATGGCTTCATTATCGCTTTAACTGTCTCGTTCTTGCTTCATCTCCACCCTTGCAACTCCCTTGCCCGTCTCTGTCAAGGTCACGTGACTTGGAATATTCTCGAAATCGCTGAAAAATTTATTATTCGACCATGGAATAGTACTTAATAACTTAAGACACCATAGGTACAAATTTGAGCGTAACTCAGGATTGACCATAAAGTTCAGGTACAATAGTTTCAACATGTTAAGAGCCACCCGTCCCTCTATCAAAAGACAGGCTGCTAGCCTCATTCGTAATTACTCCCACAAAGAATTGAAATTTGGGGTTGAAGGAAGAGCTGCTCTATTAAAGGGTGTTAACACTTTAGCTGATGCAGTTTCGGTGACCTTGGGACCAAAGGGTAGAAACGTTTTGATTGAGCAACAGTTTGGCTCTCCCAAAATCACCAAGGACGGTGTTACTGTGGCTAAATCTATCTCCTTGAAGGATAAGTTCGAGGACTTGGGTGCCAAATTATTGCAAGAGGTTGCCTCTAAGACCAACGAGTCAGCAGGTGATGGTACTACATCTGCTACCGTTTTGGGTAGATCAATTTTCACGGAGTCTGTGAAGAATGTTGCTGCCGGATGTAATCCCATGGATTTGAGAAAAGGATCTCAAGCTGCTGTAGAAGCTGTTGTCGATTTCTTGCAAAAGAACAAGAAGGAAATAACGACATCCGAGGAGATCGCTCAAGTCGCCACTATCTCTGCCAATGGTGACAAGCATATTGGAAGTTTATTAGCTTCTGCTATGGAGAAGGTAGGTAAAGAAGGTGTCATTACCGTCAAAGAAGGTAAGACATTGGAAGACGAATTAGAAGTCACTGAGGGTATGAGATTTGACAGGGGCTTCATTTCACCTTACTTCATTACAAACACCAAGTCCGGCAAGGTAGAGTTCGAAAATCCATTGGTTTTATTATCCGAAAAGAAAATTTCTACAATTCAAGACATCTTACCAGCTTTGGAATTATCCAACCAACATAGAAGACCTTTGTTGATCATTGCTGAAGATATCGATGGTGAGGCATTAGCTGCTTGTATTTTGAACAAGTTGAGAGGACAAGTTCAAGTTTGTGCCGTTAAAGCACCTGGGTTCGGTGATAACAGAAAGAACATCTTGGGTGATATTGCCATTTTATCTGGTGGTACCGTCTTTACCGAGGAATTGGATATCAAACCAGAAAATGCTACCATTGACTTATTAGGTTCTGCTGGCTCCATTACAATCACAAAAGAGGACACTGTTGTTTTAAATGGTGAAGGCCCTAAGGATAACATCCAATCCAGATGCGAGCAAATCAGAACTGTTATCAATGACCCACTTACAACAGACTATGAGAAGGAGAAATTACAGGAAAGATTAGCTAAGTTGTCTGGAGGTGTTGCTGTAGTTAAGGTGGGTGGTGCATCTGAAGTCGAAGTAGGTGAAAAGAAGGATCGTTATGATGATGCTTTGAATGCTACCAGAGCTGCAGTCCAAGAGGGAATTTTGCCAGGTGGAGGTACTGCTTTGATCAAGGCTTCTAGAGTCTTGGATGAAGTCAAGGAGAAGGCAGAGAACTTCGATCAAAAGCTTGGTGTTGATATCATCAAGTCTGCTATTACCAAGCCTGCAAAGACAATTATTGAAAACGCAGGTGAGGAGGGTGCAGTCATCGTTGGAAAGATTTTCGATGAAGCTGATTTTAACAAGGGTTACGACTCTTCAAAGGGACAGTTCACCGATATGATTAATGCTGGTATTATTGACCCTTTCAAAGTCGTTAAAAATGGTTTAGTTGATGCAAGTGGAGTAGCTTCATTATTGGCTACAACCGAGTGTGCTATTGTAGATGCTCCTGAACCCAAGAGTCCTGCTGCTGCTCCGGCAGGCATGGGAGGAATGGGAGGTGGAGTCCCTGGAATGGGATTCTGAACTTAGCTTGAAACTCTATTAGTGCCATTTGTGCTGTGACTTGGCAGAAATTCTCATTGTAAATAGTGTAAACACATAGAGTCACTGAATATAAGAACATGTTTGTCTAATATAAAAATTTGATAAAGTAAAAAAAAAAAAATCAACTCTTCTCCTGATATATACAGTGGTAAGAATGAACCTTTGACTATTATGTTCGAAGCTGTGTTCGCTGACAGCAATGATTCAAATGCTAATCGTAAGCAAAAACAACTTCAACGTTTATTGGTGAAGTATATCGAATTGAAGAGATTTCAAGAAATAAATCAGCAGTGCATCATCGAGGGCCACTTACCCTCAAAAAACAGGAATTACAATAAAAGAAAAGTCTTAAGAAGGATAAGAAATGAACTCAATAAAAGGTTGAAACCAGAAGAGACTTATGAGGTCTGGCATGAATTTGGAAACTCAAATACTAACTTGAGGAAATTCGAATCAAAGAGCAATAATGATGATGAGTATTTCAATGATATGCGAAGTGAAGATGAACTTTTAGAACATGACGAGAATAACGAAGACAGTGTGGAAGAAATGTTCAATTTGAAAGCTGAAGAACAATTGGAAAAGTTCACAAATACATTCGATGGTTCTAATACCTGGGTTAAAGCCAACTTTTTCATTCAAACTCGGGGCCTTGAGATTTTGCCCATTTGTTCAAACAATATTGGTACTAAAAAGTTGCACAGCACTATGAAATCCCATGTTGAAAACTTGAACATATTGCTACATTTAAACTTGCTCAGAGAAAACTGGGATTTGTCTTACAAATTGTTCTGTATACTTATCAGAATACCGATAGTCGATATCAGATCGATTTGGAGTATCGGTATCGAGATACTCTATAATTTAGGTAAAGAAAGAGACAGCAGCTCATATCTTATCAAAAATGAGAGATTCTTCGAATGGTTATCATCTTTGTTGATGGTAAATGATACAAGTGTTAATACATCTACTAAAAGATCAAGGAACATATCAGCACCAATTTGGAGATCTGGATCTAAAACCCATACTCCGCTCTACATAATCACTTCACTTTGGAATTTACTCACCAAGAGAGACATAACCAAACTAAAAGATAGATTGGAGAATTTACTACTCGAACCGCCCTTCAATACTGATGGTGTGTTCTACTATTTGACAGCTCTTTGTGTGTTGACTGAGAGCGTCGATTTGGCTAATGAGATCAAAATGAAGACGGCAAAGAGCAAACTACATTTTGTTGACGTTGAATCTGAAAGTTTTAAATTAGTTGAGAGTTTAAAAGTTATGAATTCTTACCTCGAAAAATGTGATGAATTTGAATTCAATTATCCCGCAAATTTGTTCACCATACAAATTGCCTCATTGAAGAAATATGCTAGCAATTTTCAAGTGGAGAATGCAAGTGACATCGAAATGTTAATGATAGAACCTGACTATAAGAAAAAAACTCACGTAATAGATATTGGACACATGTCTTCAGAGGACAACTCGTCTGACGGAAGTGACTACGAGAGATCCAGCATAAAAACTCCAAAGTCAAAAGCCGAGAATGCGAATGAAATAGATCCAAGCCCTGAACAATCAATGGCCCTCGAATTCGAAATAGACTAGTATATATTTAATCTTATGAACAATCAACTATGATTTCCATTCTTTTGAAGTTGAAGAAGTGAAAATAACAAAGAAGAATTACATAATGAAAGGTGAAAGAAGCAAAATTTCGTTTATTGGTCATTATTCCTTGCATTAACTGACGAACTTCTCGTCTCTTCAAAATTTTGAATGATATCTAGTTCACTGTGTGGTTGAGTCTCTTTAACTGACAAAGTCCCTCTTTGTGTATTAGATGCACTGAATTGATATTCACCGTCCCTCATTTTCTTGATAGGTAGTATCAACCAGCCAGGTGGTATAGTAGATGTAGATGCAATATTTATGATTTGATGTTCTGTTTGCTCCTCGAAGACCCTTTCATGGTCGTTGATCTCTACACCAGCCGATGTATCACTACCATTTAGATTTCTTATGCGGGTGCGAAAATCCTCATCAAGTTGTAAATCTGTATTTTGGTTGGAGTTGTCGATGTCTCGTTGTATATTTTCTTGCTCGCTTTCTGACGTAGTCTCTTGTATATGGTTGTTTTCCGGAAGAGCAGAAGATTCGTCTTGAAACACATTTTTTCTGCAAAGAGGACAGTTTTCTGACCTCTCCAACCAAGATTTCAAGCACCCCGCATGTAGAATATGATTACAATTTAGCTTCTTGGGATACTTTCTTAATGGGAGCTTCTTCCCGTAAGAGCTCTCATAGGTATCAATAGCATGCATGTCGTCCCTGCATATTATGCAAAGGGAATCACTATCTTCTAGATCTTCTTTCGTAGCGTTTCCGAGGTTTTTATCTAGTCTCCTTGAAGACTCAACGAATTGAGCAAACTGCATAACTTCTGTGTAAGTCTGTTTGAGAGACACATAGGTCCCTTGTAGCATCGAAAATGGCCAAGACACTTCTGAATGTAAAGTCAATAGATAAATGAATACAACATAGGAGAAAGCTCTCAATGACGCGGATATGACCTCGACACTTTTGGTATAGTATGGCTTGTTTTCCCATATCCTTTCCAACTCATCATAGATTTCATCCTGGCCGTCATCATCAATTGATTCTACTCCATTTTCTGAGTCTGAATGATTCACCCTATACTTCCACAGCTCATAGATATTTAAAAGAACCTTTGCGAAGAAAGATAAGGCCTCAACTCCTTGTATTGCAGACTGAAAGCCGTACAAGAGATATGTCACGGTATTGATTCCTTGAAAAACATCATAGACTAGAAATTTCGCTATGGAGAAGTCAAGAATGATGAATATTATATTTAACCAGAAACTCATATTTCCAAACCAATCCTTGAAGAACATTTGACGTGTATAGACTTCATCGTCAGACCTATTCAATATCTTCACTCCAACATGTTCTAGTCTGTCCATAAAAACTATATGGAAAAATTTAAAGCTTGCAGTAAGACTCAAAAGAAAACCATTGAAGATAAGGTTGTTATCGTTGATTGACAAATTGAAACATAAGTTGATTATAAACATGGGCAACCTTTCTGCGACATGCTCTGACTCTATTATCCGGAGATCACCAAAAAACATAATCAGGAGGGCATAATCTATCCAAACGAACATAAGCAGTTGAAATAGAAGTAATATCACCAATTTCAAATCGTCTGTAAGTTCGACAAAAAATGTGATGTAGTTGACTGATCTTATCAAAGAATCATACACCGACCAACTGAACAATGCAACTGATACAGAAGTTGCTACAAGCAACATCTTAAGTCTAGGTGACAAAATCATGTTGATCACAGGCTTTTGATATAATTTATCCAACCAATTTTATATAGAATTCCTTTCGCGGTGAGGTGTTACTTGGAGAAATTAAAAATTAAATATTTCATGTAAATTACATTATACTAAGCTTTACTGTACACAATTCTACTGATTCAATATATTACCCACCTGTTGTAATAGCTTCCTTCTTTTTTGCTTTTGAGGACTGTCGATATTCTCCTTGTCAATTCTAGTTTTGCTCAATTGAGGAATATGAGATCGTAAACTGTTGTTTGTGATACTCAAGCTCTTCAATGGTGAATTCGGGGATATCTGTATATCGCGCCTTGGACTAGCATTTGGCGATCTTCGACTTTCACGTGTACGTGGCGAAAATCGTATACCAGGAGACGAATTGAGTTCTTCAGTGTCAAACTTTTGAATAGTGCTCAATCCTTTATTGACATCATCCAATTTCTCTATGAAATGATGATTGCTCTTGGTAATCTCTGTAGGGATTTCCTTCAATTTTGAGAAGACATCATTCAATTTTAATCCGTCACTACCATCGATCAGATTTTTTACCTGGTCTATCTCTCTCCCTATCTTTTTTGTAATGAAGTTCGATACGTTGTTGGACATATCATCCAAAACAGTTGTTTGGCTACTGTCGAATTGGTTGAAAATCTCTCCACATTTTCTAACATCACCTTCAACGACGTTATGCAATCTTTCAACCTCATTGTTCCAGTTCGAATGCGCTTTGATGATTTGTGATCTTTCCTTATCAATCATGTTTTGAGTTAATTCTTTTAGAGATATCTTGAGAATACTCTCATATCCTGATCTAGATCTTTTTAGCAAGTTTTCCATCTCATTTGTAACCTCTGAATTCAATGTTTCTATTTGGGATTCCACTTTCGTCTTCACGAACTGATCTACCTTTGTTTTTATAGCTGGTAGGTTCAAATGATCTTCTGATACATATCCGCTCAATTTGTTATTCGCAATTCTCATGTCGAATAGATTCTGATTGATCTTGGTATGCTGGCTGGTAATATCCTCGTTAACAGCATTCAAATTCCCTTTCAAAGTACCAATATCTGAGGTAAATGTATCAGCTGAATCATTTAGACTTGTTTTCACACTTTCGAATGATTTCAAGATCGTATCCTTCAAAGAGTTCAATTGCTCGGCCACGTCATTGTTTATGTTGTCCAATCTATCTGTTATACCGTTGTATTTTATTCGTTTGATAAGGTCATTCACGCTATTCACAGAATCATCTATGTTTTCATGAACTGTTTGAGTGAGGTGTACCTTTGCGACTCTGTGTCTTTCATTCAAACGGTAAAGCTTATTTTCGAGCTCCTCCACCTTCATATCTTTCTCATTTATAACAGCTTGAAATGCTTTCTTCTCCTTATTCATTTTTTCAATGCCATCATCCTTTTCTTTAACGAGTTTGATATACTCACTCTTTTGTATTTTGTATTCATTGCTCTGACTTTCCAAGCTTTCAATCTTGGCATTCATTCCCTTTATCTTAGCTATGGACTCTTTCAAACTCGCTTTCATGGAGGCGTTTTCATTAATAAGCACATTGTAATTAGTCTCGTTCAAATAAATTCCATTCTTATTTCTGGTAGCCTCTAAGTCTTCATTCAATTTAGCGATTTCTTTGCTCAACTCTTTAATTATGATCTTCTTCAAAATTAAGCTGGATTCGTGTCCTTTTTGAGGAGCATTCTTTATACTTTTAGCTTTTGATGCATAATCCAAAGTTGATGTAGTTTCTTCAACATTTATTTTTGCTGGAGAAATGGTCGCAATCAAAGTAGTTTTTGTATCGCCACCTATGGAATCTTGTAGTAATCTAGTCAACTTTGACTCTCTGTAGGGAATGTGACTTGAATTCATGTTTTTTTCACTCAAAGAATTTATCACCCTCCCTAAAGTGAGTAGACTTTGATTTATTGAACCTGCCTCCTTAGCCCTTTGGTTTACAGCACCAGATTTTGTAATATTTTCAGATCCTGCGAGATCAACAAGATTCATCTTTGAGACTTTGAAAAGCTCCTCATTCATTTTTTTGTATAAGTTAATACTGAAAATTGTATGTGAACGAGACGAGAAATCATTCAACTTAGTTGAGGCCGTTTTTCTCTTGCTGATACCCTTTTTCAAAATTTTGAACCCATCAGTGACATTGAAGATAAATTCCTCTGTCAAATTCTGTATGAGCATTGAATTTGAGGTCTTCGATTTGTTTTCGAATATGCGAAGTTTGCCCTTCTCTTCATCATTCAATAGATCTTTTAGATCTTCATTGTACAATTCTATGTAAGAGCACTTGACCATGTAGTCTATTTTTTCATCGTGCTCTAATGACTGGAATAGCTCTTTCAATACTCGTGGTATTATCCCAGCCCTTGCACTCAATTCATCATCATAGTCACCGCACATCGTGTAGGTTTTTCCAGTACCTGTTTGACCATACGCCAAGACCGTCACATTATATCCATCCAAGAAATCATTAAACAAGGGCATGGCAACATTTTTGAATATTAGATCCTGATCCGCCTGTGTTCCGTAGACCTGGTCAACCTTATAAGTCTTCGAGTTATCGAAATTACTGATTGACTGTGAATTCAGATTTATTGTGACATATGGATCGGAGATTGAGTATAGATCACTTGGCATTTCAACTACAATTGGTGAGTTTGCATTTACCTCTCTGTCATTCCTCTCTCTGCATCGTACCACCACTTGGATATTAGACATTTTACACCTGGAGAACTGGTAAGTTGTAAGATATTGTATGTTATTGTTTACATATACAATATTTGAAAATCGCATATATTAATTTCGTATGCAGTATAGATGTTCATTGGATCTCCATTACCATCAGTTGAACTATGGAAAGCGAATTTTAGCTTACCTCAATCAAAGAAGTCATCTTCTTCATCATCTGCAGTGTTCTTACGGTTGAACACAATCTTACCCAATGTTTGCTTTTGTTCATCTCGGGAAAGACTATCTAAAATATTAACTATATCATTCTCTTGCAATTTTTTATTGATGGAGCCCATTGAAAATAGCTGCATAATGTATCTCTCAACAGCTTCTGCCCTGTCTGCTCTTACTATGCGGACCCTACTCAATCTTTCTCTTGCACTAGGTTCCAATAGCTGCGAGAGCATCGATGATTTTATTTCCTCGTTCTTGTCATTCTCTGCTGGTGCACCAGGTCCCTGATTCTTCTTCAACTCTGCCAACCTGGCTGATCTTATTGCGCTTAGCTCAGAGTCATCCATCTTATACTGCTGTGTATCTTGCTGCTAATAGTAAATCTCTTAGAAAAGTCACCAGACATACTACATATTTCCAGAGATTATTGCGATTATTGATTATGTCAGCGAGTAAAATTGTTTCCATGAATTGGAATTGAATCAAGATGCCATATCCCACTGTTATCTTTATAATCTTGTCCTCGACTATTCATAGAACTTCTCCTCCTTTACTCGTGTCAACATTCAACATCGAAGCACAATCCACTTGGAACCATGAGTAATGATAAAGCTAATTTGTTGAGGAAATACAAGATTGTTTTCCTTGGGGATCAAAGCGGTAAGTGTCAAACGACTAAGACGGTTAAATAGTCTTGGGTGTCTGCGTTTTCGGAATAAGAAGCTGTGTCATTATGAGCTTCGAATCAACCTTCATTTTTTGTCAAGATCAAATATCGATAAGTCAAAGCCATGATATCTCAACTCGCTCACCATGCTTATTTAATCTGTCTGTTCGGGATTCCAAAGGTACTAACATGTTACAAAGTAGGCAAAACATCATTGATAACAAGGTTTATGTATGATACCTTCGATGATCAATATGCTGCTACAATAGGAATTGATTTTTTATCCAAGACCATGTATCTAGAGGATAATAAAACAATTAGACTTCAATTATGGGATACTGCGGGCCAGGAAAGATTCAGATCGCTTATTCCCTCTTATATCAGAGACTCGCATGTTGCGGTAATATGTTATGATATAACGAACAAAAAAAGCTTCAAAAATCTTGAAAAATGGATAAATGATGTCAAACTCGAAAGAGGAGACAATGTAGTAATCGTGATTGTGGGAAATAAGTCGGATCTCAACAATAAGAGACAGGTTACTATAGAAGAGGCAGACACTTTGCATAAGAGAATAGGTTCAAGATTCTTCATCGAAACATCGACTAAAGCCAATCATAATGTTAAGCTTTTGTTCAAGAAAATAGCCCAGAGCTTACCCTATTTCAACGACGAGGGCGCTAACCCCACAGAGCATATCAAGGATAAACCAGAGACCATTGATATACGCGTCGACAATTCAAATAACGCAAATGCGTCAAATTCTTGTTGTTGATAGAGGATTTCACGATTTTTTCAGATCTTTTACTAAATAATTCCCCTTGGTGGCCAGATATCCCTTCACAATTTGATGTCACTTTTGAAAGGCTCTATAGTAATTAAACAAACATATACTACGTGAATACCTCTATTTCTTGGTACCTCCTGTGTGATGGTTATATACAGTCATAAAAATTTTTTGGTAATTTCGGGTTTCAAGCTTAAATGACAGAGTGAACACTGTTCCATTCAGATTCAACAGGCAGCCAATTTGGTGAAGTATTCCCTCAAACTGACAGAAATTTAAACTACTTACTCCCAGATTTGTGTGACAGTTGTTGACGATAGATTCCTGCTATACCACCTGACTGAAGAAGAAGGACATGGCGCCGAATATTGAGAATAGCCCCAAGGCATGGCAGGCAGACACTTCTAATCAGGAATCATCGACTGAATTGTCATATAGACTGCCAGATCATCTCAATGGATCAAGTAACAGGGATAGCTCGCACTCATCACTAAATGAGGAATCGAATACATATGATGGAGACTCAAAAAATGACCAAAATAAAGGGAGAGGTAAAAATAAGAGACCGTCAAAAGGGAGAGTTTTCCAATGCACGGGATATCCGGATTGTAACATGTCTTTTACTCGACTGGAGCATTTAGCCAGGCATAAAAGGAAACATACAGGAGAGAAACCTTTTACCTGCCCTCACTGTTCCAAGAATTTCAGTCGCTTGGACAATTTGAGACAACATAAGCAAACAGTCCATGCATTTGAGAATTATATGATCAACAACTCTTTGAAGAAGGATGGTCAAGAAAACGTTTCAAATAAAAATCCAGAGACCCCTGGTCCAGCTTTTTTCACAATGCGCAATAAGGAAGTTTCCACACCAAATTCCTTAATCTCACCACCAAACAGTCGTTCACCTCGCTATAATTACTCGGTTCAAAATGGACATCACGAGCATTCCCAAACTCCCTATGAACAGCTACCAAATCCTACTCATATTGTACCGGTTTCTACTGCTTCTACTACTCCACACCCACCCCCTCATCAACATAGCCTTCCTCAAACAAAACTATTAAAAGTTCCGTCAAACCAATCTAAAGCAAAAAGGAGACCTCAACCATTGTCACTTCTGCATTCCTTCATTCACAACAACAATTCAAGCATTGAACTAGCTTATGGTGGACTGTTAAAAACCGCACCTTTAGTTTCAATGCCTCCGACCACATCATCTCCATCATCTTTTCATAAATTTCACTACTTGCCTCCAAAATCTGCATCCCTTATTCCAAATATGGTTTCACCACTTTCCCCGTTGTTCCATCAATCTTTCAATCAGGTAAACGGCGTGAAAAGCGTGACACCACATGACAAGCTACACAGTAACCACGAAAGCCATTTGTCATCCAATTTGTCAAATAATTTGTATGATAATAGGCAGATTGCAAATAAGAGCAATTTGCCCTCAATCAGTCATAACAATGGATCTCCTTCACAGAATATTGCGAGTGTTACAGATTCCCAATCATTTGCAAAAGATCAGTGCTCTGATAAGTCTGTCAAGGAAGACTCGACCAAAAACTGGTTAAGGGGAGTTTTAAATGAAGAAAGAAATACATCTCTGAATGCAAAAATTTCCCAAGCAAATGGGGACGAGCAGAGACAGAAAGAAAATTCAAAACAGTTGTTTTATTCTAGCAAGCCATCTATCGATAAGCTTCTTTCTCCCTATGATAATGACCAATTTTCGGACTCTGATAAGACATGAAAAGAAAAAATACATCTATAGATTAAGACAAACCTGCTCAAATGCTTAAATTTTGGGATAATTGTATATCCGAGAAAGTTGAATCAACGTTCGTTTGATAACGAGGCCATGATTTCAGTAGCTTTTTATACCCTTATATCAAAAACTATTTAAATTGAATTCAGCAAATTATCAAAATTGTAAGGATTTTGCAAATTTTTAGACATATGTCCTGATAAATGTACCATGCGTCTCTGGTTGATATTCAATAGCACATGATTTAAGAACACGATATATATAAAACCAGCTTATATATATATATAGTATACGTCAGTTTATCTATTTGACAACCTATTTGAGCCTTGTTTGCATGCTCCTCAGATGGGCTATTAATTCTTCAATGAAAAGTAGTCTCTTTTTCAGCATACAAACTTCATCATCAAGATTCGTATCTGAAAATGTTGCGAGCTTTTCACATACATCGTTGATCCTACTGATATGTTGTAAATACTCCACGTACTTAGACCAGAGTTGCGAAGTAGCTTCTAGCTTTTTGTGCAATTGTACTTTCTCCATGTTATCCTTCAAAAATTCTCTATACTGTTGAATATCATTCCTCAAGCTTGGAATCACCATTTCCACGATGAAACTTTCATAATCATTTATAAGCAGTGCCATTTCATTTATCTTTCTATCATTGGCATATCTGATAATACTCAATTTTCGGATATCACCCCTTAGTTCGTTAATTCTAGGATTTGCATGTTGGTCGGTCTTGCTAGGTTTTGAAGATATATCATCAAGTTTATACTTCTGACTTAAAAAGTTTCTTAACGGGTCAGAATATTGATTCAAATCTGATGCGATTGACTCCATATCAATATTATCAGTTGGAAATGATGGAAAACTAAGTTCGTTGTCAACATGGTTCGTCAATCGATCTATGGCGACTTCATTTTCTTCGATCTTGCTCGACAAATCACGCACCACATCAACCAATGGCTTGAAATTCTCTGTTCTGAGTAGAAAGTAATACGGACTAGTGTCTGCCATGAAAAAGACTCAATTCTAATGCGTTCTCTTGTAAATTTGATTTTTTTTTTCTTGCGGATAATGAAAGTATCTTTTTTATTAACTATTTAATGACACCAATGATATTTAGATTTGTCTCTTACGAAGACATTTTATCCTCACGTCCTCACCAATATATAAGAGTACTTACTCTTGAGAGATTTCAATCATACATCAAGTATAGAAAATTAAAAAAGAAAAAACAAATATGTGTAGTTCAACCTTCAAGGGAACGAGTTATCATTAAATCATACAATAATAGTAATCCAGCCAACACACCATGTCCACTCAAATGAACAAAAATTTTTTGTTAACACGTCATTCCATCATCCGCTTCTTTGTTGTTGCAAAAGCTGTGCTGATTTTCTCTCTTGTTTACCCCTTTTCATCACCTGTTTCAATGCCACGCTATCCAATGGATCCAATAATTCGAACAGACATAACAATTCCTCGCTTACGCTCATCACTGCACCCCAGTTATCAAATTCTCCACAATAATTAGGTGCAGAAAATACTGTGACGAGTGTTCTGTCATTGAAAAACTCATATCCATCCTCTACAACCATGTGCGCTCGACAGACAAGATCAAAACCGAATTTTTGTAAAAATTTGTTTATTGCAACCTTGGAAAAGACATACGAAACACCTCTTTCATTGTCTTCCCATTCATTGACTGTATCAGCGGGGTCTGACCAAAGTAGGTCATTGAGGAGACCAAAATCCGGAACATCGGTTGGTCGTGCTATATTTCTTATTTCATCCATTGAATTCAAAATCGGAGAAAGTCCACCATGAACACAGAAAATCTTACCGGCCACAATTGCAGCTATTGGCAAAGTGTTGAACGTATCAACAAATAGCTTCCACGTTTTTATGTTGCATCGACGTTTGCATTCATCATAGAACCCATACACTCTAGTCACATTTGCACATTCATGATTTCCTCTCAACAAAAAAAAGTTTTCTGGATATTTGATTTTATAACATAAGAGAAGCAATATCGTCTCAATCGATTGTTTTCCTCTGTCAACGTAATCTCCCAAAAAGAGATAATTTGTCAGAGGCGGAAAACCACACTTGGTGAATACTCTTATCAAATCACCGTATTGTCCATGCACATCACCGACAACCTTCACTGGTGGAGATAATTCCAATAAGGATGGTTGCAGTAGAAATATTTCTCTAGCCCTTGCACAGACTAATTGTATCTCCGAGTTTTTCAAACATACACTTTTACTCCTCTTACCTCCATAACCAGCATCTAGTAATCTCTGAATCAAATCTTCAATATC
Organism: Debaryomycetaceae sp. CAB 1570; assembly: GCA_031081755.1. Classification (NCBI taxonomy): domain Eukaryota; kingdom Fungi; phylum Ascomycota; class Pichiomycetes; order Serinales; family Debaryomycetaceae; species Debaryomycetaceae sp. CAB 1570. Next base: position 701,286 of record JARYSW010000006.1, read on the forward strand.
TATAGTCTCTGAGTCTTGAGTGGTTAATCTGTTACCACTAATATTAGAAGTTTGCTTTGATAGATTTCTGCTAGAAATATTTGATGATGACCCATTTTTGCCACTTGAAATAGTATTGCTCAGTTTCTTGGATGATATGGACACAGCATCGGAGTTATTGTCGAATGAATTGTTATAGCCATTCTTATTAGAGATTGAATTTGAATTTGTTGTTTGTGGTGATAATGGATAGTTATTGGAACTATTATTTGAATTAGAGTGGTTCGTCGACGATCTGCTTATAGCATAGTTGCTTGACTCACTACCATCATTTATAAGGGCTCCAGGCGATGCCTTGAAAGAGCTACTTGAATTGAACGACTGGTGTCTTGGAGATATGGGTGCGTATTCACTATCCATTGTACCATTAGTGCCTCGACGAATTAATATTGGCTCTTTCGGCTCCACTTGAATCATAGAAGGAGGTAAGCTCAAGTTGTTTGATTGATTTATGTTCTTGTACGATTCATTTTGATTCTCAAGTGCTTGGTCGTTTATGCCATTGATTTCTGGGAAGTCGCCCTCATTGGCACTCGTGGATGAGTTTTTTCTTGATAGAACTTTGGGTGACTTCTGAGACTCATTTTCATTCTTCTGCATCGATATACGCGACTTAATAGATCTCGAAGACTTAGCAGAGTTTCCGGTGTCCGTCCTGGAAAGCGGCAACCCTCTCTGGTTGCTCGCTTTGGAGGAGCTGTTACCCATTTTTGAAAGTAGTGATTACCAGTTTCTGTTTCGTAAATGATTCCCAATGCAAAACCTACTTCACCTTTTCAACCAGGGACTCTTTTGATGCGAGTGCTATAACGATAGAATAACACCGGTTGGCTGCGCGAGAAGCTATGTTGCTAAGGGGGGCTATCTGCTCCGTGATACTCTTCTCAGCCGCCTTGCTACTGCTCGACCTAAAATTTAAGCTAGACTACTTATCAATGTAAATAAAGCAGCAAATATCGTTCTATAAAACAACCTGTACCGTATGTCCAATACGTTTGTCCTTCAATGCTTGATCGTGTTTGAGTACTACTTTTTCAGAATCCTCTCATCGTGTGTACTCTACACCATAACCGCTGAATTTTTAATCTGAGTACAACTTGTACACTACTGCATATACGCACATCTTAATTTTCTTCACCTGCTGGAAGCACTTCTAGAATCCCCATCACAAGTCATTGGCAGTGGGGATAAAGGCGGGTAACACTTTATCGGTTACACTATCAGGATGCATTGACTACGATGCTGTCGCGAATATTCTCTTAGACGCTATGGGTATATCTACGGGACTGGCACAGCTCGACACATTTACCCGGAGCCGAAATTTACCCGCCCATAGGAGACTTGCCCATGCGGATCGCGCTGTGATACTCATTTGAGAGGTTCCAATCCGATTGTATACAAACCAATGTAGCATTTTGTTGAAAGAGACACAAAAGCTTATCAAGGAATGATTTTGGACCACCCAGGAAGGTGAAACCCATAGGCGAGCCAAAACAAGAATTATAAATAGAGGCGATTTTTTCGCTCCTTTTATGTTCTATTTTACCACAGATTAATCTTTCAACACTTTATAAAAACCAAATATCGATGTTCAATAATGTTTGCCACTTCAGAAGAGCTCCATGAATGCAACAGTAAAGGCAAACCCCGACTGCGGAAGTCTCAGGGTGGAGACGTTGATATTGATGTGAACATTAGGGATAATGAGCACATCAATATTGATGGGTCCATCTCTGCCCTGGGACTTTCAAAACAGGGGATGATTCAAGAGGATTCGCCACAAAATAATTATCAAAAGGACAAAAAAGTAGGAGTGACTGAGTCACTAACAATTAGTAAAGATTTGCAGATCTCGATTGAGGTTGCAAAGTTGAAGGACTTCAGAAGAGTAGCCCGCACTTTGCAGCTTTCTTTCGAGCATGATCCATTCGTAAATTACATCTTGAACACGGAGAGGTGGATCTCGCCTCTGGACAGGATGTATAAGAAGCGGATGAAGAGGAAAAACGATTTGATGCTTTCATTCTTCGAGTATTCAGCTTACGAGTGTCTCAAGGCAGGTGGAATGGTGGTCGTCGTAGACGATGTCTGCCAAAGAAACGATTTGGAGCAGGTTGGAGTCAAGTCCAAAAGCATCCCATTCTTAGCCGTCGCTTGCTGGAATATGTTAGAATTTGACCTAGATGGTTTCAACTATGAGTTCCCTGATATGAAGGGTATCTTTGACAGTTTGCATCCATCTTACGTTAAGTTTAACTTGATCTCTTTCAAGGCTAAATGTAGACAGAAGATAATGAAGGACAAGTTACCTTATTTGAATCATGTCAGAGACAATGTATTAAAGAAATTAAGGTTGAACTCTGGTATTGACTCAGTTTGGTACTTGAATGATCTTGGTGTCATTCCTTCAATGCAGGGCAAAGGGTTGGCCAAGACGTTAATCAACCACTGTTTGAAGAACTACATTGACGTCTTACCCAACTCCTGGTGTTATTTGGAAAGTACAAATCCGGTTAACAGAATCTTTTATGAGAAGCTCGGTTTCACTGTCGCAAATACATTTGCCATTAATGAATCAGAGCTGAAGAATAGAGAAGAAAAGTTGAATATTGATGCAATGTTCAAAAGTCCTAAAACGAAGGTGAACTTGATCTTCAAACAAAGTGAAGTGGAGATGAGTAAGCCTCATTTGACAATTGAACAGATCAGTGTTTAGTTGTTTCTATTGCAAGCCTTGTATGCCGAAGTCTATTCGTTTTCTTATAATTCCATCGTTATATCGATCTAACCGCGATCTTTATTTTCAGTATATATCAGTATATAGTTTTTTTCTGCACTTTTTTCTATGTATGCCATATATACTATCAAATTCTTGAAAAAATACGTAGTAAAAATATTAGAATTTAAAATCAGATCTATTTTTGATCATGTTGAATTGAACTATTTGAAGGCATTCATCGTAATGATTATTCAATATACCTCTAGATTAATATCTAGTAGACTTTCGAAGCCAATCACAAGGTTTGGACAAACAGGATTTTCAATTTCTAGTATAAGGCAAAGAAAGAATGATGATAAAAAGCACCCAGCTATTGAAGCCAATGGATTATATTATGGAGAGTTCACCGAAAACGAGTACAAAGAAGCAGAAAGAGCTGTAAAAGAGCAACTCGCCGGGCTTGAGCTTGATATAAAGGGTCAGCATAATGTGAGGGAGAATTTACTGAAGATGCCTAGTTATCCTATCTTACCAAGCAAGTCTCGAAAACTAAAAATTGATTCCTTAGCTGACATATTGGCCGAGAGCATCAAAACCACGGGTCCTATCTCATTATCTGCATATATTCGTCAATGTTTGACACACCCAGAATATGGTTATTATACTACCAGAGATCCATTAGATAGCATGAAGGGTGACTTCATCACCTCGCCCGAAATATCTTCCATGTTTGGCGAGATGATAGGTGTGTGGTTTTACAGTATGTGGATCAAGCAAAATTCTCCATCATGTGTAAGAATAATAGAACTTGGACCTGGAAAAGGTACATTGATCCATGATTGTATCAAATCATTCAACAAATTGAATAAGCTGATGTGCCATATTGAGGTAATATTAGTCGAGGCTTCTCCAGTGCTTAAAAATGAACAGTGGAAGCTTTTATGTAATCCTTCAAACCCTTTGGTTAAAGACGATGAGGGATTGAGTACCTCAAAGACAATTTGGGGAAATGACATCAAGTGGGTTGATACCGAGAAGGATATTAAGCTGCAGCCAAAAACAGCCAACTACATAATAGCTCATGAGTTCTTTGATGCCTTACCGATAAAGAGCTTCCAAAGAACCAAAGAAGGATGGAGGGAGCTTCTAGTGGATCACACGCCCAGTGTCAATAATACACAACAAAAGTTACCACAATCAAGTGATGATGAAGCGTCAAATTTTAATAAAGAGCTACTAAATACAGAATTTCATCTCACCTTGTCTCCCAGGGAAACGTTGTCTTCCAAAATACCAGAGTTAAATGAACGATTTGCCGATTTGCCCATCGATTCTCGTGTTGAAATATGTCCAGATGCAGAGTTGTATATAAAAAAGATGGCAGAACTTGTTAATAATGAGGATGACCTAGGAGCAGCTTTGGTAGTAGATTATGGTCAGTCCAGTGGTGTGCCAGATAACACTTTGAGAGGAATTTACAAGCATCAATTTGTTTCTCCTTTCTATCAACCGGGAGAAGTTGATTTATCGGTTGATGTGGACTTCGGGGGTCTAAAAAGTCTTGCAGAAAAGTCATGCTCAATATTCGGTCCAACAAAACAGGGAGACTGGCTACATGAGGTTGGGATTGGTTATAGAACAGAGCAATTGATAAAGGAGAAGCGAGGGAAAGTAGACGAGCAGGAAAAAATTTATAATGCTTATAAACGTCTCACAAGCGAAGGCGATAACTACATGGGTAGTATATATAAATTTTTATGCCTTGCACCTAAAGGCTCAGATGTACCAATAGGGTTTGGTGGTTTTATAAAGTAGCTTAAGCAAACGAAGAACAGTGCTTGGATAATCTCTTTTCCACCACATACTCAAATTCGTATGTAAAGCTCATACGAACACGCTGAAGTGATTGTATGGAGAATCGTTCGGAATTGTTGCGACATTTTGCTAACTATCAAACCACATAGACGTATAAGACCACAGAAGATGGGAAAATGCCGATATCATTGCAAAGTCCATTTCCATGTATCTATACCCTTATATGTTCTACGACCAGGAACTTCAGCGTAACATAGACAATAGTGGTCAAAAAGTAGTCTTATTTCTTCAACCTCATCAATCAATTCTAATTTATTGAGCCTCATGACTTCCTTTTGATCCAACCATGACTTATCCTCGTGAACTTCGCCCACTTCCTTTATGCTTGTAAGTCTGACTTTATCGAAGCCCAAACTCTTGAAAAGCTCAAGTCTCGATTGAAGGGTTGGATATTCATTGAAGGTCATTAAATTGATGCCTCGACTGGATAAATTATCATTCATAGTTCTACCAAACGCATCATTCAATGACATAGGTTCATAAATCAAAAAAGATATAGGATGTGTGCTTGGCTCAAACTGTTGCCTCCAAAAACTCAATACCTCTTGATATTCAGTAGGGCTTAAATAACATAGTACACATTCACTCAATATTAAAGTTGGCTTTTGTAAGTCAATGTGACTAGCTAATGAAGCAAAGTTTTTTAAATCGGTGCCTTTTTTCAAGTTTCTCAAATCGAATGAATGGAGATGATAGTTAGGACTATGGATTTCAGGATCTAGCTTCTTAAAGTCTTCCCTGGAAGACGGCATGATCATTTCATCATCAGAATATTGTACAATTTTTTTGAGTTGAACATCACCTAGGATTGCCAACTTCTTGATCCTTACCGATTCGTCATAATCCATTTCATGATAGACCAACGACTTTGTTTGCAAATATTTAAAAGCTCGAGTGTCTGATCCGCTTCCTAATGAGATGATTTGACAACCCGGAAACTCTTCGATGAATTTTTCCACTACTGAATCAATCAGTTTCGTTCTTAGATAAGTCCCTCTGTTTATAAGCGGTAGCTTCTTACTTTTAAACAGTGCCTTCAATTGTCTATTGGCCGACAAAGCAGAGTAACCAGTGCAATATTGCAAGTAATTATTGTACCCTTGCACGAGCGATTCAATGAATGGATCTGGGGGTTCAAAATAGGACTTTTTGTTTGCACATAGTCGGCAACTCAAAGCATCTAAGTCGGTCGCTCTCACCGACTTATCATGCCTTTCAATTGGAGATAACATGATGATTTCGATTATATATACAAATTTACATACACATTTAGATCTAAAGAAGATATCACAAAGTCATTCTGTCACGTCCTCTCCAATATAACCCACCAATTGTCCTTCTGATAGCCGTGATCTATGACTGTACAGCATCCAGCACTTTGTGAGTCTGCCTCTAGTTCTCCTTCGCTATACAAATGATAGTATCTATATTTGGTTTCCTGTACCTCTTCCGTAGGAGTTATGTTATTCAGAGAAGGTCGCTCAACAACGCTTTCATTCACTTTCTGTTTTTTCTGTAAAACCCAGGGAATTAAAACATCCTGTTCGCCTCCTTTCTTATATCCACGTCTTGAATCCTCTTGTTCCAAAGCCCAACAAAAGATCAAAAGCTTTCCACCAGTTCGTAATTTAGATAAGATATGAGATATTGCTTCAATTCTGCGTTCTTTTGAAGCAAAATGGTGAATCACGGCTATGCTTATAGCAAAATCAAAACTTTCGCAGGGATGAGGCAAATGAAGGCCGTCAGCTATTGCTATATTGAACTTGTTTTTTGATATCTCATTTGCACATTCAATCAAGCCATCAGATCTGTCCGATCCTATCATGAAAATGTTTGGATTGACTCCCAAATACTTTCCATTGCCACAACCAATATCTAGGCCTATGGAGTAATCATCTTGATTTCTCAAGAAATTTTCAACAATAGGCCAAGGTTTATATCGAGTTTTGGAAAAATGGCCCGCTATATCATTATACACATTGTGAACATATGTCGATTCCTGATCTTGAGCACCAAGGTCCTTAGGGATAGAAACGGAATCCACAGGCATGTCGTTAGCCTTATGTTGGGATCTTGTCGATTAACAGTTCATTTGTGAACAAAAAAAAAATATGATCGATGGAGGTCATGTGAACATGGTGATCAACATGTCAATCGTGGGATCTATTTTTGAATTCTACAATATTGCACCTATGCCATGAAGAGACTCGTATCCACTTATGTCGTTTTCATGGGCCTCATTTTTGGCATATTCATACCCTACATAAGTAAGCTGTTTTTGCTAAGTATGGACTTGCTGTTTGAATTAGAACAGCTCCGTGTTTTTTTCCACGATGAGTTCCAGTATACTATTCCTGTTCACATAAAGTTTGGGGACAGTGGTTACTTTTTTCCCGATTTGATAGAAGCAACACAGATTCAATTGAATAACGAGCTCAAGAGGCTACCCAATGAAAACATATCTATCGTTCTAGTTGATGATTTAACACCGATTACCAAACCTACTCAAAGCTCAATCAACGGAATGAACTTGACTGGAAGTAACAAATACGAATTAATACTTCAGAGTTCTGAATCAAATTCAGTGGCAGTAGATAACCATGAAATGAAGGCAACATTATTCTATAACTTGGAATCGGTACACTCTAATGATATGCCTTTTATAATTACACAAGCTTTATTATATCATCTTTTACAACCAGAGTTCGAGGTTCGACCCAGCAATTGGGAATCTTTTGAGCACATGAACATAACCTTGAATCTAGTAATTGACAAGGAGTTGGAAGGTCTTATGGAGTCATTGATTGTTCATCTCAATACCCGCAGATCCACCATAAACAATTTATTCAAAGAGATAATTTACATCGCTAATTTCACGTTCACAGTTAAAGACGGCGAGAAGAAGAACATTGGTAGCCCATGTATTGATATCGCAATGCACATCGATGGTGACAATAACGATCGGGAATCTACACCATCCCCCTTTCTCACATTAGAATCTCAATTCATGTACTTCAGCAACCAACAACAAGAAGAGTATTTGGAGGGCTCATTGATAAATAGAATTGCAGATATAACCGAAATACCTCAAAATCCTAGTCAAAACATTCATACTAGAGTTTCGGCAGTTAAAAGATACTTGATTCGAGATCGAGTGTTAAGATTGATAGATTCTATCTCCCAACATTGCAATTCAGGTAGGGAAGAACAAGCTTTGTTTATTTTGAGCCAGTTTAACAAGCTTTTTGAATCACTAGTATATAACTTTCATGAGGACTTGAACACCGTACTCGATGGTATCGATCAATTGAGGCATAATCTCACAATATCACCAGTGACTACGCACGTATAGATCTAAAATGTATGACGATTAATGTGACCTCCATTATCGTTAGCCAGGATCTTGGTGTATTGTCAAGATCGAGAAAGTGGGTTGTACGAGAGTGAGAGATATCGAATACAGGGGGTTCATGAGACTCATAGTCGTACCATACTAAAGCATATAAGAATCAATAGGAACAGCATTTCTGGTAATGATATCTGCTTCTGTCTCACTTAAATTTGTGTCCGAATAGTGGTTTCATTACATTTGATTGTCAGTATCAGAACGAACAATTAGTCAGTCTATCGTCGTAGTCGTACCCAAGCTTAATCTATTGAGAAACATTTTCATTTATATTTAACAAAATCTTGCCTTAATATTTTGCCTGCATATACAAACCTTTGATAAGTTGGGACTTCAAATTCAAAATTGAGTATCAATATTTAATACCCAACAGACAAGTTCTAATGTCTGATATTACTGACCACAGTGATGTGAGTTTAGATGAAGAGGATGAAGGATTAATATGGAGGGTATTTTATAGCAAAAAAGATCAAGAAACACACAATAATGAAGGTGATGAAGCTATGGGAGAAGAATACTTACTGGATGACTTGAGTGATCTTTCCGATATAGACGATGATGTTTTGGTCGACAAATATAAAAAGCTCAAAAGCAAGACTGTTGAAAACGACTTAAATGAAATAGAGAAACAAAAACTATTGATTTCAAATCTAACCGAAGAACAGATGGAAATGTTCGAGGTATATCGACGGATGACTGTGAATAAATCTGGGATAAAAAAAATATGCAGCAATGTACTAGGTCATTCCTTGCCTCAGAACGTCGCAATAGTACTTGCTGGTTTGTCCAAGCTGCTTCTATCTGAAATAATCACACGAGCATACGAAGTACAAGAACAAGAATATAAATCCACTTTGAAAAATGATATACAATATAAAAAGATAATGAAGAAACAAGCTTTACAAAGTTTGGAACAAGGCAAGGAACCAAATTATATGAGTGGAAATTTACAGTATAAGGGGGATATCAAATTACCGTTACAGCCTGAACACATACGGGAAGCGTGGAGGTTGTATAAGCTTGAATCAAGTGGAAACATGAATGCACAATGGAGAAAAGAAGGCGAGTCAAATGGCTGGATGTTTCGCTGAACCTTCTTTAAGTTTACTGTTCAAATTGTTCCTCTATATATATCCTGACATGAAATCATACATACCATCGTATCTTAATGTAGTATTTGTACCGACAATAGAGTGAAAAAAACGTATTGAATCACACCACGGTTGGTATATACAGTCATCATTGCAAGCAATAGTATAGAATCAGATAACATGGTATACGACACCGCCACCTGCACACCACCCATCCTTACCTTACAAGTCACAATATCATTCCGAAATCTCCTGCCAAACAATCAACTACCTATATACACCTCCTGAATATCAAACATAACCTACGAAATGATCACAACTACCATTTACTACCACCGGACTCACTCTTTAATTAAAACCCATAAACAATTGTAACAGTAATCCGCGAAAAACCTTTAACTGAATACCAACACAACCGTTTATCACTATGTATTACACCACACAAACCAGAACCAAAATATCCCAGTGCAAAGAACTATGTCTCAGAACCATCAACATAACCCAACCGCGGGAAATACTTCCCAGACAACAGTAGATTCTACCTCTAAAACAATTGAAGACAAACTACAAACAAATCAATAGGCTAACAACACTACGATCCCTACATGATTGTCATCAAAACACACATTTTACGATGCCAATCTTAAAACTCACTAATGAAATTAAGATTTCCTGAACAGCTAGAGCTTCACACATACAAACAAAAAAGACCCCATTCTTGATCCCACCATGAGTACACTGAACCAGAACTAATACAGACAATTAACAACGTAACCCTCACACAAACCGATAATCAAGCATAGTATCGCAATCATTACTATCAGCATCAGACGAAACATGATACCGGCGATCAAATGTAACGCGACGTAGATTCACATCCACCATAGTTCACCCGTATGTCAGCGTAACACTAAACTTAATCATTTTGACCATCATTTCAAAGTCGTCCATCCCACTTTAGCCATATGAGAGCCTAGAGGGAGAACATCATGAAGGGTTTGACCAGAATTAACAACCCTCTAGAGCGAAATCTCAAACCAACCCCTGATATCTTCAAGCCGCTTCTACTACCGACCGATAGCAAAATTTCAGACCAAACAGGTCAATACAATTCATCAGATGTTTCATTATTGTACAATTAGCGCATTTATGATGTAGATCGTAATCAAAAGAAATGAGTATAGTTAGTTATATTCTACGGCAGGTAAATCTATTGCATATATTCTTGTAGCTTATCGCTGTGTCTCCTGGTATTAGCCATGAAGTCATCTTAGGATTGATGTCCAACAGTCACCGAAAGAATCATGGGATTCTTGACCCTCATCTCCATCATAAATAGCCTGAAATATATCATGAAGTCCGACTTGTGAAAACAGTATTGCATTATTCTATTACTACTTATTGTCAAAATGACTTCATGTCATTAGCCTGATTACGTTGATATGACAAGTACTGTGCCACAAATTTGTGCTCCAATCGTCGAATCATGAACAAAAGCGCATTACCATCTGCTTTCATTTGATCTACAGAAACTATTGCTCTATATAGATATTTTTGTTATGATGGGGCATTAACAGTGAAAATTATTTCTCATATGGAGTAGGCAGGTTTCGTCTAACGGATTTTGAGGATAATTTACATTCCTGAGGTCTCTATTTTTTAGCTTTATAGGCGTGATTTTGAATCGCTCGTTTCATCTACATTTATATTTCTTGGTCTTAAATCAACTTGTCTCTTTAGTAATGTTTCCTCTCACTGATTTTTATTTGCTCTAGCCGTTGGTTGTCATTATGTTATTTGTCTTTGCAGGTGCAATATTACATGTCGAAGCTGATTCTTCCCACTCTTACGCGATAGACTTAGGTCATGGAATAGTCAACAACATCAGGCGGCTATTAACAGACAACTACAAATATAAGGCAGCCAATTATTTGATGCATGCGTTGTCAGGATCTTGTGCATTGTTTTCTCTCTACGACAGATCGACTTTTGATGTTTATAAAATTGGAACTTCTCAGCTGCATTCAATAGTATACATACGTATAAATCTATGCTACACTTGCACATAAGGCTGCTCCAACACCACTTCCGTCCTTGGCAATCTTCAAATGAATTTGTTTTTGAAGTCCGTTTAGAGGATCAATTAATTCTATAGCTTCCAACATGTCCTTTTGAAAGCCTGGATAAAACTCCACGACCGACCCGTCACAGCCAAATTCGAAATCATTGTCGTCATTTTCATATTGATGTTTCACTCTCCTAATGATAGCTGCCAATGGAATTGCAGAAAGATAAGCTGCCCTTTTAGCAATTGCCCTTGTCAAGGCTTGTATTACGTATCTTTCGTCTGGCGTTGTTGGAAGTCTAAGATTATTCTCCAAGATCAACTCTGACATTTTTAGATCAGTGGAATCATCAATCTGCAAATAAGACAAAACTTCTGATGATAATTGCCAACAGTTTGCCAACCTGTGCGGTAAAGATCCTCCTCTCGATGTGTAGAGATCGCCAAAAATGTATCCCTGTTCAAATAAATCTAATAAAGCGACACGTAAAAGTTCACCCAAAAACATGCCACTTATTCTTTTCTCAAAGAGGTGATAGCCACGATTCTGGGTTTCGGAATCAACCGTTTGATCGTACTTTGTATTTGGTAAGATGTTAAGAGTATTATCGAACGAACCCCATTCGGTATTGATAACCATTCCTTTTGCATCTTTTGGTATTTCTTCCTTCTTGAGTTTTTCAACTTTTTCAATCGATTCGTAATATGCACCGTTTGTTCCCGTGCCAAATATTGCACCTACAATAGTATTTGATCTTGACTTCTTCTTGTCGTTGTTGTATGCTCGGGATAATAACGTTCCCACGGTATCATTTGCAAGAGCAACAACTTGAACTTTACAATTGAGCAAGGCAAGATGAGACTGCAAAAGATCAACAACATCCTTGTCTACACAATCGGGAATATTGAACCCCTTAGTCCAACGAATCAATTTTCCATGATTTATGGCCGTTTGATTGACAGGAAAAGAAAACGTAAACCCAAGCTTCAATTTTTGGTTCACTTCGGAGTGATGTTCTTCCAAGAAATCAACCACGTTCTTAGCCAAGTATGAAAACAAACTATCGGCACTAGCTCCAACCATCATCTCTGTGGGGATTTTACTTTTAGACTGCTTCAAGTCGAAAGTATGATCACCCTTTAGGTCGACAGAACAAACTCTAAAGTTGGTACCACCCAAGTCCGCTGCAAGAAAAATTCCCTTCTCTTCTCCGTTAGGTATCTTTGTTACGAATGTGGGGATCATAGGCATATACTCCCTGGTAGATTCCCTGTGCTTTAAACCTGCGTTCATCGATTCTTCGAAAGTATCAGTTGCTTTTACGAGGAATTCTTTATCCACTTTGAAGTTTTCAACTACTTCATTGACAACTTTCTGTAACTCGAGATTGACGCCCATCCTTCTTGTAATATTGATGTAGATATTTAATGTATGACAGATTCAGATAGCACTTAGTTTCGTTTTTAGCAAGCAATTGAGCTTATATTCCCATCATAATTATTTTGCTCTCCCTGTAATCGGTCTATGCAGTTTGGGTCTAATGATCTGGTGATATTTTTATATGCCCATAATATGTCCGAATATTTTCGTTGAAGTGACCGGTTACCTTATTTTGTCTCACCTGCCTCTACAAATGCAAGTGCAGATCTTTAATTCAAAACTGCCCGTGCCAACTTAAAGATCCTCAAGAAGTCATAAGCTAGGGATTACCGCAAGCAACGACAATATTATCCTAGCTTCATCTTTCATCAAGAACTGAAGAATTTTGCGGAGATGTACGTGTGTTTCAGCAGTCACCTCTGCTTGTACCAAGCCTGACTATGAAACACCCCAGCTAAAACTGAGCCATATCCCGCTTTTGCCAATATTGGTGGTTCAAGATATATCATGTGATCAAATATCGAACTTCGTAGCTCTTCTAATTTCACAATTGAAACCTTGTCAAAATATATACTAAAATGCCGATGACTTACTCCGAGCAGGCAAAAAAATTGATAAATGAGCATCAATATTTGATGCTTTCAAAGTCATGGTGTCCAGACTGTCATTATACCTATGATGTATTTAGAAAGTTCGGCGTGTATGACAAAATTCATATCATTGAACTCGACAAATATGAAGATCAAACTGATGCCGTAGAATTAGAGAAGGCATTTACTGATATTGTTGGTAAAAAATGGGTTCCAAGCTTGTTCTTCAATAGCAAGTTTATTGGAACTGAACAAGATTTGAAAACTTGGTCCAGTCAAAATACGCTTAGTGACATCTTCAAAGAGGCTGGCTTGATAGAGTAATATGTTGAATAGATAGCATACAAATTTAATTTATCATTCAATACTCAACTATAAACACGATAACCATCAGAATCATTGGTATGAAAATTCGCTTCTAGCTACAAACGAACGACCTTCCTAAACCGATAACGGGAATGTTCCAGCCCATTGTGATATTTCCTCTTTAACTTCGTCCAACCTTTCATCAGCACCGTGTAACACTTTAGCTTTGAAGTCCTTAAGTTTATTAGCTTCTTTCGGAAGTCCAGCTTGGATTTCCTTGGCAAAATTAACTGCAAAGTCAATGAAAGCAACAATTTTCTTGAAATCTTCTTCACCGAGACCTCTTGATGACATCGCAGGAGCACCAATTCTGACACCTCCAGGTACCAAAGCTGATTTATCTCCTGGAATGGAATTTTTGTTCAAAGCAATATTTATTCTTTCACAAATTGTCTCTACTCTGGCACCATCAATATTCTTATCTTTCAACGAAACCAATACCATATGAGAGTCTGTTCCATGCGATACCAAATTGTACCCTCTACTCAAAAATTCTGATTCCAATGCCTTAGCATTTCTCAAAACTTGGACTTGATATTCTTTGAATTCGGGTGTTGCCGCCTGTTTCAAGGCCGTGGCTAAGGCTGCAATAGTGTGGTTATGTGGACCACCTTGATGACCTGGGAAAACGGAAAAATTTATAGGATTTTCCAAGTCATAGAAAATTTCCTGTCCTGTTTTTGGGTTAACTGATCTGACACCTCTTCTGAAGAAGATCATGGCACCCCTGGGACCCCTCAACGACTTGTGAGTGGTTGTAGTGACAATATCAGCATATTCGAAAGGCGAAGGAATAACTCCTGCAGCAACCAACCCGGAAATATGTGCCATATCAACGACGAGATAAGCACCAACTTTATCTGCTATTTCTCTCATTTTCTTGTAATCAATCAAACGACAGTAAGCTGATGTACCAGCAACTAAAACTTTAGGTCTGTACAAAACAGCGGTTTTTTCAAGCATATCGTAATCTATCAAGCCAGTCTCCAAATCCACTCTGTAAGGCATTGTCTCAAAGTAAGTGGAAACTGCAGATATCTTACGGGTGTCTGTTTGGTACCCATGGGATAAATGTCCACCATGAGGAAGATCCAATCCCATCAATCTGTCATGAGGCTTCATCACTGCTTGGTATACTTGTAAGTTGGCTGGAGAACCAGATAAAGTTTGCACATTGACTCCCCACTTGTCTGAGGTGACGTTGAAAGCATTCAAAGCCCTTTCTTGACATAAAAGCTCAATTCTATCAATGTGTTGGTTTCCACCATAATACCTGGCACCAGGATAACCCTCCGAGTACTTGTTACACATGGGAGTTCCTAAAGCATCAAATACTGCGGTGGTGGTAAAATTCTCTGAAGCAATCAAAACGATCGAGTGTTTCTGCCTGTCGATTTCATCCTTGATTATATTTTCGACCTCAGGGTCTGTGTCCTTCAAGTGACCTTCAACCAACTGTTTGTGAGACTCTGATAAAGCGTAAGACATTTCTATTCTATCGATGTAATACAAAGTAAAGAAAAATGGCTACTATTGTGTTGCTTAAGTACCTAGTGCGTAATATTTTTTTTTTCAAATTATCTCGATACAGAGTCGAGTATCCGAGTCATGCTGAAGAATTATATTCATCTAAGAACTTACTACGTTTTGAATTGGAAATATGAATAATTTTATTTGCACTATTAACTTGCTATTATCGATGAGTGTTAAACATATTCATTCAAGGTGAATAATGGAAATGGTGGATTCACATTAACGAAATGAGGTTAAAATGTGACTTAATCGCTTCATTGCAAAACTTAGTACAAGGTGACTCTCAATCTGTGTGCTACCGCTAATTTGGGAATAACCACACATAAACAACTAACCCCATTCAAAATGAAAAGATTTAAGTTATAATTCGAGTAATGGGTACTGACTAAAAATAATCCTATCGGAACCATCATCAAAAATTTCTTTGTAGGTGTATATTGATCTCCATTGTCAATCTGCTCCCACATTGTGAGATTGTCATACGCACCGGAATTGAACTCGAAAGGCGTTCCTTTCACCTGATGAAACATTATATAAGAACCAATATTGTAAATCACATTTGTCAAAGTCCATTTCCAGTCATTATCTAGGACTGTTATGAAGTTCAAAAATAGCTTCAATAAGCATATTAATACAATATGTATGATCCAAGCACCTTTGAAGTTGACCCAATTAGCATTTACATTAGGATTCAAAGACTGGTCAATTTTCGTCTCTATGTTGTCAGGTTCAAGATGCTGAATTAAAGATGACGATCTTCTTTTTCTTGTTGACGATGTATGGGTGGAATGATGGGATTCTGTTGGGATTAACCTGTTTATGTTGTCCTTACCTGAATCATACTCAGGCTTAAGTGAAGACATGTTTGTACCTCGTACCCGATATATTTGGTTCGAACGACGTGAATTCAGTAGTTTATCTCCTAGTGATCGATGAACAGAACTATACGTCTATTTTCGTACTCTGCGACAAGTTCAGTGATATTAGAATATCTAGAGCAATTGATGTAGTTATGTAAATATGATATTTTTGCCCTCTTATATCCCCCTCTGTGTATGAGAATCAGTTCGAAATTATTGTATATGACCAATTGTTACCCGGATTTAAGTATGACTGTCATCAAGAAGGCGTCCCTGTGTTGCTTTGAAATTACAATTAGTCAAACTAGAGCCCTATATTCAGATCTAAATGATCGCAGTTTCTTACAATTGTTCTTATGTTCCTTCTGACCTAATTTGGGTAACCTTTCTACGTTGAGGAATGTTGTTGGCACAGAATTTAGCTGATAGTATGACCTTGGCGTATAGTATAAGATTGACATTTGGTATATAGTATGTCATAAAGAAGCATCTCTATTAAAAAAGGCAAAATTCTTGGGATGAGCTCTTCAATAGATAGCGGTTTCTTTCTCTGTACCTTATCGATCAATAGCATTGTTCATTTTTATTGTCTGCAAATCTACAAATTTATATAAAAGTTGATCTAAAATATTCAAAAATTGCAATTTTTGCATTTATATCTTGCAACCTTTTAGAAAAATTTATACCTGATACTTTTCTTTTGCAGAAATGCAATCATAAAGCGATATAGAGGAAGGAGAAGTATACATTACGGCGGAATATTCTCTGTGTATATTAGCCACCTTGATTTTATAGTTTACAGCTAAAAGTGAAGTTTTAATGGGTTATGGCACTATGCTTGAACTATATATACCTGTTTCTCGACTTAAGAACGTGAGAGTAAACAGCTTGAGTAATGTTAGTTTCGTTCAATCGACACACTATGTTATGATAGGTAAGAATTTCCATTATGGATAAAAAATACTAGGCTTTTTTGACCACACTGCCTTACGTTGACTTATCATGGTCAATTATCATACTATGTTATGAGTTACTCCTTCGCATGACGAATTTTTGATAGGGTGGTTTGAGTTCGGACGATGAAAGTGTCGACGTAGTGGAACAATAGGCTTAAAATTTACTAACTTCAGGAAAAACGTGTTAGGATGATTGAGTCAGTCTAGTAGATATGATACATATCCAATCGTGGACATAGTTGAAGACATTCAAAAAACCAAGACATAAGTAAAAGGGAACCTCAGCCATTTTTGACATGGCTTAGAATTGTAAAGTTAAAGAGATTGAGGACTGTGAAATTTTCACTGATTTTTCGATGTGTCACTTATAAATAGTCCACACGAATGCCATCCGGCTGCTGCTATTGCTAGCCATTTACCTTCTTTTGTAGGTTTTCTGACCAAAGAGGGACCCTTGACATTCATTCCCTTATTGATTCCAAGATCTTGGCATATTTCTTTATGGTCATTGATGAATGAATCTTTGGATCCTAAACCTAAGCAGCCACATTGGTTGGATTCTATTCCCCAAGAATATAAGTCTCCCTCATCAGTAAGGGCCATTGAATGATAATCTCCATTGACCAAGTGAATTATATTTTTATTTTGCAACTCTGGAATTAAAAGGGGAACTTGGTCAAGACCAGAATTTTCATCATTACGTCCAATCAAAACGTTGCCATCATTTGTGAACACCGTGAAATTCGTATAGCAACCTGTTAATTTTGTGAATGCAGAATTTGAATTCAGATGTAGTCTATGATTTTCCAACCATTCATTAAAACCCTCTACCGATTCAGGATCACTTAACAACGTGCTTTCAACGTTTGAAGAAGCATATTGATAGGCATCGATCTCTACTTTATAAAGCTTGCTGTCATTACCGATATAAAGGATGTAGTTGTACCCGGCAACAAAATCACTAATCGATGTGGAGTTTGGAATTATAACATATTTTGCCCTCGATTCCATCCTTCTACTCTTGAATTCGGCTTCTGTGATGGGTTCTCTGGTGAACCATACCACAATTCCAATATTGTTGATATGGCAAGCAGATAGATTCCATCCTGCTGATATTTTGGTTACAAGTGATTTGTCATCTATTCCTTCAAATTTTATTTTAACTCCAGTTCTTGAAGTGTTACCGGTATCCCAGGAATAGATATTGTTACTATTGTCTAATGCAATAAAATGCTCACGACCACTCGAAATCGTTTTCAATTTCACTTTTCCGGCCTCTTCAGGTAAGCTGAGCTTGGTAATAAAGCTTGATTCTTTCACCTCATTTTTCGGTTTTGATGTTTCATCTCTATCGTACAAGTTTAACTCTTCGGGTGATTTTCTTAAGTTAGGATTTGTTTGCCTATTATTATTATTAGTGGGATTATCAATAACCGATATATCTCGATCATATCTTTGAGATAAATAGGGCATCGGTGGAACGCCTTGTCTCCTAGGAGGCATCCTTCTAGGTGCAACTCTTTCAAGGAATGGGAAATTTTGAGAGCTTGCTAACTGAATACTCAAATTTCCGTAGTCTGAGCCAAGTATTGGGCCCGGTGTCAGACATGATCCTTCAGATTTTTTCCAACTACTACCGGTATAATACAAACTTCCATCGTTTGTTAATATTTGGATACAGAAGCCACCTGCACTTATGTCAGTTACAATGTGTCCATTGAAATTACTTATGTTCGAGGGCGTATGGACATTTCTGGTAAATCCATCTGAGTGATGATTGCTTGGAACATCCTTTATGGAATAGCCTAGCCGACCCAAACTTGACGAACCCCAAGAATAAACTTTGTTCTCGTAAGAAATCCTCAACTTGAATAGGCTCTCCCAATTGTATGACTTCAAATTAAGGGGCGTCGGTTTTGACCCGAATTTCTTAGTGTATAGCAATCGATATCCACTGTTGGAGGTCAAAATTTCACGTAGTGACTTCGAAGTTAACCATAAGTTGAATATGTCAGCCTCGGAGAGGTACTGAGCTATCGCGAGTATTACGTCAGGACCCAAATCAACTAAAAACATGATACTTTTATTTTAATATAGGCTTTTGTATTTAAATCTTATCCTCAAATATATGGGGGAAAAATATGAGCAACTGATATCATATTTTACAAGGAAGCTATAACTTTTACAATAATTAACTTTAATTAAACTATTAAACCTGGTATTTTACACAATTTTACAGTCTGACAACCTCCTCTGAATAACCACTCAGAAGTGAAAGTACAAGCTGCTGACAAAATATTTTGAGTAAACTGTCGCTAGCACACCAACATTTTAAATGAGGGGAGCGCCAAGTGTTACGTCAAGACATTGCAACAAATCGATACATCTTCACTTCTAGAGTTCAATCCACCTTAAAGGCATAAGACTGAAAATTGTTTACTAACTGAAACGAATAAAACCTTTCCTTTTTCTTCACTTACCTCTCAAATTAACCCAATAAATCACAACAATAAAAATTCATCAATATTTACCACCGGAAACTCGTCTTCAAAAGACTGAGATTCATTCGGTGACCTGGTGGATTCCATCATCAGAGTGTAACTGTTTTTATCACTGAAACCGAAAGAATCCAATATTTCAGATACGACTGGTGCTGCAGACCAAGATTGATACGTGGAATCACCCATTACATTCGGGATTAAGATAAGAGAGTTACTTCAATGCTGTAAATCTCAGAGTTTGAAAGGATCGCATGAGTTCGAGGAGGTTCCACGTATATTAATTAGTGAGAAACAATCACCTGACGGTTGCCGACTAATTAATATACTGCTCCAAATTTAAACTCATGTCAAAGTGTCCTCTCAAATCCGTGTCTGAGACAAGCAGAGAACTTTCAACATCTCAATAACTGATGATGGGCGATGGACTCACGACATAATCTTTCGGTAACAAAACCTCTTCTGAATTTTGCCCCATCTCGTCGTAATTTTTATTTCCCAAAATATTCGATTCTTCAGGTGAAGTGGGCTCCGAGAGAGCTGTGTCATTCAATGATATCGGTGTCACCTCCTGGTCGGACTTCTTTAATGTTAAATCTATTGGTGAATTTACCGGTGAGTTGATAGAAATAGGTGACAAGTAGTTAAAATAAACGTTGTCATTCATCACAGACAAAAATTCTTTTGGTTCATTTTCCTTCTCGCAATCCTCTTCTTCGAAACCAAGATCTTGATCAGAGACATCGTAAGACCTAGATGTCTTTGTAAGCGTCTCACCTGATTCTGAGCTTTCACTCAACTTTCTTTTCTTGGATGGCGATTCCAACAAATCACCATCCTCAGCGCCTGTTATGGAGCTATTCAAATTACTATGAATTTTCTCCCTCAAATCACTCACATTCACCAACTTCTCAAAGCTGAGGCCACTAAGTTCCTCTCTTGGAAGCTTTTGAGAGACTTTTTCGAAATTTCCCTCAAGCCTGGCCAAGTTTTCCTCCAACTTCACCACGTAGCTCTCGAGGTACTCAACGTGTTTTCTTTTCTTCTCGCGTGATGCATGGGCCGCCCTTCTGTTACGAAGGATCCGCTCGACTCGCCTTTGCTCCTTCTCCTCCTTAGTTTTGGCCCTCTTGCGAGGCGGCAAAGTGGATTTGAAGTTAGCATCCAATGTGTCTGCACTGTCGACCATTATCAATACGCCTGGTACACTGTGTTGATCTGTTCCTTGTCTTACAACAGAGTCTATGGCCCAAATACACCACTGATGTTCGATATAATTGAACCAAACTTTTCAAGCAGGGAATTTTGCGAACTATTTATGTCCTTACTTCATTTAGTCGCTTAAATGGCGTGTCCAATCCTCAAGTATTAGAATGATGGATAGGCTCGACGTAGACACTACCGTGACATAAGCCGCACCTTGGATGCGAATCTCGAACTAGGAACCCCTTGGCGAATACTATTGGGCAGATTCCACGTATACGCGTGGGTATATACAGGTTTCTATACCAACGATGCATTTTTAAAAACAAAGTGGTACAAATATAGATTGCGTGATGTAATAGAAATAGATCGAACAAAAATAACATGTGCACTGCCTCAGAAGTGGACAGGTGTCAACATCGGTGATTCTAGGGCGAGAAAGGCGGTGGCGGGAATAGCGAGGGAGGAGACGCTCATAGCGGGAGAGCGATCGGCAGTGATTGTTTGGGACAGACGTGGGGCGCTGAGCTTAACCTTGTTACAATATGAACCAGGACGAATTTGACAATTTATGGTAAGAGAACTCCTAGTGTAGGCAAATACGAAAGTCTGTAGACGACAAGCGATTGACAAACTGGCAATGACTATTCATGTACGCTTCCCAAATGGCGTGGTGAATAAGGTGAAATAGCCTGGATTCTAGTTGCTACATTTTCCAAAGCAGCAAAATGCGGTAGTGTGACAAGTAGTAGCGAAGGAGCGTACTGCCGGGTGGTTTACTTTTGCCGCCAAATATGTGGCGATGGCCTCTCCGCGTGTCTCGCAAATGTGTGAAAAGGGGTTGGACAGTTTCACAGAGCGCTGTAAAACTAATTGTCACAGGAAAGTGGACCTGAAACTTCGTTCGCCTATAGACACTAAAGGCTACTGGAAGTGTCCCCATCGCGCATGAAACTGCATCGAATAAGGCCATGACTATATATTCCTAAGCTGATGAAATGTCAAAACTACGGATATAGTGGTCTGATGGACTGCAGCCTTTCCGCAACTGGCGCAGTCTGAGGCTTTGCCTCAACAGCTCAAGTTCCGAATTTTGACTGGAGGCCAAGTATCGAAAGGTTTAATGCTTAAAATGCGATTTCAGCTCAAATTCAAATGCAAATGCGGCGCCTCTGGTTCCTTTCTGATACAAGAAGGAACATCCTCGATGATCTAGTTGCAAGATCGCAAGTGATCACATGACTGAACATCATTCTTTAGCTAATAAACATAGCAGAGACATTTAAAGAGAGACCTTAGATATGACAAAATCAGTTCTTTCGATACAATCTCATGTATGTCATGGATATGTTGGAGGAAAGGCAGCCATTTTTCCTTTACAGACTCAAGGATGGGAGGTAGATAACATCAATACTGTCGACTTTTCAAACCATACTGGATATGGCTTCGTAAAAGGTTCATCTATGTCCGTCGATGGTTTAGCGAACCTTTTTCAAGGGTTAAGAAACACGGATCAGTGCTATGATGCTGTAATATCTGGTTATATCCCCAATGACGCACTAATAAGAAAGGTACTAGACTTCATTGTCGAGGAGAAGTCAAAGAATCCAAAATTGATGTATCTTCTTGATCCAGTTATGGGTGATGAAGGCCATATCTACGTCGAGAAATCTTGTATCGAAGAATACAAGAATATTTTGCAAGAGGGAATTGTGGACATAGTGACTCCAAATCAATTTGAGTTAGAATTGTTATGTGGTTTCCCGGTAAATGACACCACCAGCTTGAAAAGAGCACTTTCAATGATACATGAACAATATAAAGTGAGATATGTCATCGTGACTAGTTTAAGCCCTAAGATTAAAATCTCGCCGAGTTCGAAGGAAGATCTGATTGCTTGTGCTGTCTCCACAAGTGAAAATAGCGACATATGCATATTCCTGGTTCCATTAATAAAGTCTTACTTTACTGGAGTTGGTGATCTTTTCAGTGCTTTACTATTAGACAAAATGCATCACAATCTTATCGCATCTAATAAGAGCGGTTGGACTGATTTCCAAACGATATCTTTATCTGTCAATCAGGTGTTGACCATAATTACCAAGACATTGAAGCTCACTCATGCAATGGGTATCAAGAAATTTAATACTCTGCAAGAGAAACAACTGGCACATACCGCTATCGAAGGAGAAATGAATGATAAGAACACTATGAAGTATTTTGAACTAAAAATAGTTCAATCGAAAGACTTTTTTGATTACAGGAACGAAGGTGAGTTCGAGACTACCATCATATAATTTTATAGACCAATAGACACTACTTTTTTAAAACTTGAGAAGATCGTTATCTCAATTTTATCTTGGTTGATCTTGATATATCCTTATGAGTTTAAAGCGTCAAAACATTTTAGTTGTAGGTTCAGGGGGTGTTGGAACGATAAGTGCATTGAACTTAAGCTTCAATGAGGATGTTGACTCGACTCTCGTTATACGGTCACAATATGATCAAGTTGTTGATAGCGGTTTCACTATTAGATCAAAGGGATTTGGAAATATCTCCAATTGGCGTCCTAAACGGATAGCAAGATCAGTCGAGGAGGCGTTCAAAAACTTTGGTCCATTCGACTTTATCATCGTGACAACAAAGAATATCCCGGATGGACAAGCGAGCTGTGAGGATATTATAAGACCAGCTGTCACCAATGAATCTACCATATTGTTGATACAGAATGGAATTGAAATTGAAAAACCAATGATTGAAGAGTATCCTCAAAATGTAATTTTGAGTGGTGTCTCTCTTGTAGGATCCAGCAACAACAACTGTGTTATAGAAAATCTGCATAAGGAAGAGGTTTTCATAGGTGGATTTCACAACCCTAATATAAGTGAGGAGAAGACGCTGCAAAAGCTAAAAGAATTCATTGATATATATCAAGACTCGGAGGGGAGAAACAAGGTTGTATTGGATACAAATGTGTTAAAAACAAGATGGGAGAAGTTGATCTATAATGCGGTATTCAATCCTATAACTGCCATTGTCAATATGGACATTAACAGATGCCAGATTGTCAATGCCAATGAAACACTCTTTAGACCTGCTATGAAAGAAATAACGGAAATTGCTGCTTCAGAGGGGATAAATATATCTGACGATGTACCGAACCGATATCTACATATTGGAGATGGCTTATTCTATGCACCTTCGATGTGTGTGGATGTGAGAAAAAAACAATTGTTTGAATTGGAAGTTATAATAGGGAACCCTTTAAAGGTTGCAAAACGAAATGGTGTCACCGCCCCCACATTATCAGTTATTTATCACTTGTTAGAATTAATTCATCATCGCATAAAAGAAGAAAGAGGTTTGGTTAAAGTAATCGAGGATCACTACAAAGGAAAGAATTCCGACGATTTTCCATCGATATTTGCACTGGATAATTAATACAAGCTCATTAATTGAGCTGTAACGTGGATTTATAAATATTCAAAGAAAGTTCAAACGGTTTAAGATATTTTATTAATTCAGCACCAAGTAAACACTGGAGGCCTGCTGTTCACTTTTTCGAGCCTCTCAACTATTACCTTTCTTGTATTCGTATGTAGGTAGGGTTCATCTCTAGTATTCTCATTTATTTCTTGATTCAAGTTGTAAAGAAAACCTGACATCTCATGCTCAGTTGATGGTGTGGCGTCAAGGTTTGAGATATTATTATATGAGTTTTGAGTGCTATTGAGAAGAGGAGATATCTCATTTTGTCTCACCATGCTATTATCTGTGAATGGATCACTCATATTAGTTTTCATTACATCAATATTTGTTTCGATGGCATCAGCCAAGATATCACTGTTGACCAGTTCGGGAATATACATGAAGTCGTCCCAAATAAGGATGTTGTCTCTCCTCGCCAAATCTAAAGGGCTCGAATGACGAGACTTCAAGGCTTCCACTACGTTGAATGCCTGACCCTTCAACACAGCGAGTTGCTTAAGCCACATTCTTTCTTTGAAGTCAACATCTACTTCGAAAACCTCTCTTAATTTAGCGACTGTCTCTTCCCACCAAAACGTGGAAGTGAGGAGTGGCAAAAAATGCTGCTTTGTCCTAATTGAAAATGGTTGACCAACTATTGAAAACGGCAAAAAAAGCCATCCAAAGGGAAAAGATCGCCATTGATCAGGCCTCTTCCATGGGAAAGCCAAGCCGGAGTCTATAGCTCCTATTTTGATAACAGGAGAGAACTTCAGCTGTCCATTTTCAGTCAATTTGTTGACCCAGTGTATCTTAATCATCCAATTGTCTAAGGCACGGTCTGTATTTCTCATTATATAATCCAATATAACGAGCTTCTCTAGTTCTTCTCTAAACTGTTGCAACGTTGTTTTTGACCACCTGAATTTTGAATCCAAGCTGTCGTGAGCACTTGATACCATGATATCAGAACAGTCTGGTACGATATCCAAATCTGTGGGAAACGGAAACATTTTCATCCAAGTCAGGGCTTCAATATAACCATCAAGGAACATTTGTAGTGATCCTATTTTCCGAGGTAGTTGGGTGATATCGCTTGATTTGTCCCAATAAGAGTAATAGAACTTTGGCGATCTCAAGTACACAATTTCTGTGCGTGGGACTATGAATGAATGAAGTTGCTGATCTAACACACATGCTGCAACTTCACTTATATACCCTAAATTTGGAATGAGACAAGACCTTCCAAAGAAACAAGGAAGAAACGTTCGATGTAACCATTTCGTCCATTTAGGGGAAAGAGGTCCGTAAGGCTCCTCATCCTTCGGTTTGAAGACACCAGCTTTAGTCAACTCAGCTTCATTATCGGTAATACAGTATACGAAATAACTTCCTGATGAACCTTGGGAGATTCTTTCTGGATGAATATTCTGATTTTCAATCATATCAGATACATTATCTATTATTGTTTCGAAGTCTTGATGATTGACAATCTTTCCCGGAGATACGGCACCAACATCGTCATCGGAACAAGTGTGATCGAAGTGAAATCCGAGATCGTACTCATTTTCTATTGATTTGAGGTATTTCAACTTTTTGAAAACTGAGTATTCTATGCGATAAACACTCGGTTCTTCAGAGTCTTTATTCTTGTGAGACAAAGGGCTATATGCCCACTTTGCGGCAGGAATTATGATATTCCTTTTGAGTTTACCAAATTGGCTTTTGCCGAAGTCAACCATCCCGGGAGACGATGCTTGTGAGGCAGACTGTGGGTCAGAATGAGCAACTAAATTTTGCAGCGGTCCAGGATATGATGAAGAAACAAGCGTTCCTAAACGTGACAAGGGACTTGTTGATGCACGGGTCGTACAATCTGGTTGAACGCTCGAGCCTCCGTCGGTATGGAAAGAGGGAGCGCCATTCATATGATTTCACTGCAATTCAACGAGAAGCAGATGTACAATTTATAGTATTACTGCCGAATATCAATTGTAGAGATGTATCACATGCAGGATATAATATTTTTACAATTTGCAACTGGAAGCTTATCAAACAAGAGACGCTGAATATGGAAGGGAAAAGTTATGAGTGAATGGGAAATAATGAAAGTGATATACCTGCTTGATAAAAAGCCGATTATTAATTGAGGAGAGGTCAATGCGTATATTTTGCTTGCACTCAAGATTTGATCGTAGCATGAAGGACTCCAATGTGACTGTGAAAGACTTTCATTCTTGTGTATTATATAGTATAAGACTTGCTTTGCAAAGTTACACTTCAAGGTCTACGCTCCGTAAGATTTACCGAAAAACGACAATTGAATGGAAGCGGTATATATTTAGATTAAAAGATACAGTGAAATGAGTTCAGAGTTTTGGTATAAGAATCCAAAAGATGTGATCCAGAAAATATGCAAAAGAGTTATCTTAAATGACTAGTGCCAAAAGACCCACAAAGAAAGTTTGAATAATTCTTGTAAATGGGGTGCTGATGTGCCTTGCTGAATTTTGAGATGATTCGGATACTTGCATAATTAATGAAGAGGAAGAAGAGCTCGAACCTTGAATTCTCTCCACTTCTCTTCTTGCCGTCCTAGAACCAGAGCGCGATGAAGTTGACGGGAAAATGTTGGAGTTTAGGGTAGCAAACAAACCGTCATTTTCCAAGTCCCTTATTATGTCTCTCAATGCATCTTCGTATTTCCCAACATCCAAATTCATGGTTGTTAACCTTTGAAGAGTGCTTCCTATAGCTGTTGGATCACTAAGAAGTGTAGTAAGAATACTAGAAATGTTTAAACTCCCAGGGTTAAACCTAATGACTCCCGTTCTGTACACGTCTCTCAAAAATTCTCCTGTCATGTTCTGATAGTTCTCATCACCAAGAAATCTCTTTACCGTGTAGGTCAAGAATTGGGTATCATTCAACGCGTTGGTGATATCTTCAAGCGAATCAGTGAAGAAATCTGAAGATAGCACAGCAGCAAGAATGTTACCCACGAAACTTTGAAGACTCCCTCTATTCGAGGCCCTCTTTGTCAAATCCCTTTTTGATAATATAACGTTGAACAAATAGTAGAGTATATCCTCTCCAGAAAGTGCTGCCCTTTCAATTAAATGAACAAGAGTGGGTCTATAACTTTCATCTAGGAGTATACCATCCAATAAGGACGTGACAACTCCAGATCTTCCAACGATTCTGGCAGCTGCGGAAATATTGAGGACTGATGTCAAGGACGAAATATCACTGAGATCGAGAGAGCTTGCACCCAACCTTCTAATGAGACTTGCAGTCAAATTTGCACCAGTTTCAATTCTGTCAGGGTTGTCAGCAACATCGTCTAATAAGTCCCAGAGAACACCCGATCTATTGACGAGATTCAAAATTTGTACTATTGTACGGTCATCCCTTTTCTGTATTTTTGTAGTGTCGAAGAAGTCATTAATATTCTCCACGGGTAATTCATCAAGAAAATCATCTATCGTATCTCTCAAGTCGAATTCTTCACCTTCAGGAACAATCAATGGGATTGCACCTATAAGCAACAGAAACGAGAGAATAGAAAATAGCAATGAAATTAACCTCATCAACTTATAATTCGAGAAGTAGCTGAGTATTGCTTCAAATGATTGATTAAAGAAGCTTTAGAGGCAATAAAGAACTCGATAAAGAATGAGACGAAAAATCTGAAGTCATAAGAAATAACTCATGATATATATGCATCTTGTATTAGATGGTCATTTTCCAAATGAAGTTAAGACGGAGGAAGCAACACTCATATTTTGAGATGATTTCCAAACATAATGGTTCCAAAATTTCCTATTTTGTTAAATGAGAATAGAAATTTCCTAATACAGTATAGATATGATATATAGAATTAAACAACCTCAATAGGAAGTGCCTGGGGCACTAGAGTATGAAGAACTGCATATACCCTTTACTACTGATTAACATATGGGGTAGAGGAAAAGAGGTGAATTGGATTTTTGTTGAAAAGAAATCAATGTGATTGACTTGTCAGCTAGTGCTACAATATGTCGGCTTAAGAAACAGATCTTTATTTCGATGTAGTGGCTTTCCGAGAGATAATTGTTACTATGTACACTTCTCACCCGTAGTCTCGCGAAGTTGATTTATTGTTGACTAGAAATCGAGATTTCCTAATTAGGAAATGGAAGTTTGGCTCACAAGCATGGGAATATTAAAAGAGGAGAGGGGAGAACATGATATTGTTTCTCTCTCTTTTTTTATAAACTAGCTAGTTGAGACTCAAAGAATTTTTCGGTATAGTTCACTCCTGGTGGAATTTCTTTTATGGCTAGCACAACGTTCACCACGAACACCATATCAAACTCAGAGCAACGATCACGATCACAACACTAATATCATTCGGAGGCCAAGCTGTAAATGAAGATCTTCAAGCATTTAATCGGTATAATACCTATAATACTGGCAGTAGTCCAAGCCGATAACCTACAAGCAAGGCAAGGTTCAAAAGACCTGTCCAAGAGGGATTTAAAAGATGAGTTAGATTTCGATCAAACAGAAGCGTATTTCGAGAAGAGAGATGCTGTTTCAAATATTGAAAGCGCACTCAGATCGTTAAATGACTCTGGCATCATCATTGAGGCTCTTGATGGAATAGCGTCGTCCGACTCTGTGATGGACAATGTATCCGATACGATAATAAATTTCTTGGAGACAGGAGGGGGATCCTTAGGTGGGATTGAGTTAAATGTCAACATGACACAACTTCTTCATTCAGTGATAGAATCGGGTGTCATAAATTCAACCTTAGATGGACTTCTTCTCAACGAAAATAATAGAAATCAGTTGGCAGACTTTGTTGGGGAGCTTCTAGTCACTAATGTTTGGATACCAAAATTATTGGTCGATCTAGGAAATGGTCATGATCTATCTATCGACTTTATTGCCGACTTGATAAACAACACCAGAAGCAAAGATCCCGATCGTCAGCAGAGCTCCCAATATGTTTTTGATAAAAGGGATGACGAATACTCAGGAAGTGCACAGCAATTTTTAAACAATGTAATCAACCTGGTTGTACAATCACAATTAGTCCACCAGTCATTGGACGATGTTTTAACGGCATTGAATAATACAAACATAATAGTGAGTTTGGTTTTGCAAGTAATCCACGACGATTCAGCGGCCTCTTTGGCCAAGCATGTTGCAAAAAGGATTTATGACAGTGGTGCTCTCAACGGGATTGACTTGAATTCTTATTTCGATCGAGCAAAGAGAGAGGGTATCTTATCAGATTCTGTTCAGATTGGTTTAACAGATCCCATTTATTCTCCCGGTTTAGGGAGATTATTTCAAAGAATCGAGATGAAAGGATACTACCAAGGAATTCAAAGAGCGTTATATGGACCTTGAGTTGTTCAACCGGTTTCATCGTACAATGTCTATTGAAGTATGTATGATATTTTAATGTAGATTAAAAGTTCAAAGAATGCATAATACCATACCCGAGAGTTATGATAATCACATATCCAACGATTGAAGCGGGAATACCTCTCGTGATAAATGTGTTAACCGTGAGATAAGGTTTGCCTACTTCATCCGTCATACTAATAGCTGTGACATTGGGGAATCCCGATGTGGGCAACGCCATTGCAGCTGAAGCTATCAAAGCAGTTCCCATGACCAATAGATTGGGATGGGGCGTTGGTAACTGTTCACCTACTTCTTGCACAAGAGGTACAATAATGAGCACAGCAACTGTGTGCGAAACGAAAGTAGCGACAACTAAGATGAGTATCCCAAATATAAGCAAGATAACGAAAACATCAAAATTCATGACTTTCCTTTGTAAGGCAGTAGCAACAGTAGCCAATAAGCCCGATGAACTAACAGCCCTTCCTAATGCGATACCTCCCATAGCCAACAAAACGATCCCCCAAGGAAAATTGTTCAAATCGTCAACCTTTAATAATCCTGAACCAAAAAACAAAACGATCGGAATTATCGAAATTATACCTGAGCTTCCGAAAGTGCCTTCGATTTGTGTTAAAAGACACCAAAGAAGAATAGTTGTTATCGACACAACGCTCACAAAAATTTGCTTTGTCGTAAACTTTTCAGTGATGGGTTTCCAAGCTTTGACTTTAGCTTTACTGATCTTGAAAGTCAAGATCAATTCTAGCCATATTCCTATCAAGCTGAGAATTGAAACGGGAAGAGCAATAGCAAACCAGTTTCCCCATCCTGGGTTAGGGGTCATTGATTCAATGGCAATCATATTCTGGGGGGAAGCAATTGGAGAAGCCATTCCCCCAACATTGGAAGCTAAAGCGATACCAAGTACAAGTGCCTGAGCAAAAGGGGATTCTGTTGGTAAGGTTCTGAGAACGGGCTGAATCAATGAGAAAGCGAGAACTGGTGCCGCCACGTTGGAGATCCACATCGATAAAAACAAAGCAACACTCATAATAGAAATGAGAACATTTCTGGGTTTTGTTCCTGCTAAAGCCAAAATATAGGAAGAAATAACTTTGGCAATATTATACTTGGATAAGGCTGCTGCTAAAGTAAACCCTCCCATAAGAAGCATTATCACAGATGACCACATGGTACTCAAGATATAGGTTGATGCATCAGCAGCTCCCATAGGCCCATCCCCAGCATCATTCTTCAAAACTTGGCAAGTCACAACTAGAAGTGGAACAAGCATGGCGGTGACATATAGAGGCAAAGCCTCAGTAGCCCACATCAAAGCCGATACTACTAAAACAGCTAAACAACGATGTTGTTCATGGTCATTGAAAGTTTTGATAGACAATAAGATTATGAAGACTGCAATGATTACCGCCAACTTTATTATCTGCCACCCAAAAAAAAACGCAGGAATGTTCACCTCAGTTCTACCAAGCAAGGTTATGTTGAAAGGGAAATGAACTTTTCGAGTTTGCAAATACATCAACGAAGATCTTATATGTCCCTCGTCACCCATCTTATTTGACCGAGTGGCGCTTGTATCGAGATTCAAATCGTAAGATTTCTTCTCTAAAGAAAGTAAGTCCTTCCACACAGTGTTTCTCTCCCAAACAATATGGTCTCTCAAATGCGACTTCATTTCAGTTTTAACGCCTTCCAAATTGTCCACTGAAGTATTGCTAGAGAGTACTCCTGTCAAGAATGCGTAGACCTTAACAATCTGATCAATTCTGTTATCGACATCTTCGAGAGTGTCTAAGCTGAACACTCGGCTATGCAGCGGGAGAAAGTTATCGATGAAATCTTTTTTGATTGAGTAATTGCATGTCTTGTCAAACTTTTTGGTGATCTTGGTGAAACCAATTTTGTTCAACTCGATATACGACTTCAATTCGGACAACGAGATGAAAACTGCGATCGCCTTTCTTTTCAAAGCAATTTTCTTTTGCAGTTTAACATTGAAGTCGGTTTGAGAGAGCAAAACTGAGTTTTTTGTGCGTCCATGGTTGTCTTCTTCATCGTCTTCATCGTCTTCGTCATCATCATCATCATCATCGTCGACGTTTCCTTCAAATTCAATATCCAATTCTTTCTCGTTGTGCCTGTATTGCCTCTTTGCTGAGGAATCACTTCTAATTTCGTGTTCATTCTCTATATGATTGATGTTATCAAACACTGAAGCATTTGTCGTAGTCCGAGACAAAGTGGACCTAATGTTGTATTGATGATGCTCATCCTGACTGATAACATCGGGATTCTCGTAGTTATAAGCTTGAGTGAATCTTAAAGCATCAATGTCTACATTATGAGACTCTAAATCTTTCATCAAATTGTGATATTCTTTGTAAATTTCCGCCTCTTTTACTTGGTAAAATTCAGAAATCTTATTCAACTCCACAAGAAGTTGTTTAGTAAAGATTTTCAAAGGATCAAAGGCATCCTTCGAGGAATCTGAATCTCCGTCAGATGCCCCCTCGACATACGAAGCAACAGCTGACTCCTCCT
The DNA here is from genome assembly GCA_031081755.1 of Debaryomycetaceae sp. CAB 1570. Lineage (NCBI taxonomy): Eukaryota > Fungi > Ascomycota > Pichiomycetes > Serinales > Debaryomycetaceae > Debaryomycetaceae sp. CAB 1570. The sequence continues at coordinate 733,307 of JARYSW010000006.1, forward strand.
TCTCGAAAGTGAACGACTCGGTGGAATTACCCTTGTCATCGCTTCGAGGAGAAGTGTCAGTTCCAGTGCTCTCCACTACTTTCTCGAGGTCGCTCTCAGAGTTATTCTCATTCCGGGCCTGTCTGAACCGGCTTACTAACTTCGAGGGATTGAACTTTCCCCCCTCCTTCGAAGCGTCGGAGTCTGCCTTCTTTCTCTGGACCGAAGCCATTCGATAGTTTTCCACCACCTCTGTCACCGTGGTCAGACTTATTCCATTCACATTGTAGCTTCCGTCCAGCGCATCGTTCTGTAACTGCTCTTGTTGAAGCTTGTAGATGTGTTTCTTCAACGTGGGATAGTTCACATACTTATCCTGCCACTCAGGAACAGCGTTTATCTTGAGTGAATGTGCAAACTTCATCCTTTCTTGGCTCTTGTGACTCTTTACCCTTTACGTCGTGTTGTTTTCTTAGAAATGTGCCAATATTTTTTAACAAGATGATAGAATAGAAATAGGAAGTCTCGCGTGTGACAAGTAGCCTAAAATTTAAGTGAGATTGATCGCTATGTCCCCCTTGGCATCAAAGATTAATGACCCACGTGGGGTGTGCTCTGCTCACAATAGAGGATTGCACATTACTTTCTAGCATAGAAAGATTTTGCATGTTGATATGCAGTAGACGATGAGTATGCTCTTAAAGATAAAACGACCAACGACATTGAAAAATGTCGGTGGCATCTGGAAATGTCGTATTCGAGATGGAAAACGGTGCAAGGAAAGTGTCATCATCAGTGTCGTGGCATCGAATTTGGAGATTTAGTGAGATAACAGGAAGCGCAGGCAGCTGCTGACTACAGAATGGATGCACAATCGTCGTACTACAATCGGGTACACGAGGGAGAGTATACACTGATACCGCATGCCAGAGTCTCATTTCCTATCAATCACACGTCCGAGTCAGTAAACGTATCTAGAGGATCCACACCAGTGTGTACAGCGTCGCCTGGGTTGGAGGGGGGCGGCGTGGCTAGCGATTCGAATGTGGATGTGTGCGTTCCAGGGAAGATAGAGAACGTACCAACGTTGGTGCACAAGTGGCCCAATGTGCCCACTATCTTGAGCATGATACCTGCGCCGGGCAAGAATGTCATTTTCTGTGGCACCCAAGACTCCAAAATATTGGTATTCGACTTGAGTACATTTCAAATGAGGTGTGAAATCAATGCGGGAAGCAAACCGCAAACGGCCTCAGTCTTGTGCTTGGCGTTGACTGCCAACGAGGACTACTTGTTCAGTGCTGGCTCCGACTCACTCGTGAGAGTTTGGGACCTCTCATCCATAGAGGAAGATTTTATTCCTTGCAGACACACAATTTATTCTTTAATCGACATTGGAGATGTCTTTTCTTTGGCATGGTCGGAATCTTTGTCAACTATTTTCATGGGCGCCCAAAATGCTTCTATTCTATGGTGTCGGTTGTCATTGGGTGCCATTGAGAAGAATAATAATCTCATGAGTACAGTAGAGAGATTACCACATTTGCGGTATGACAGATTTTTTGACTCCAAAGGTCCTGGTGGTTCTTTGAACGTGTTGCAGTCAAAGCATCAATTACTAAAGTCAAGTACCGATTCAAAGTCAGCAGAGGCCTCCCTTTTGGAAATCAGAAATGAGGATAATGTCCGTTTTGCTCACAACGGATATGTTTATTGCATGGAGATCTTTGATTGCAAAAATAGTAAGCATGATTTTTTGAGCCCGTACTCAGACTCTTATGACAATGTATTGATTTCTTGTGGTGGGGATGGAAATGCAAATGTGTGGGGAATCAAAGGCAATGATAAAGGATTAGAGGTACAACCCTTGAAGTCGCTTGAAAATGAAGAGTCGGTTTTGTCAATGACTATCCAAGATTACTACTTGTATGTGGGCTTATCTAATTCAAAAATCAAAGTGTGGGATTTGATGACAGATCAAATAGTTCGCTCTTTCAATTTTTCTCGAGGAAGTCAAAACAAGAATGTTCTGCATAGCTTTGACGAAGTTTTAAACATTGGGATTTATAAGGATTGTATTTTCAAAGCCTCAAATCGTGGAGGACTCATAAAATTCACCTTGAAGACAACACCTCCTACTGCATTCCAGATCGATGATCAAGAAAAGGAATTTGAAGACGGACTGAAAAATTCGAATGATTCTGGTACGAAGGAAGAACAATTAGACTCTTCTCACTATTTGGGTATGAAAGACAGTCACCCGAATGAGGTGTTGGCAGTGAGAATTTTTGCATCCAGAGGGGGAAGAATGTATCTTTTATCCGGTGGAAGAGGATTGTGCCTCTGGGATATATCATCTGTTGAAGGTAACAGTCTAATACCAGAGGCTGGATTGGATGATTTTAATGGGGTTAAATACCAGGTGGGTAAGACTGAATTAAATCTTACGAACGAGGTTATGCTAAAATCTTTGCGGAAACTAATTTGCTACCGGACTATTTCCAAACTCCCCTCTCTTTACTTAGAAGAGTCGAGAAATTGTGCAAATTATCTTTCAAAATTACTCGTTAAATTGGGTGCTTGCCAAAACAAATTATTACCCGTGCCTGATGGAAACCCTGCAGTGTATGCTTGTTTCAAAAGAAACACTAAAAGTTCAAATGAGAAAGCACCCAGGGTTCTATGGTATGCTCATTATGATGTAGTGAACGCACAATTCGAGGAGGACGATTGGAAAACTGATCCGTTCCACATGACAGCCAAAGATGGTAACCTTTATGGTCGTGGTGTATCTGATAACAAGGGACCCTTGCTAGCTGCAGTATTTGCGGTCGCAGAGTTATACTGGAAGGGGGAATTATCTTGCGACGTCGTATTCATAGTTGAAGGGGAAGAGGAATGTGGGTCTGTTGGCTTTCAAAAGGTTATAACTGACAATGAAAAGCTAATTGGTCATATTGATTGGGTGATGTTGTCAAATTCTTACTGGCTTGATGATTATACACCGTGTTTAAACTATGGACTCAGAGGAGTTATGAATGCTTCCGTATTGATTACTTCAGAAAAACCAGATAGGCATTCTGGAGTAGATGGGGGTGTCCTGAAAGAGCCCACAATGGACCTCATTCAATTATTGAGTAATCTTATCTCCCCGAGGACGGGTCGTATCAACTTGGATGGATTCTACGACGATATTTTGCCATTAGAGAGTAAAGAAATAGAAATGTTCCGCAAAGTGAAAGAAGCATCCAAGGCTAAAGATGCGTTGTCGCAAGATTTAGGTACTCTTCAAGCAAAATGGAGAGATCCATCTTTGACGGTACACAAAATTGAAGTATCAGGTCCAAATAATGATACAGTCATTCCACAAACGGCCAAAGCATCCATTTCTATTCGTATTGTGCCCAATCAAGATTTGATGCGAGTGAAAGAGCTGGTTATACGTTTCTTGACCGAAAAATTCAAAGAATTGAGCACAGAAAATACACTTTCAATAGATATTTTCCATGAAGCTGAACCTTGGTTGGGTGATCCTTCCAATTTAGTATATCAAATTTTGCTTGATAAGATCAAGTTCCATTGGGGTCCAAATGTGCCGGAGCCACTTTTCATTCGAGAGGGTGGATCCATTCCTTCAATAAGATTCCTAGAAAAGTGCTTTAATGCGCCAGCAGTTCAGATACCTTGCGGTCAGGCAAGTGACAATGCTCATTTGAAGGACGAAAAGTTAAGAATACTCAACTTGTATAAGTTAAGGAGTATTTTGAAAGATACAATACAGGAATTAGGAAATAAATAGGTGTTCATTTGTCTATGGTACAAGTCTTCATATATCGTCATTTTATATAGTGTCATTCATTCTTAAAAAATGATACTCTAAACCATAAAAGCATTCAATTTGATGGGTCGGTTAATTTTGTTAGTGTAGCAGACCCTCGAAACAGACTTCGGATGTTTTATCAACCTATTGACGTGTTTAGACGAATGAATCCGTGGTATCTTCTCCGTATCGTCTGGACCATCATCAGATCTCTCACCTTCGTGGCAGAGTTCGAAGTCTTTATCGAACCATAGCCACGAAAAATAACGAGACTGTTTCGGTTCTCCGATTATAGATTCGTCATCTCTAAATCTAGTACACTTTCGTGGTTTGTTCGAGTCGTCATCAATCTTAGGACTGGATGCGGATGAATTAATAGTTGAATGCAGTTGGCCCGAGGCCCAAGAAAACGAAGAATTATTGGTTTCAATACTTGTAACCGAAGGTCTAGATTGTCCATTTGTATCTCTATTGGAGTCACCAATCGAATTCTTCGTAGTTTCATTTAAGTTAGAGAGAATTTGTAGCAATTGCTCAGCATATAATTTGTCTTTCTGCATTAATCTGAAATGGTGAATTGATTTGTCATTGTGGAGAAGTTGTAGTTCTTTGTTCTCCGAGTATATGTCAGGCCTGAGCTGATCAAAAAATACAACATTATACCTTGATCTTGTAGCTTCTAACCCAGTTGAGATCATACATTTCAAGCCAAAATTTACGGCTTCTTTTCTTACATCAAAGAAAAAAACGTGGTTGAAATTAGATTCGTATAGGCTCATGTCTTTACTATTGAGCGAGTTGATTCGTTTGTTATCCATGAATGTGATCAAATTTTGATCCATTGAGAGGTATTTCACAACAATAAGGATATCGTTCATCTCCTTATTAACATCATTGAGTATTATTAATATTTGTCCATTACTTTCGACCTTTGGTCTCTGTTGGTTCTCATTCGACATAGAAAAATTATCCTTGACGAAAGCGTAAAACGGGAGCATGATATCGAGCATGAAGCAACAATCGTGTAGGCTTATCTTCTCCGGCACCTTTATAAGGGCATTGTCAGGATTTTTTATTTTAATGAAGTCTTGAAGCCCTCCATCAATTGTCACTCCATAAATGTAATCATTCAAACATGGGTAACTCTTGAAGTATTTGTGAGTCTCTGGACTCAATGCCGTTATATGTTGGTCAAGTAGTTTTTGACAATTAAGACACACGTTTGAAGAATCTTGAGAGAGACAACTTGAATAAGGAAATATCAAGAACTTATTCTCATTACTAGTGTAAACATTTCTCTTACTCAGTGTGAAACCCACCCTCCCTATGATCCGTGAGCCGGGAACTACTGTACTGGATAACCCTGAAGTCATCACCATTAGAGGCAAAAAATCGGTTTGAAAATTAATTCCAACCATCTTGATCTTCAAAAGTACCTCCTCGGGTTCGTTGCTGTCAAACATAAATTCCTTCGGTAGCTTTACAGCTTCCCGTATCTTCTTGTGACGGTAGTCAAAGATTCTCTTTATTGGTAAGCGGTCTACTGGCTCATCAGATATGTATGATTCGCGTTCCGCCACTTCATTTGCTCTATTTTTCGGGAAACTAAGCATCTATGAAAGTAATTGCACTGTTTAGACGTTAAATAAGAGTCCTTTAATATATCAATTCAACAGATATCGGAAAAGAAATGAATGTTCGAACAGACTGACCTAATCAAATTCAGTGAATACCTTGAGAAGCTTTTTTTACAATCTCACCGAAAAAAGTAACCTGAACGTTGTTATGATTCAAGTTGTTTTGAGTGTAACTGATGGAATTAACGTCCTAAATGTTACTTCCAGGTGAATTAAGCAGTTTAATTTCGCCTGGATTTTTGTGTCTACGATACCGGCAATTGTATATGCACAATTCTTGCAAACCTCAATAGTGTTGACAACAATCATCTTGCATTTTGAACAGTGTAGTAAACATGCATGCTGTTTGATTCGTTAAGACGCACCGTCAACTATACTTCACATAATTACCTAAAAGGATTTTTTTTATGAAGGCACTGTGGGTTCCTTTTTAGGCAATTTAAAGGGGATATTGTATGACATTAGTGTAGAGGTATGCCAATTATACTCGTTGATTCATCAAACCATACTATGTACATTACATGTGGCGACGAAAGCGTAAACGCCAGGTTATAAGTTTACATGTCTAGAAGACCGTTGACGCAGATCACATTGATTTCGCGTACGAAAGGAGTAGTGCAAAATTTAAAATCTATGAGCAACTCTACAACGCCCGCGGAATCAACAGATGATGGATTTGTAAATCATTTGCCGTCATACATAGCGAAATAAAAAGCATTAACAGGGATGTATATGATCTCTAAAAGTGGCCTAGACTAACTCTGATCGGCGCCGGTGACAACTTTCTTCCTTCTTTCTTCTTCGTCCAATATGGAGAGTCTCAAAGCTTCCTCTATCATTCTTTCCTCCACAGTTCGCAAATGTTCGGCAGGACCCGAACTGAACCTACGGTCCGTGTTAGTGGGCAGTGATCTGTTTTCGGAGCCGTCTTGTTCGTTTTCATCGTAGATCAAGAGATTCGATGCATGGATAGCAGTTGCCGTAGCAGCCTTTCTAGCCAATTTATTTCTAGCCAATATTAACTTTTGCTCCCAGTCGGGACGAATGATATCCACAGTTATGACTCCTTGCGAATCGGCAGCCAAGGATGATCTTCTCATAGGCTTAGACCTTGGAATCAACAAATGCTCACTTTTGCTTTTTTCCGGAGAATTAGTAATAGCGTCTTCATGTTCTTCTGAAATACCTCTGAATGGTGACTTATAAAGTCCTGGTTTTATGCCGTGAATTCCAGTTCGAATGTGTTTCTGGCTATCATAAGTGACCCCAAAGTCAGACATTGCACAGTAGGGACAGCTGGCGGGTTCGGAAATGAGTGTATGTGGCAATGCGTCTGAACCCGGTTCATTAGATCTATCGTCATGAGGAGGGTGGGGGTCAAGTCGTTTAATTTGCACAAAACATTCCGTACAAATTGGCTGTAGACAACAACGAGATATGTTTAAATAAGGTGGGTAATACAAGAAGCAAATCGGACACTCGATTGCATCAGAATAGAGAGTCAATAGTAAGTCTCTTGATGGTAAATTTGGTGAATATGCAATCTCTCCGCTCTTGACTCTCAATTTTTCTTCTTGGAATTTTGTTTCCTCGATCTTTTGGTCTTCTTTGGTACGATCAATCAAAGCCTTTAGGCGGGCTTTCTGCTCCTGCCGCCTGTAGTAGTTAGCCGACTTATGTATTTTATGATTATCAAGGTCGTCCTCTTCTTCGATATCGGAGTAAGCAGTTTCCATAGAGTGTAACGGAAGCTGTGACAAAAGAATCAACAATTCCTCCTCGCTCCATGCGTCGTTCGAGTCCTGGAGTGGTGTGTAGAAAGGTGCCAACTGTCTCAGTAGAATAAGTCCTCTGACCACCCCCGTATTGTACTCCAAGTTGGACTTATACGTCCCAAAGGGCGCTAGGAATCCGCCATCGACACTTTCGGTATATCTCACCACCAAATCCCTGTAGTGTTGTTCCTTCTGGCGCATCTTGTCCTCTGTTTTTTTGGACCTTTTGTAATCATTCGACGTGTGGGCGAGCACCCCGGTAGTGGTGTTTCTACGCCCTGATCTTGACCCTGTCGACTCAGAATTCGCTGATGTGCTCCCTGAGGAATAAGTGTTCACCCGGCTTCGAACCTCTTTCGCAGGAACATTACCCATGCTTGATTTTGTTCTTAGTTGACGAATACACCCAATACTAACTTAACAAATAATCGTTTCATAGCAAGATCCTTTACCCCAAAGGGTTTCAAGTTTGTGTAATTCTAGTCGACCTTGCTCAGGGCAGATTTTGAGCCCTTTTGGCCTTCTTTCGAGTGACTGAGACTCTATACTATTGATGATTATGTACACTATACACCATAAAGGCGGCGATGATGGCTACTATTCCTAGAAGCCAGAGTAAGCCAATTGCAAAGCTTATGATCTTTTGAGTCTTTGAGAAACGTTTTCTCCTATTGACCAAAGGCATCATAGGCTGCAGTATCGAGTAGATGCCTGTATAGATACTGCGATGGGTGTAGCTGGTATCAAAAATTCCTATGGAGATCATGAAGTAGACGGGAGGCACTATCAAGGATGTTAGCATCATGACGATGAAGGAGAACCAGGAGTGAAAGGAGCCTGCTTCTTTCTGTTGCTGAAAACCAAATTTCTCTTCATCTAACTTTCCATTATGCAGAAAGGGATCGGATAGATCATCCCTGTACAAGTAGTCTTCGTCACTGAGCATGAATTCATGGGAGCTTTGCCTGGATAATTTGTCCAGAAACGATGTGATACGGGGAGGAGGAGAAAGGACGGGTCCTTCTTTGAAGCTAATAGCTCTTGGCTTGTCATGTCTGAAATCGTCAACGTAATTCTGAAAATCAAGCGGGTATCTAGTGGGTGAAAATATGTTGGGATAGGAACTATCTGAGTTTGATCCGTGAACTCCATGAGCCCCTGTTTCTCTTGAAACGTTCATGGAGCTTGCAACTGGAGGTATGGAAAAGACATGTCTAGGATATTTATCACTTGAGCCAGTATCGAGATTTGCTCGTTCAAGAGCACTCTGAGCTATCGTGGCACGGCTGACCTCTCCAGCCGTCTCGTTGTCTTTGAATACTAGCTGTTCATTTGAAAGTTGCAATTTGTGCAATAACTCACCCGAAGAAAAGGAAAGAATGCTTTTGGGTATCTTCTTGGAATCGTCATCATTGACTGGCGATGAAGCGTTGTCTAAATTGTCGGACGGAGTAGGCATGTGGCTATTCTGAGCAATTTTATTTTGTGGTGACGTATGAATCGAGGCCAATATATTGTCCATGTGAGGTAAAGAGCCTCCAGATAAACGCTCTTCTCTATTTACGGTGATTTCTGATGTTCCTGAAAGTGTCCTATTTGTAAGTCTGTTATTGATGTCTGAAATTTGGTCATTCGTAGAGAAAGATTCTGGGGAACCGTATATTATAGGTGCTCTTGCTCCGTCAGCATTAGAAGAGGGCAGAACAATTCCGGTTTTTCTGTGAAGAGTTTTTCTTTTACTTGAGACATAATGTGTCCTCGAATTGAACAGCTTTATTGAACTCGACATTGTACTGATTTCCTCTTCAGAGACATTGGAATAGTTACGGATTAGCGAGCCTTTGTGCCTTGACGTTGAATTTGTAGTATTAATTGCATCAAAACTATCGCTGTTTCGTGGAGCAGACTTATCTTCAGTGTCTTCATCAAATTCTTCCTTGAAGATGAACTCTATAGATTTTTTCTCTGTCTCTCTGTTCTCCTCATATTCCTCAATAATCGAGCTTATTGTTTCATCGTCGTCCTTTGGTTTTGTTCTATCTTCTCCCTCAGAGGATGTGTCTGCAAAATCCTCAATGGATGTTGCTTTCTTTTGGAGGAGTTTGATGTTGACATCGCTTTGGATGACTTCGGGAAGCAGGATTGAAGATGTTCGAAGTCCCTCTTTTACAGGATTTGAGCTGGGTTTCGGCCTGAAGGCGGCACTTAAGGTATTGACAATTAGCTTGGTGGGTGATACCTTGTATGATTCATGCTCTCGCTCCTGTTTGCTTCTCTCATTCGAGCTCCAGCTTGAAGCATCAGTGTCATTAAATCTTTTCGGGCTACTGTATTGTATAGTTTTGGAAGGGAATTTCTGAAGCTCATCATCTGCCAAAGACGTATGCAGCTTATTGGGTCCCCGAATGCGACTCTCACTTTCTCCATCTTTTGGACTCTCATTCAGGATGTGATAAGAACTATTCATATTTCGATACATCCATTAGGAGAAAAGGAACGAATGACTGCTGAAAGATCTATGCGCTAGTACTCAAAATCAAATGTGAATTCTTGATATACCTATGAAGTCCAGAGTGAAGCAGTCTCAATCTATTTGGGACCACTAGTTTGTTTTGATTTTTCCCAAAGCGGAAATGTAATTGTTAGTGTTGAAACCCTATATAGGCAAGAATACATTACTGCGTTAGCACTAAATAGAGCCGAACTTTATCGAAATTTACATTAAAGTAATCCATACATATTCAAAATAGTTTATATATATTCAAATTTGTAGAGAAATTAGTTCAAAAGGTATTTGAGGTCAACGGAAATATTTTTGGTGAAAATTGTCTTGAGAGATCGTTTAGTGAATGTAATTTCTTCTTCTTTTTCTCTTCTTTTGACAAGGATTGACTGTTCCCGAAGAAGAACCAGAACCTCCCAGAGAACCTCTGTTATTACCCGAAGAGCTACCAGAACCGGAACCGGAACCAGAACCAGAACCGGAACCAGTAGAAGGAATGCTTGTAGACGTAGACGACAGACAGTCACCAGCGAAGGCAGCGAAAGCGTTGGTTGCAACAGTCCTGAAGGTGTCGACCGTTAATATCTGTCTGAATAAATTCGTGACAAGCCCAGAGTTTTTTACGGCATTCAAGAGCTCTCTCAAATTCAAAGCGTTAGATCGCAACAACTGCGTAACTAAGTCTCTTGCAAAAGGTAAATATGCTGAATCGGTAAGAATAGATCTCACAACAGATGTGGCTAACCCAGAATCTCCCAATGATTCTAGCAAGCTTGTCACAACATCTTCTGCGTCCCTTTCAACAATGATATCATTCATTGGAGATGCAGAATCCGTTTCATCTCTTTTATCGGTAAGAGAAGATACACCAGCTCTGATTCTAGATTCAACTTGAGATGCTAGATTAGATATGACGTTTCTTGCTGTGTTGAAAAGTTCCGCATAGAGAGAACAGTCAGAAATAAGATCTCTAATGACAGTCCCTACCAAGTTAGAATCATTCAAAGCATTGAAGAGTAAGGAGAGGTTCAATCTTCCAGAAGATATCACTGCAACCAAAGTTCTGACCACTATAGGTTCGAGATTTTGATTAGTTGCAAAGTATCTGAGAACTCTAGGAGCTAAGTTTGTGTCATTTACAGCTTCCAAAACTCTGGTCACTATTTCGTTTTCCCTCTTGGATAGATCATTTGTGGTTTGGTCCCTTTTCTCTTTGTAAGCATTGATGTCTTCAATAGCTTGCAAGAGACTCTTGGTATCAGCTCTAGCTTGCAACGAGGCGCTCGAAGTGGGAGCGGCTTGTGAGACTGCTATCAGAGCAGCAATTATAGATACTGTAGCAGTGTTCAACTTCATTAGAACCAATCAATCAATAGATCTCGAGCCGACTATATGTTTCGATCAAGTTAGCCTGAATTGGAATGGTGGCTTTTGCTACAATTTATACCAAAGTTCCTAGCCGGTCTTGAATCGACTAGGTCTTACCTATTTAGTTGCATTCCCCAATTTTTCGGGTACCAAGAACTATCTAGCATGAACGGTTCTTACCCTTTTACCGTTTATGGTCGGGATATTGCAAAATCCACTTGATGGCCATATATACTATGACCGGTTTAGGAAATTAGAATACAATTCATTTACCCAATCAGGAAATCTTATTGATATAAAAAATTACACTTCCTAATACGGAAATATAATTTGATGCTACAAATAAAAGTTTGTTGACCTATTCCGCTATCCACAGTCCACTTTAACAAAATCTCCAAGGTGATTGAGCTTCACGAGCGTGATTCTGCCTCTATTCACTTTTGTTACATGGAAGAGTGCACCTACGTTTGCTATTTAAACACGACCGTACTTTAACCAATACAATATTATTTCGATAAATAAACACCCAGAGAATAGAAAATCGGTTATGTTAGTTGGGGTAGAAAGCTTTCCAAAACATACAAAAAGATGCCCTATTACATGGATATATATTACAATACCATATGAAACCAATGAAATAATGAGTACTTTACTTCTTCTGGAAGAAACTCATGAGAGAGCTTTGGGCTTTCTTGGAATCATTCTTCTTCGAGTGACTAGTTGAGGGTGTTGAACTTTTTGTCGCCGGCCTCTTGATGGGAATCTTCTTGTCCTTGACTGGTAAAGATGATGTTCTTCTGTATGACGTGATATAGCCTTCTGCATCAGGATCTCTTTCAATTGGCTCCGGTTTCGTAGCCACCGCGACATCATTGCTAGCACGCTGGTTATTCTTTGAGAGTTCGTGTCTGATATCGGAAACTTCTTCTGAGTTATTATAGTCGGTGATGTCGTCTGCCTTCTCATCTTCCTTTCCTTCTTCAATATTCTTTGCCTCATCATCGTCTGCCACATTATCTGGAACATCCTCCTTGGAATCGATAATCATTGGTTCCGAATCAACTTCATTTTGCTCCGTCTTTTTAGAGCTTTCGTCATCGCTGAAATCATCATCAAAGATGCTGTTAAGATCAGAGGTCTTTGGTTTTACGACAGGGCTTTGATCTTCTTCTTCTTCCTGACCGCCTTCATTGCAAATAACGACCTTTTCTCTCTGATCTTTCTTCTCTACTTTTCGCGACTTATACTGATATCCACTCGTTGCAGGTCTCTTCATATTTACACTTTTGTTTTCTTTATCAGGAAAGTAGCTTCCCAAGGTGGACGCCCGCTTAGAGGGTTGAGCGCCACCACTTTGTTTCCTTGAAACATAACCCGAAGACAATCCGGTATTCTTCACTGTATTTGAACTCAGTTTGATTTTCGGCTCTTCTCGTCCTTTGGAAATGGTTTCTTTTCCTATGTCTGACGGTAAAACCTTTCCAACGTCCACTCTATGCTGTTCCACCACCTCGAAATCCGGCCCTTGTATCATGCCCCTTTTGCAGTAATCAGATACTTTCTCTCTCTTGATCAGATATTTTAGTTCTTCCTGGGCCAAATCAATCGAATTCACTTGCGCTTCCTTGTTGCTCAAGCTGTACACATGGATTGATTCCACTCTAGTAAATGTTTTTTGGGCATTCAGCAACTCAGACTCGCCGTGAACAAGATGTATTCGAGGCCCTTTGTTGCCTTCTCCAGTGATTATGAATGATGCGCATAGATTCTCCTTATTCTTGATATACATTTGGTAAAGAGCTGTCTTTGCATAATTTTGGTGTGTTCCCAAGGTTCTTGACATTGTGATATATGTCACTGGGACCTTTTCCTTGAACAAAGAGTTTGTAAGGAAGTCGGCCTCATTCTGAGATACATCCATAGTCATTTTAATTAATACTTAACTACACTGTGGATTAGATAGCTTAAAAATTCAAAAATTCAATTACGCGTTAATATACAAACCAATAAATACTAATAAATAGGACCTTAATTTTTTTATCTCTTAATTTGAAAGTTACAACTCATCTTTGACAGGAATTTTAGCGTTGGAGTGCGCCTTGAGATACTCCGACCTTGCCTTTTCTCTTAAATCGAGATTTCCACCTAATGGACCATTGATCATGTTTTCAGTAACACCTCCACTGATCAACGTTCTCCAAGTTTTGATATTCTCGAAACCATTTCTACCGTACTGGTAGTCCTGGAAGGCTTGCTGAATATCCTCCCTTGTGTTGGCGACAAACGGACCGTACTGAATCACCTCTTGGTCAAGCTTTTTACCACCTACCAAAACGAATTCAATGTCGTTATCCGAACCCTCTTCTGCAACATTTTCACCAGCAATCGTATTACCGTTTTCTTCCAAGAAACAGTTGTTGAATTCGTCCACCTTAACACTTTCATTGAGAATCAAATTCTTACCCTTCAACACATATAAGAAATAGTTGAAACCGTCGTCCAACTGCTGCTCGAATTTTGCACCTGGTTTCATTTTGTAATAGTAATAGTGAATTGGAGTGTACGCAAGGTCTTTCAAAGACTCAACACCGTAACTCTTTCCCGATATAACCTTTACACGCAACTTCCCATCCTGTTCTACTACCTCAGGGATTTCCCACTCCTTCAAGTCCCTGTAGCGTGGTTCTGTATTTTTCAAGTCTTTGGGTAAATCAACCCAAAGTTGCAATCCAACTGTAGGTGAACCATCCTTATTGGGGATGGGCATTTCGGAATGAACCACACCTCTTCCAGCAGTCATGAATTGAAGATCACCCGAGTATAACACACCCTTTGAGCCAGTAAAATCTTCATGAGCCATGGCACCTCCAAGCATCAAGGTAATGGTCTCTTGCCCTTTGTGAGGATGCTCAGGAAAACCGTTATTGCCAGCACTGGAGAAATGGTCGAACATTAAAAAGGGGTTAAACTTCCTTCTGGAAATGACTCCAATAGATCTTCTGACCTTAGCTCCAGCTCCCTCTGACTGCTCGAGAGCATTGACAATTTGCGAAACTCCTCTGTATTTTTTTGACATTTGATCGATATTAATAATTTGCTCGCTTTGATTTGATACTTTAAACAAGCTTAAAATTATAAGGATGAAAATCGACAGAAGGCAAGATGGGTTCATATATATAGACAACCTGATTATAATCCAGAAGGTAACAGAATAGCCTAGAAGATATGAACTTATATATACTTAATAATTCTTTACTTTGATTGTGAGATTCATTGTAAAGTTATCAAATCGTTTACTAAACCATTTACTAAATGGTTACTAAGTAAAATCCTTATTAGGCAATTTGCATCAACACTATTTTAAATATGATGATCACTATAAATATGGTCACTTTTTGGTGCAAAAGACATACATAGTGGCCCAAACTACCTTGAATTTGTAAGAGTCATCGATGCCCATCGAAGAACTTAGCTCAGCAACGAATTCTTCAGCCACATCATATTTGTCACCATGTTCTTTCATCCAATTGTGATAGGCGCTCCAACTTTTGACGTATGCAAGGAAACCTTTCAAATCGATGGTCTTGCTCATATATAGAGTGGTTTTTGATGCATCATCAGAATCTAGAGTGGGATCATAAACGTGTCTTGTCACATTTTCGTATAGATCATCAGGCACAGCAATCTCCTCAAGAAGTGACTTCAAGTAGTTGTGGCCTGGTTGTTGATAATAGGGTCCCATGAACCTCTCGAAAGTGCAACCAGGGGGGTTCAAACCCATTTCCAAAGATGATTGGTAGGTATACCTGTCGTATATTTCATTTGCTACCGGAAAGTCAACGAAAATAGGGTCTTTATATAGCCAATAAGCCAAAGTTCCTTTAGGCTTGAGAACCCTATGACTCTCTTTGAAAAATCTTCCATGGTCAAACCAATGGCTACATTCTGCGGCAGTAATCATATCTGCAGAATTGCTTGCAATCGAAGACGGTTGTTCTTCCCCTGAACCTTGCACAAATTCTATCCTTCCATTGAAGGCCGAAGTTCTTTGATCAGACAAGCATTGGCTGATCATGACATTAGAGGTATCTGTACCCGTAACCTTTCGAAAATACTCCAATAATTTGAAGGTTGCAAAGCCCGTACCGCAACCTAAATCAATCGCAAAATCCCTGCTGTCGGGATAGTTCTTCGAATCATGGTATGTAACGAGGGATTCATAGAACTCTTCTGGGTAGTTTGGACGAGCCAGATCATAACGAGAAGAGTCGAAACCTCTATCAGAGTATGTAGTCATCGGTTTTTAATTGAAAAGCACGGACTCGGTTGTAGATTTGAGGTTTTTATATCGATTGTTGGGGTGAGTGCGGATCCGGAAAAATATACCGGACCGGCGAACTAGTCTTCGATGCATACATAGGTTTCTACTTGATATTAAAGAAAGATTGGTGTTCATTATTAGTTATTCAATATTAGATAGTGATTGTGATTTGTTCAGCGAATTAGATTAATTATTGAGTTTTTAGTCATTACTTTATCATTAGATTTCCTTCTTGGATTCAGGCTTGGCTGCATTTCTTCCCTTAGTCCTGTTAGCCAAAAAGTCTTTGTACTTCTCCAATGTTATCTTCTCTTGCATTGATTTGTATTCGTTAACGAATTTGTATTCTGTTTTATTAATTTTGTCCCATATGGTAAAGAAAGGTTGGGAAAAATTATTCTTTATACCCCAATTTTGATGATGAATATCATGATATATTGAGTTGTTTGGAAACAACGACTGGAATATGTCATAGGGAAGTCTGTAACCGCAATGATCATCAACTGTCTTCAAGGTGGAGAATGTGTATAAAATGATGGTTTCTCTGGGTGACAAAAATGTTACGAGCGAAGCAAGGCCGGTTCCAACAGTATCCAAGAGAAAACCTTCCACTGGGTCATTGTAAAGAGCCCCATATGCATACGGCACATACAAACGGTGGTGCCTGGAGTGAAACTTTCTGTATAAGTACTTGTTCATATGCATTATACGATGCAACCAATATTGCCATGTATCGATGATACAAAATGCAAGTGCAATTCTTAACAACGACCATCCATACATGTAACCGTAATACAACACAAAGTCAGGCACAAATGAAGGCATATACTGTTGTTTCAACACCCACATTTGGTATAATTCATATCCCGTGGTGGGGGATGCGTCTATTCGGTAAACCATGTAGCCCACAATTGTCTGAATGATATGTTGCAATATAACGTCCTGTAATACACTGCTCAAAGATGCTCTGTTCCGTTTCTCCTCTTCCTCACTAGGATGTATTCTATACTTCTCGGCCAACTCGTAAACGTCTATTATGTGAAATATTGTTGCGTAAGACCAGTAGGCACACACGGGCGCAATAAGCGCCAATACACCATCAGGAATGCCTTCAATTAACAGCGGTCTCGGCATGATGTTCACTGCCGGGGGAAGTGACTTCTGCGAGAGCACACTTGAAAAATTTTTAGGTGGTATCACCAAGTACGACAATGTATTTAAAGTGCTTATATTGAGGGCCATCTTGTCCTCTTTACTACCGGTAAAATTGTCTCAATTCACCCCTAAACTAAGCTCACTCAAAGTGCAATTTTCTTGCGATGCTAATTACTTCCGCTTGCTTATATATAGAGAAGGATTTGAATATAAACAAAATATAATATTTTGAATTTGAATGAGAACCGGTTCCGTCTTCGTCCCGTAAAATGTCGCTCTCGTTTAAGAGAGCCGGACTACTCAAAACTGAGCTTCGAGACCCTAGCTTACTTGAGGTCACACTATCAGGATACCTACACACCCGACCAGCATATTGTTACGTGATTGGGCCGTCAAAAGCAATTTGTCATACTCTTTGCTCTGGTCACGGAATCTATAACAGGTGATAAGTTCGCACCTAGATGTCAAAATTTTCAATGTCTTAGTAAACACTAGGACTGTACGTAGATAGCTTGTATGTGAATGACTGAAGTGGGAGGATGTGGATCTCGCGTGAGCACAGCATTTGACCTATACGCAGATGGCCTCCTGATATCCGCTGCTGTTATTTATGTGTCCCATCTCTTAGTTGCGATATGTCTAAAGTGCGACAATAAGAAAATGACTATTGAGAAGGTGACAATTGAGAAGGAACAAAATAGGGCAATCTGCGCAAGAATGCAAGAGCGGAAACACACTCACATGTCACAGAACGGACCGGCACAGCGGCTGTAGAGAGACAGACGTTGATGTACTCGGCACTATGAGTCGAAAACATCGTAAAAACGGAACCATATCGCAGTCTCGATATTAGGAGCTTGTGTACAGTCGGCTACATAATCGAAGTTCTTTAAAAATAAGCACCAGATAATAGCTTAATATCAGTGAATAGATAGCTTCAAACATGTCGAAGATTCCCAGGTACTCGGGAGAGGACATATGGAAGACTAATGTAGAGAAGATAGTAAGTTAATGATTTCATTCGGGGATGGTGGTTGGTCGAATTTTGTTGCAGAGATCAGTATTAACGATTCAGAACTCAGAACTCTTTACGTTGACGTATGGTTCTGTGGTAGCTCAGTTGTGCAGGGATTTCAATAACGACTACCAGGAAGTGAACGCACAGCTCGATAAAATGGGATACAACATCGGCATGCGATTGATTGAGGAGTTTTTGGCGAAGACAGGCGCACAGCGATGTCAAACGTTCAAGGAGACAGCGGAGATGGTTTCTAAGGTAGGATTTAAAATGTTCTTGAATATACAGCCAGTAGTGGAGAATTGGAGCAATGATGGGAGATCATTTTCATTAGTTTTGTTGGACAATCCGTTGGCGGATTTCGTCGAACTTCCCGTCACCACAGACCCTAAGGTGTCGAGAGAATTATGGTATTCTCAGATACTATGTGGGGTGCTCCGTGGGGCTCTTCAGATGGTCCAATTGGACGTCGATGCTGTATTCCAGAAAGATACACTTCGTGGGGACGACAAAACTGAAATAAGGCTTAAATTGAATAGGATACTAAAAGACGAAGTCCCAGCTGGAGAAGATTAATGTTGTACATTCGATACTTCATTCATCTTTGCATATGTCATTAACCTTCATGTTAAATATCTACTGTAATCGAAATACAAGAACTTTCATTTTACAAAGTTGCTATGAAATCTCATCTTATGTCTTGAAAGAAAAATAAAAGTTGATGTATCAGTGACCTCATAATTAATATTTGTAGACTTGATTAATTCTAGGACATTGGCTCTATAGCATCTACTCACGATGAGTCTGATAGGTCTAAAATCTAATGGCAGTGATAGAAATTCTGATACAGATGATGGCGGGTATAAGCAAACGAAGGCAAGCATTTCCAATGGAAATTCTTCTGGTCTCTACGAGACAATTGTCAAAGCCATCTTCTACGATGTTCTCCTCTGGTTTTTCAATATGGTGATATACACTTTCTTCCGGGACATTGAAAGCCGGGGTAAATTCTTTATACCAAAGGAGGGACCGGTTGTATTCGTTATTGCTCCCCACTCAAATCAATTCATTGATCCATTAGTGGTTATGTCTAAGGTCAAGCAGTTTTCCGGCAGAAGAATATCCTTTCTTATAGCTGGGAAATCTTACAGACAGAAACTTATCGGATCGCTCTCTAGCTTATCCAGCCCAATTGTTGTTGAGCGTGCACAAGATTTGATGAAACCTGCTACTGGCAAAATATTTGTGGAAGAAGTAGAACAGAACGGACTTGAGGTACAAGGTGAGGGAACTCGATTTACGAAAGAGTGTATGGAAAAGGGATTAATAGGAAATGCATTTGGCCATGCTCAGATAAAATCTATTGTCTCTGATACAAAGATAATTTTACAGAGACCGTTTCCTTATAATCCTAAAAATCCAATTCCTAGGGAAAAGGAAATCGTTCGAACTTTGAAGAATGGATCAAGTTTTCTGACAGCACCCCATGTTGACAACAATAAAGTCTTTCAAAATGTCTTCCACCATTTACAACAAAACAAAATTTTGGGAATTTTTCCAGAAGGTGGATCACACGATAGAACTGACTTACTACCTTTGAAACCAGGAGTTGCTATAATGGCTCTTGGGGCAGCAGCGCAGTCAGATAATCCCGATATCAACATAAATATAGTTCCTGTTGGTTTGAATTATTTTCATCCAAATAAATTCAGATCAAGAGTAGTGATAGAGTTTGGTAATCCAATCAAGGTGAACAAAGATAGAGGTGAAAAGTATGCGAAGGATCCAAGAAATGAGGTTGCAAAATTATTGGAAAATATATCACTCAATCTTAAGGAAGTCACTGTGACATCTAATGATTATGAGACATTGAAAGTCGTCCATGTTGTTAGAAGACTATATACAGCTGACTATCGAGCAACCATTTCCCTCCCCTATGTCCTCGAAGTTAACAGAAGACTTATAAGAATATTTCAACAACAAGCAGACAATGAAGAGATTCTCGAAATAAGAAAGTCTATATTAGATTACAGCAAAAGGTTAGACATTATGGGATTGCATGATCATCAAGTTCCTACATTGACGAGGTCTAACAGATTCATGACATTCATAAAATTCATTCTGAAATTGGCCAAAACTCTTTTGTTTGTTAACTTGAGTCTTCCTGGTGCGTTCTTATTTTCCCCAGTATTCATTGTTGCACGAAGAATATCGAGAAGAAAAGCACAGCAAGCATTAACAAATTCTCAAGTGAAGGTGAAAGCAATTGATGTTATAGGATCGTGGAAAATAATAGTAGCACTTGTGCTTGCCCCATGCCTTTATGTGTTCTATTCTATAATTGGCACGTTCTTGATTTTGAGGTTGGAAATCCTTCCTGTGAATGTTCCAACGATTGCAATTTTTTTATTTTGCTATGCTTGGTCAGTTTTGACAACCTACTCATCTATGAGAGTAGGAGAGATAGGTGTGGACTACTATAAATCGTTGAAACCTTTATTCTATTCCGTCTTGAGTCATCACTTCGATGTTGTTCAAATCGAAGATTTGAAAGCTAAAAGACAAGAGTTGACAGAGAGAGTCTCCGCATTTTTCAGGAAATATGCTCCCGACATCGTTGATGAGTACCATGCATTCTATGACAGTTTAAAGAACGAACGAGCCGCACAAGCCAGTAACGCAGTACCATCTACGGCTTTCATCAACAGCATCAACGAGTCTGTGAATCTCGAAAGTCTTGCAGATGTTCCTATTTTCTCGAATTTGATGGAGGCGATCAACACAGAACTGGTGGAGGGGGCCACCTCTTCGTGTGAGGCTGAACCTCCGTCCAAGGACAATTCATCTTTTCTACACAGAAGAAAGTCTATGAATTCATTCCATGATGAACACTGAAACGAACGCCGAGTATATCTATGTAATATTATGTTATGTTCTCTACGCATTTAAGTCTTTCAGTTTTCAACAAGAGCACGATCTAGGTCAAGATTCGACCCTCATCGAGTATAAGGTTTCAAAACTGTCGCGGCTTTACTATCTCATTGGCCGTTATAGATATCTTTTGTGTTGTGTGCAGACCTCATCTCTAGCTTCAACTATAGACCATCAACGCTACGGCACAGTGCGTTCTAAAACACACAATGTGGACATACGATACCTCCATCCGTACAACGTACGATACTCATTTGGGCAATATCTTCGTCGCCGGCCTGCGAAGAGCGACAGTCTCAGATCAGGCGATGTTACTTGAGACACTTGTAACCCTTTTAGGTAATTTTCATCCTCTATAAAGACTGCACCATTTCCGCAACCAACGTCTTATAATTCAAGCATAATCCAAGCATAATTCGACACTCCCAGCACCACACCTGATACAAGCGCCATGAAGCTTTCACTTTCGATTTCCATGGCTTGCCTTCTCGCGGCCGCGTGCTCGGTACTTGGTACTCCCGTCCGAGCAGATGTGCAGTTCAGGGCCCAAACACATACCCTTGCACAGAACCCAGCACCTACGTTTTCCACTATATACCCGACCCACTCCCCGGCATACCCTACGTTATCGAGAAGCAGAGAAGTTAAAATAGTCTTCAACTGAGATCGCTCACCATTGACCATCTCTGCTGGATCCTGCTGGTAAAGGAACACATGATGCTTCCCTGGCCTTCATCAAGTAACTTCCAGGTGCGAAAGTTTCGCTACGACACACCATTCATATCGATTACGCATTTACTCATCGAGCACTAACTCACCACCGAGCGCTGCTGCAGCGCCTATCATATCCGGTCACAAAGGTCTCGTGCCCAAAGATGCTCTTTTGCGTGTTGGAATTTGCACCAACCAGAGCCCATCCTATACATAAGTACATAGTTCTTATCGCTAAACACTTCACCACAATAACTCATGACGGTGTGCACATAAATCTCTCACGAGTGGCAAACATTAGGCCAAGATCATGATTCAAGTTTAGCATACTAGTTTCTTATGGAGCATACCATATAGATATTGGAATAATACATAGAGCAAGAGGCTGGCATTTAAAGCATTAAAGGTGGATTTTAAGTTTTTTCTGGAAGCACAAGGTAGGCGAAGACAAGAACAAGCGCAAGTATGAAGGTCACATTAAGGTTATCTACAGAGTTAATGTATTCGATCACTATACCCGACAACTCGACGGTGGAAGACTTGAGAAACCTGGCCAAGGTGGGATGTCCACCTGAGATGAAGCTTCCTGAAGACTTCAAGTTGATTTACAACGGGGAGAAGTTGTCGCCACACTACCGGACGTTGGAGTCATTTGGGATGCAGCCCAATAAGGGAGATAACACGGTGATTTTGATGAGCAGCGGAGTGGATATTCCGGTGGTTGGCGGTGCCACGTCCCTCGAGGGAATCAAACAGACCCGTGCAGCCACTGTGTCGAAGACCAAGAAAAAGTCCAGGTGTTCGTTCAAGACATGCTCGTCAGCACCGCTCAGAATGGTGGGTAGCTGTAGTCATTGCCACGGGTCGTTCTGCGCTAAGCACAGGCTTCTTGAGGACCATGTATGCTCCGGATTGCAATTCTGCAAGGACGATGCTCACGAAAGGAACGCTATGAAACTACAGAGCGAAAGCACCATTACCAGTGAGGTGTAAAAGAACGCTCTATATTTGTCATTGAATGAGTTGTGCACTCATGAGATTTGTGATAATGATTTTTCTTCTTCACACTTAGGATTATCCTTACATAGGTAATCGATTGAATAGACTTGTTTATTGTTAAGACTAATTAATTTTGTAGTAAATTTTCTAATATGTCAGCGTACTTGTCATTAGTAACATTGTTGGCCTTGATTAGTATCTTCTCAGCCTCTTTATAAAGCTCTTCTTGTTCAGAACAATCCATCTCGAGCATGTTTGCCAAAGAAATCTTGGCTTCAGCTATATTGACCCACGAATCGGGATCCTCCTTGTTCTCGGCCAACTCAAAGTACTTCAATGCTGTTTTCAAAAGTCTGTGTGAAGTATTCTGAGCTTCACTCTTGCTGATACCATCCAATTCTTCCACTCCTTCGAACTCCTCATCATACATCATACTTGTGAAAGCTGATGAGGGAATCTCAGCTTCCTGCAAGAAAGATTGACCAATTCTCTTGCAAATCTCTCTCTTCAATACCACTAATGGCTGCTCTGAATGTTTTGTGTCTTCGGAATCAAACTTAGAGACAACCAACTGCTTGTTGACGTTTTCCAAGAGGATGAGTATATGGTCTCTCCACCATTGACTGTATCTATCAGTACTTTGAATGCTATATAAGGGATGATCCTTAGATACCTTGGTAGCCTCAAAATCCTCGTCTTCATCATCGCTTGCTTCTCCCTCTCCCAAATTTTTACCAAAGTTGTTAATCATATCCAAAAGATCGTCCAACGCTTCCAAATATTTTAATGTATCGTCATTGAACAACTCGTACAGAGATGTTTTGTCGGCATATTTCTCTGCTGTCACATAATGGTTTAACGACTCCTCCAATATAGTATCTACTCTATCCGAGTCACTGCTAATCTTTGATGTTGGAGTCAACGCTGACACATATTGAAGAGGTATTCTTTGTATGATTATACGACTCTTACAAAAGTGCAACTCCACGGAGTCCGGATGCTCGTCAAGCCCTATTTCAGCTCTTTCAAGGGCAGCATCGAAGAACTCAGACACCCTCTTCTTATCAGTAGAGTGGAATGCGGCAAGCTCTGCAAGGGACAAGGCGTAAACAGAATGAAACCAGTCAGGCAACTTGTTTACCAACTTGGAATCCGTCTCCTGCTGCCTTAATATGCGGTCACATTCATGAACAATGCCATTCAACACGAACTCGTTTTCTTTCTCCGACTTCTCATAAGTTCTCCATAATGCCTTCAACTGCAGCAATTCGTCATCTGCTTGGACTTCCTCATCTAATTCAATTGTAATTTGATTATCTTGTTTTAAATCCTCCTTGACCCCTGATTCCAGAGCCTTGCTTTTCTTGGACTTAGCGGCCTGTCCCAATCCCAAATGTCTTTTTTGTCCCATTCTGATTCAACACCTAGTTATCTAGCTCATGATTTTTTACCAGATGAGATGAGCACATCGGTCACGTGACATTGGGTAATCACTATATAGAAGTATATCAGTTGCAGATGTGCCAATCTAAAGGTTTAGGAAAACATATCAGAAAGTGACAAGATGGTAAACTTGTTGGCATCATGGAACTGCACCGGTGAGGTTCACTTGGTTGTTGGAGCGTCGCATATTGCTTTTTTAAGAATCAGGTCCATTATTGAGTCTGGGGCTCATCCTATTCTAATTGCAGATTTATCATCGAAGAGAGATCTTCCTCAAGAGATACTCAACTACATCGATGATGGGGTGTTGAAGTTGATTCCCAGACTGTTTGAGATGGAAGATATCACAGACTTAGGAAAGCCAGAACTTGACAATATAGTCGATAAGGTTTTTGTTGCTCTACCCGTATCTCAGTACAACAAGAAGAAGAGAATATATCAGGTTTGCAAGAGACTAAGAGTCCCCGTTAACGTCTCAGACTCGCCTGAGCTATGCACATTCTCTTTGTTGTCAACGTACACTTCAGGCGATTTTCAGTTCGGAGTTTCGACATCAGGAAAAGGTTGCAAACTAGCCTCAAGAATACGTAGAGAGATGGTGAATACATTGCCACCAAATATCGGGAAAATATGTCAGAAGGTGGGAGAGTTACGAGAAAAGATTTATCAGGAAGACATGGCAGAGCTTGAAATCAAAAGCTCTGATATAACAAGCGTTGGAGAACATGACGACGATGCTGTCAATACGTCTAAATTGAATGCTTTGATTAAAGAGTTCAATATGACTCAAGAACAACAGAAGACTGTTCGTGCGAGGTGGTTGTCTCAGATAGTAGAATACTATCCTTTAGTTCAACTTGCAAACATATCAATCAACGACTTGACCACGGCGTATAAAGGTCAAAAGACAGATGTTGAGAAGGTTCAACATGTCAAATTGGAAGAGGGCACCAAGAAAGGTACAATATCACTAGTGGGGTCTGGACCCGGCTCCGTCTCACTTTTGACAATTGGTGCCTTCAAAGAGATATCAACTGCGGATCTTGTGCTTGCCGACAAGTTGGTTCCAGAACAGGTTTTGGAGCTCATCCCCAAGAAGAGAACGAATTTATTTATAGCGAAAAAATTCCCAGGAAATGCGGAAAATGCTCAACAAGAACTTCTTTCGGTTGGGTTGGAGGCTTTGGAAAAAGGCCAGAAAGTGGTGCGATTGAAACAAGGAGACCCGTACATATTTGGGCGCGGCGGAGAAGAATACAACTTTTTTGCAAGTCATGGCTATCGACCAACAGTTCTCCCTGGGATCTCTTCGGCGTTGGCTGCACCGGTTTTATCCAACGTAGCGGCCACACATAGGGATGTAGCCGATCAAGTACTAATATGCACAGGGACAGGTCGACGGGGCGTTTTGCCCAACCTTCCCGACTACAGCAAGACTCGGACCACAATTTTTCTAATGGCACTACACAGGATAGTGGATTTGGTTCCGAACCTCATTCAGCAGAAACATTGGGATCCCACCTTGCCAGTAGCTGTGGTCGAACGGGCCTCTTGTCCTGATCAAAGGGTAATAAGGACAACCTTAGAAAAGGTCGCTGAAGCTGTGGAGGCACTTGGTTCTAGACCACCTGGTCTTCTCATTACCGGCTATTCTTGTAATGTTATAGGCAAGTCCAGTGCTGGTACTGGTGATGAAAGTAAGGCACCTTGGACTGTGGAAGAGGGTTGTGACTTGGCTCACACAGGAGACATATCGTCCTATATCCAGTTTGCCGAATCAATAGAGCAGCTGTCGACAACTACCTGAAAGTCATTTTGACGTAGGTCGTATCGATAGAGCTCATGTATATACGCATCCTAATTCACGTGATTTTATGGATATTTATCATCAGAAGGTGATCGTATTTACTTCAGATAAAGAATTACAATGCTTCTGAGTAGACTTAGATGTGCTAGAGTTCAGTATTCGATCGCAAACAGAAAATCTAGAAAAGCCGTCTCACGGGTGTCTTGTATTAGAAATAAGAGTGACATTGCTTTTGTTTTCGACATAGACGGGGTGCTTCTTCGGGGATCCAAGGCACTTCCTTACACGAAACCAGCATTAGAATTGTTGAACAAGAATAAAATTCCATTCATATTCTTGACCAATGGCGGAGGCAGGACAGAGAAGGAGAGAATGCTGTTCCTCTCGAAAGAGATTGGAATCCCTCTCTCACCATTGCAGCTCGTTCAGAGTCACACACCCATGAAACTATTGGCTCACAACAATGTGTTCAATCGGGTATTGGTAGTAGGAGGACAAGGTGATCAGGCTAGAAAGTGCGCTTTAGAGTATGGGTTCAAGGACGTGGTTCTTCCGATGGATATATTGAGGAAATTTCCGCCGATTTCACCTCACCACAGATATACCGAGGAATACTTAAAAAATTATGCTGTTGATCCTTCCCAATTCGATGAAACTAAGCCATTTGATGCCATATTAGTTTTCAATGATCCTAGAGATTTAGGCACAGATGTTCAAGTGGTGATGGATCTCTTAAATTCTGAGGGGGGAGTGATAGGAAGCAAACGCCATTACACAAAGAACAGTAGTAAACCGGAGGTGCTGATCATTTTCAGCAACAATGACTTTTTATGGGCTAACGAATACAATTTGCCACGATTCGGTCAAGGAGCCTTCAGGATTATTATTGAAAGCTTGTTCAAAGAGTGCAACGAGCTTCCTTATTCTCAAAATTTAGAATCTACGATTTTAGGTAAACCTTTCAAGATTCTGTACAACTACGCCCATCATGCGTTACTCGATTGGACATGCAGGCAGTCTGGATCCCATTATGAGAACCCTATCAAATCTCTTTCTGACCTCGAGGAAGCTCCCGTATCTCCATTTAAGACGATATATATGGTAGGAGACAATCCGGAATCCGATATCAGAGGAGCAAACACTCTGGGATGGGACTCTCTTTTGTTGAAATCCGGAGTTTACAAGGATAGCGACAAACTAGACCCGAAGTCACAACCATCGTGCGGTGTCTTTGACAATGTTTTCGACTCGGTAAAGTTTGCCTTGAGACGAAATAATATCGCTCACTAGATACAATACATGTCTCCGAGCTAGACCCATACAGAGTATATAGGCACTCTACATATAGACGCACCATACGGTGGAATGATATTTTGAGGCATCTTCCAACATATTCACAGGTTTTCAAATATTTCAAAGGGCATCTCTTCTCGGTGCGTAACACCAAGAAGCGTATTCTCACGCAATAAACGTCCATAGCAGTAAGGCAGAACCACGAATAATCATTTGTTGCACCATTTTGCATATAGACCCGCCTCTTTTGCGCCGCTCGGCACAGACGCGCAATGGGCTTGCCTTTTGGGGAAGATTACGGGCTCACGAAAGGATCGTGTGCAATAGAACTTTCTACTGCATGAGTCAACTCCTGCCCAGATTTCCGAGCGCTGGGTTTTGCGCTTCGAGAAAAGTAAATTTTAGGGAAGTATACGCTCTGTCCAAGGAAATACGCATCTCAACGCCTCACAGGGCAATGCCCCCACACGGCAGCTACACGATCTATTTACAACTGAGGATCATACAAGGCAATCCAAGTGACCGAGATAGTTATTTTATTAGTGTGTACGTGGTATGTAATTATTAGTCGTGACATAGATCCAATGAAGATTGGATGCTTTGGGATACTGAGGAACTCAGTAGTGATTCATAGAGACTTGGGAGTGTTTGTGTGACACGATAGGTGGC
Source organism: Debaryomycetaceae sp. CAB 1570 (assembly GCA_031081755.1). NCBI lineage: Eukaryota > Fungi > Ascomycota > Pichiomycetes > Serinales > Debaryomycetaceae > Debaryomycetaceae sp. CAB 1570. The sequence continues at coordinate 760,736 of JARYSW010000006.1, forward strand.
AACACAAGCTGGTGTGAAGAAATCGTAGGTGTGAAAGATTTGACGCCAGATTGGGTGCCAAAAGTTTTCTCCTTCGTAGTGTTCGCATTAATATTCTGTTTTTTAATAGATATCCTTCTACCATTTTTACCTTTGCAAACCTTGTTGTTCAACACCTCTTCAGCTGCTAATGCGGCTCCTTTCTTCTTGACCAACTTGGCATGGAAAAGCCCACAAGCATTACATAAAGTCCTTACTCCGTTGGGTCCTCTTCTCCATTCTGGAGTCTCAGTGGTTCCACATCTGTGACATTTGTCTTTCGGTTGATTTATCACCTCCGGGACAATTGGATTTAAGTGTTGTTGCATTGGTGGAGACAAAGGTTGATAATACATCGGTTGATAATAGCCTTGAGGGTAAACAACTCTCCTTTGTCTGTCAACAACCTGTGAAGACATGTAGTATGGAGTCTGCTGTGGCGATGTAGTTTGATCGAAGCTGTGCATCGCAGGCGACGGTAACTTCTGTACGTTGGAGTGGTTGCGAGTAGACTCGGTAACGTAGTTGTAAGATTGAGATGATCTTGGAGTGAAAGCATGGTTCTGCAGAAGCACATCCTTTTCTATAGCTGGCAAGAAGCGAGACTTTTCTCTCGATTGCGGTGTCATAGAACCACTGCCGAAATGATTTGCCAGGTAGTCGGAGGTCAACTCACTAATAGATGGCAATTTCACGATGTTACTACTCATGTCGAACAAAAAAAAGGCCGATAGATTTATCACAAATTAGAATGTGAAACTAATAAATTTATTTATGAGTGTAAATCTTCTATTTGTTGAACAACAAATAGTTATGAATAGATGAAGGGTTTGTTTCTGATATGCTTCGGTCACACCAACTCTAGTCTCGAAGAATTTTATACTTGGTTTAATTCAGCAATGTCAGTATTGCAAGTTGAAAAAAGGCTATTCGGGTTTTTTTTATATCTCAAAGGCTTGCCGTACATTGCTAGTTCTGCTAATCTACGGTTTCTAAATGCGATTATTGGCGATGCATGAGCAGCATGACACATATCATACTTAGACAGGGACTGTTCAAAATAACTTCGAGGTTGACATTTACGTGCGCAATGTGCATGAGTATATTGCTCGCACTTTCTGGGAGTTCTGGAATATCGAGTATGTGCAGTATTGCAACATATTATGTTGTACGATGTAAGATGGTTTTGCTCCTTGTACATCGAGCGCAATTGTTGACTGCTGGATGTAATTTAAAGCTCTACTATCAAGATAAATCAAGGTGCTATTGGTGCAGATAAAACACCAATGATTATACCAACAAATGCCATATGATTGACCTCCACGCTGAGGAAGAATTTCAAATGGATAGGCTAAATTGTACTAAATCAGCGTTATCCCTTTCGGACCCCAACACCCGCTGTCGATCCCAACACCTACGCGCAAACTGCCTAGTGTGCATAGCCATATCTTAAAAGACACTTCCTACTATCTAATGGATCGAACTACATTTACGGCTACGCGTGGGCTACTCGGTAAAGGGGCCGCCCTACGAAGCAACTCTCAAGATGGGGAACTGGCCCCGAAGACAGCATCCACATACCACAGTGGCATGAACTTTAGGCCGATCGCAATAGATAGTAGCGTGTAGCAAATAGGTCGACATGCCCAATCAATATGTCAGTCCCGGTCCACTTCACAAATCTTGTCTTCCTGTGGTGCATTTCACTTCCATGCATGTGCTCATCGTATATATCTATATCTATATTTATACATACGTATATATGAAGGAACCTTTTCTTTTCACTTACTACTTTTAGCAATGGAATTTGGTATCGGCTATCTTCGGCTAAGAGTTCGGATGTCCATCAAATGAGCCGCGGAACGACATATGACTAGTATCGCATTCGATCTGCTAGCGTCGAAAGTAATCTGATTTCAAACATAGCGCGCAAAAAGCCTCTATCAATCTCGAGATTAGGAATCTAACAAAGTTTAATTACAAGTTCATCTTTGCCTCGGTGCACATGAAAGATTATAGCATCACTCTTTGGTTCATGTCGGTCCGAACGGCTCCTCGGCTCGGCCGACAAGGTTGCAATAATAGCGGTTGACAAAGGACTATTTTACATGTAGGGTGTTTTCTCGCTTAATTTGATATCACATGAAAGTGTCGCGAACTTGCTCTAGACAAATGTTTTGATGCTATTGTGAAGTAATACGGCCCCTTATCACAAACGTGTACAGCATCGTATTACCTCGGACGGGATGGACTTTGTAGATAGAAGAGGGTTCGCAATAGCCATAACATTAACACTAAATTGTATCCATTTATTGTCTCGGCTCACCATTACCACCGCTGCATGCATAATACATACGATTGCATAGAAACATGCAATCGGTCGAGCATCACCGAGTTTTAGTTTTAGGGTGAACAGGCGCCTCCACCCTCCGTATCAATCCCTCCACCTAGATACCCGCGGCAACTGTTGTGGCCAATACTGTCCCTTTATCTACAACAGCGTCACACCATTTGAGATCAAAATAATGACAGAAATGTAGTATGCCCCGGCGATCTCTACCTGCGTGGAAGAATCCCACGTGTGGCTGCTATATACAAGGCAATAGAACAATCACATGCGTCAGAAGTCCACTCGTGAAATCTTGCACGGTACGTGCCACACAACGTATATCTGGGGTCAGTAATAGCTATCTGTTTCAGATACATAACTCTACTCGGAAAAGTGCAATATATTGCATATGTTGCGCTTTGATGGGTCTCGCAAGACGGATGACAGTATTTGCGCAACACTTACGGGATCATTTGCATCAAGCCATACGGATCGAAGGTAGCCACCTCCGCATCGATGACCGGCATCAGTAACCGAGAGAGCTATATGAAATTCGTTGACGTTGATTGACATTGGTCGACATTGGTTAGCATTCGTTGACATTCGTTGAAACAAGGCTTTTGAGAAAGGTGAGAGGGAAGTCTCTTGCTGAGATTTGTAAAATGGGTACGAGAACTCGTGAGAGCCTCAACTCAGTGATTCATCGTGACAACACATTCATAGTGAATTGTCAAGATATCGAGGTGAGATCGCATTTTGATCGCCATCGGAAAAGAATTGATTCCTCCATAGTCGAGGGTTGCTGACTTCGTAAACCTTGACGGCTGAACCCGTAACTATCTACTTCACTTTTCTGCTTATGTGTTGATTACGTAATTAATTTCAGCACCAATTATATTTTCAGTATTCATCACAGTTTGAATACCGCTAGCCTTTAAAAGAGAGCTTAAATCTAAAATATCTGAAATAAAATGGCCCACCACGATGACAAATATGAATACCCCTCTATAGGTATGTACTTCTTATCCATATGGATCCGAATTTAACAAGCTTTCTCCATAGGAGGCCCGACAGATTTACTAACGTTTTTCAGTCAGTCAAAAAGAGTTGGACGACTTTGATGTGCCTTTTTTGAATAGGGATCAATGCGCTGCTCGTTTAATAGACTACTATAAGTGTCTCGATAAGGGATCTTCATTCTGTTCGCAGACAAAGGACGAATTTTACAAATGCCAATATTTTTTGCTCAAGGATAGACTTGCAAAACACCATTAAACTGATTTGCCTTGTTTCCATAGACAGCCAGAATTGTTCTATTGATTTATTGCATTAACTTATCTTATTCACCTATGTGATTTACACAAAGCTTCAAAAGTTCACATCGTGATGTTCACAATTTTGAATGTCTTTCATATCCCGAAATTCTTCTTTGGCCAAGTACATGTGTCATCAAAATAAATGGATGGCAACATGTACGATTAAAAACGTACTATAGTATATCCTTCCTTAGCTAATGTACTTTTATGAAGAATAAATGGATACAAAGTATATGAAGATGGTCGATGATAAAACAGTTATATTGTAACTTTATCGCGTCAAACAACCTTGCAATAAAGATTATATATGGAAGGCTTTGAGAGAAGGACAGATGTCATAATAATCGTTTTAGTGCAAGACTTTGACCTCTCTTGATGCCTTAGGCTAACCACTTGTCCCCAGACAAGATCATCTCAAGAACGCTAGTACAGTTTATCTACTTCCTGTATATAATTACTACAGTGGTTTGTGAACATTTTTATTGGTTTATTCTCGTTTTTCAAACATTAGATGAGAGAAGAACTAGATATATCCAAGTAAATTGTACATTATGTCGGTAACTGAATTTCCTCCTCTTCGTAAGTAGTGTTTGATTGCCCACTGATGCAGTAGGAAGAGATTTGAGTGGAAAATGTACTAACTTCGATATAGTTTCGGAAGAAGATTTGCAGAAATATAAGGTGCCATTACGCTGGAGGGACAGATGTGCAGCATACTTTGCACTCTACAACACATGTCTCAAGAGACAGTCGGCCAATTCATCTGTTGATTGTAAGCATGACAAGCATGCCTGGGAAGAGTGTGAAAACTTAGATTTCATTAGAAGACAAAAGGAATTGGTAGCAGCTAAGGAGCAGAAAAAGGAAGAGTTGGCTCAACAACAGGATTAGACACGCTCCAGCTCATGAGCAAGAAAGCTCTTGCACCAGGTTATGCACTGAATTCGTGTTCCAAGGTAATCATTAAAGTCGGAGGAATTACCTGATTTCCTTGATCATGGAACGTAAACAGCGTCTTCATCTATGATTATACATCTAAACTTTTGGACGCCCCATGTCCATCATTCATATCGACATCTGCACTTTATAGGATCATGTTTAACATAATACACCAGTGCTAAGTAATTTTCAAGTAGGTCGACTACAGTGTAGCATGCTTCACACTTGATTCTCTCAACCACTTATTCAGTACTGAGCCTAGGACTGAAGTCAGGTTCCAGGTGTTTGAAAAATCAAACATTACACATGTATGAGGCTCATCTTCTACGATCCTATATCGATCTACATCATACTGAGTATGTAGGTTCAGAACATTCGCCAGAGCAAAGAGTGCTCTAGCTTGACACCCCCACAATGGGGATAATACTCCAAATCCAGTTGATTTGCCTCCGCTGTCCACACTCTACATCTACAGTTAATTAGAATGTAAAGCTCTAGCATATTTTCGGAGATACTTATAATACTATCTAAAGAGCATCAGAAAGATCTTAGGTTGACGTTCGAAGTGAAAAATATACCCGTTCTTACATTAACTGTGTGTTAGGTAAATTTGGTACTGATAGGATAGTTTCTATATAGAATCTGACATTAGCCAGGCTAATAGTTAAGGACAGTCACCATATCAATTCAACTAAAATGCTGGAAAGTGAAAAAGAAAAGAATCAGGTGAGCGAGGTTATTGACTCTAATATCACCGGGGTTAAGGATGACTCTAAAATGAAAGCGTCAGGTGAAACAATCGAAGCAGAAAAGTCTGTGGGGGCTGAAGCAGCCAAAGTGAGCAGTGATAAGGAAGAACCACTGGTAGAACCACAAGAAGAAGAGAGGCCACCCAGTCCTCCTCCCAGACCAGTATCTCCGTTGACTCAGATGAAAAATGAGTTGAAGGGGGCTTTTCCGGGTATCGAGGAGAAGTATATCAACGCTGTCTTGATTGCATCTGGGGGAGAATTGGATCCAGCATTTAATGCATTGCTTTATTTGTCGGATCCTTCATTTCAGCCAGAGATTCCTCTTCCTAAGCGTAGTGTACCGGAGCCTGTTTCGTCAGCTGTGCCTGGTTTATCTGATGATGAGATCTTGGCAAGACAATTACAAAAAGAATTTGAGAAAGAAGAAAGGAGGAGAAGACGCAGAGAGCAACAGAAAGCTAAGGCTAGATCAGGTCAAAGCTATGAGCCTGTCGAAGATAGTCCAGATGAATTCGATCAGATTAAAGAAACCTTCACGCAAGGATTGGAAGAAGCAAGAACTACTTTGAATGGATGGGTAAGTGGCTTTACGAAGAAGTTTCAAGATAAGAATGAAAACAGTGAAAACCAAAACAACCAGAATCCTAAACTCTTCGGAGCTTTGGGAGGTTCTTCATTCAATAATCAAAAGAAGACTTCAGCATTTGACGAAGATCCTGTCATTCTTTCCAATGACTTCGATAATAAGATAAAGTTGATGGATAATGATGAGTCCAAACAGCCCAAGTTACCGCAACGTAGACTGCAACAAACTAATAACGATTCCTTGACACAATCGGATTCTTTTACACCGTCTAACAAGAAATGGCAACCATTACAATCTGATGCACCAGTCAATTCGGATGCGTTCTTAGTAACGGATAGTGAAGATGAGGATAATCAAATCACTAGTCCCAAAAAGTCAGATAAGTAATCAAATCATGTATGTTTTTATATTTGTGATGTTTGAAATATATATATAATTATATACATAGGAAGAAAAACAATTTTTCGTTACCGATCGTCTGGAAATATTCCTCAACATTTACTGACGAGTATTAGACATTATCATAATAGAAAAAACCAATTGAAAAGAAAAATAAAGAATAAAAATCAACCCTCTCTCAATCGATATTACCCAACTCCAACGTCACGAAGTTTTGAAGAACGTTTTATTTTGATCATTGACAACGAGCCCAACTTGAATATGTATTTCGTCAGCTCTTATCACTATCCGAATATCTCAAGTTCTTTTCAACGATAACAATTCTATGAACAGCGTTCACTTCGTACCAAATATATTCAAGGTTTTGAAGAGTGGTTGTGTCTTTTCTGTGGTTTCTTCAAAATCCACGTTAACACTCTGCAATGCTTCATGATATTTCGACCAGTCGATCAATGGAGCACTCATAATTCTGTGTGGCTTGGGCAAACCTAAATCGTTATCAAGTAGTTTCATATAGAAATCTATGATGTCGTCCTGGTCCGTACTTTGAGAGTAACGATCCAAGAGTTGGGATAATTTTACTATTTCATTCTTTATGCTGTCTTTGCCGTTGTTCAATAGCCTGAGGGAAGACGTCAAAGCGAGGTAATCGGTATTTGTGTCTAGCTGATGAGGCTTATCGTGCTCGGTGCAATGTTGTGGTTCGTCACTGTTGTCCTGAACTACATCCTCTGTCGCTTTCTCGAGCCTCTTGGCTTCCTCCTGCTCATCGAAATCATCCTCATCCTTCGGTGTCAACAATGGTGAGTAGTTCTTGTTCTCAGAGAGCTCAAATGACACCAGCTTCGTGCGTCCCTTGGGAGGACTCGACAGAGACAAGTCTGACGGTGACGGCGACCGCTGCTGCTGCGGCGTCGGCTGCCTTTCGCTGCCTTTTATGTACTTCTTTGTCGCCTCCATCTTCATCTTCTTGTTCTGAAGCGTATTGCTGTTCGTTATGTCCTCCAACTCACTGATCTTCCGTCTGGTGCGGCTTGTGCTGCTTAGCCCACTCATACTCGCAGCCATCCTCAGTCCCTGTGGCCTCTATACTGCCACGCTCGTTCTTTGCTGCCACGCCGTCCGGCTCACTCTCTTCGCTGCCAGTATCCGCCGGTGTTGACTATTCTTCCACCAACTCTCCTGGTCTCTTTTATGTTATACTATCCTCTCAGCCCTTATCTTTCTAGTGTGACTGTGGTGTTTCTGCGCTCGTCTCACGCTCACGCTCTTCTGCGCCCTTCCTAATAGAAACGTTCTCGTGTGTCCCAGCTGTAGGCCTACGACTTCCAGTTTTTCGAAGAATATCCAATCAAAGACTTCTTCCTTTGAACTGTTCAGTTATCACCAGCCTTCTAGCTAATAAAACACTTCCAATATATGGATTATAAAAAAAGAACCCTCTATGAGTTGGCTTGTCAAGATAAGGAGGGGTTAATTTGGAAGTAGGTGGCAAACTGGAGCATCGGACTCGTCAAATGCGACTGGATTTGCGTCCGGGTAACTCCCGCGTCGTTCAGTTGCTATGTGTACTGGCGGCAGGGATGCGTTATGTTTACGCGAAGGGCGCAGGCGCGCGGGCGTGAAATAGCGAGCGCCCTGGTGAGGGCCATGGGCACGCAGCGGGAGGCCGGCACGTCCCGGCAGCGCTAAACGAGGTGCTCGAGCGCTCGAGCCAACAGGGGATTGCATTTGCGTCCGGGTAACTGTTGACCTGGAGCGCTGTCGGGAAGGCTGCTGCTAGAGGTGGAGTGCGGTAGAGACGACGGACACGGTGGAGACGACAAAGACGTCGAGGCGATGGAGGCGATGGAGGCAATGGAGGCAATGGAGCGAGCGAGACGAAAGCTGGTAAGGCTATAGCGCGCGCCGCGGTGGCTGTGGGCTAGGGCCAGCGAACGAAGGCCAGTAACAGGACCGCAAATCTACAACTTCGTGGGCAGTAACAGCGTAGCAAAATGCTGGCGATGCGAGAGCCGGAGTGCATACACTCGGCACTGTTGTATTTACTATATTCCTGTATACGGGTGATGCTCTCGGCATGCCACGCTTCTATTTACAGATGGATGCAAACTACTGGGAGTTGCGGTTGGGGTTCTTGTTGATGGGATTTTCGAGAGTGGAGGTCTTTTTTGCGCCGGGAGACGGCAATTCCTTGTCGTTTTTCCGGGACGAGAGAGAGCCTATGTATTTGGCTGCGGAGTTCAAGTCGTTCTTCATGTCTTGGGCCTGAAGCTTCCAGCGCCAGAAGAAACCGTGCTCTTGCTTCAACTGGTTGCGCTTTTTGGCAAGCTCTCTGTCCATGATGCCTATCTGCTCGTCATAGGGTACTCCGGCCTCTGCCTCGGCGAGTGTTTCGTTGCCGAACAAGAAGTCGAAGACCCGGCCGTCAGACCAGAAGAAGCCTTTTCTGTCGACGATCCAGTGTTTGCGGGTCTCCTTTTCCTGGAGCACGAAGAAGAAAAGCGAATTGTCTGCCGTGCCGTAGAAACCTTTGCCCGTCCACACTCTGCTCTTGTGCTTTCTGATTAGACTACTCTTGGGGAGCGTGTAGACGGGTGTAGGACGACCCGGAACCAAAGGGTAACTTGTGAACTTGATCAGCTCTACGGGTCCCGGGAGGAACCAAATTCTCCGGATCAAACGTGTAGGGAACTTTGCCAATGCAGCGGCAGCTGTCAACATAGCGACTCCAAAAAGAGAGTTTTTAAGCAAAGAGACCAACCATTCCCTTTTCCGCACAGGCTCGCTGAGCTCTCTCTCGTTCTCATCATAGTCTTTATTGGCTTGGAACAACGCATATTCCATAAGAACCAAGCCGTATGCAGTGAAAACAACCGAGCAGCAAAAGCAAGCCAAGAAGTACAATCTGTGAGGCTCTGCTTCGTAGATAAGCTCGGGCTGTTTCTTATTCTTGAGAATTTGGATCACTTGTCTGAAAGTCATATTAGGTCCAACTCTGGGAACACCAGGACGTGGCAACAAAGTGGGCACAATCTCCTTGCCTAACGGAAACTTGGGTATCCTGCCTCTAAAGTCGTTTCTTTGCTCTGCCTCACCTGGGATGTGGTGTTTTATCTCCTCCCATTCTCTCTTTGATGGAAGACCTTGATTTGGTTTATAATTCCCTACGTCTTTAGGCTTCTTGCTATAAGCTCGCAGGAACTTCATAAGCCCCGAAGGACCAAGAGGTCGCCTGTATATTCCCACCAGCATTAACATCTTCAGATTCCTCAGCCTCTTGCAATCTCAAGCTTTCATTTTTTTACTTTTTCATTTCTATATTAAGTGAAAATTAGATCACAAACATTAATTCGATGCTCATTGTGCGTAGATGATGAAATTCACGTTAGCTTCGATTTGAAGAAATGATTGCTTGTCAGCATCTGTCTCAAATTCAATGGAGGAGCTACTACTCAACTGTTGGTTTAGCATTTCATAAAGTGTGTTAGTGTTTCGCTTCGTTGAGCAACCACACTATTTGCAATTGTGACTTGGACAGTTCGAGATGTTGCAATGGGACTCCAGTGCATCGTTTAGAAAATGTATTTTCCCACGAAGAGAATACCTGCATTCACAATGAATGCGATGACTAGATAAAAAGATAAGCAAATTGATTGTGGGAATAACGACTAGCCAAAAATCGATGCCTTGAACCCATTAGTGTTAAACCTTCTTGGTTATTGACTACCCAACTCCATCACCCATTTTTATAGTCCAGACGCTACATACGTATACTTCACGAGAACAATACTCTTTTATAAGGTGGCTAGGTCTTGTACTCTATTTATTTGCAGACCGATTGTTCTCACAAACGCTTTGCAGCCTAGCATACTATGGTGCAAACGGTAGGCTTGATTTGTTATATGCAGAAACGGCCTCAATTAACAGCTCTCTGAAGGGAGCTCTTGGGCCACATTTGAACTTAAGGCTCAACTACCCCTCTCTACCATGGCCATCGTCTTGATATATCTTTTAAGCTCGTTTCGATACAACTTACGATCTCTTATCTTCAAGCCACACAATTTGCGATGCGCAAACACTAAAAAAAAAAAACCAACTCAGAAAACACGAACGCTTACAAAGAGCATCGATCTAAAAAGATATATCTCTTATCTACAAGGACGGCGCAGGCACATTTTACTGTGAAGGGTAGCCTTCTGAGACTCTCCCGCTTTGATCCCTCATGCGATGTTGCCAGCATATGCCAGATCGGTCTCAATCTGAGCCTCCACAACCTCTCGTCAGTACCATATCTATGGTGCGAATTCTTGATTACCTCTCATTAGGTCTGCTTAATCGTGTACTGTATATAATCACACCCCTCATAGTTGCGAAGTCTGGCTTCAACTCGCCACGACTGCTAAAGTGTTGCACCCAGACCTGTGGCGACGCATCTGGCCTTATCACAGCCAGATCCGAAATTCTGAGACCCCTTGTCCTGAATAGTTTGTTCTTAGGTTCCAGCGTATCATCCGCCAGGATAATAAGGGACGTTGAACGGACTTTTGTAAGAACTGCATCACGGCCAAACTCTCAGACCGACCCGAAATTTTTACCTATTCCTGTATGCAACAACACCTCCCTCTGCGCAGTCGACTGAGCCCGCCAGTTACATTGCTCTCGTAGGCCTCTCGTGGAGCCAACTAAAGGAACCACTGAAAATGGCATTCCTTTGGCCACCTCTGAAGCCCACAATAGCGCCAGCTGTACCTACTACCGACGAGAAGGCTTCGCGAACGGTATACCTATCAATATGTTTACTGGATTAGACAGATTGTTGGTCACGTGCGCAAGATCCAAACCAGACTGTTCTTATCGCCTACGACAATCGCATGGGCTGCACCAGTGCAACCTCCATCTCTAGGATGTATTGTGTTAATACGGTAGCAAGAGACGGATGTGTGTGACCATACGGGCTAGCAAACAGAGGGACCGAAAGGAGGCGAGTCGCGGATGCCCTCTATTGCTCCTCTGGCACAGGTCCCGCGGTGCTTCCTGTCACCAGGCAAATGATTGGCCTGGGCTTTCCCAGGCCAATGACAGAACGAGTGCTGCAGTTCGTTCGCTCCAGCTACCGGAAACCGAACTACTTGCCCACAGATCTGGGCATGATCTATCCTGTGTTCGCCTTGTGTTGCATGTATCCTGGGGCGTAAGCCTAAGCCGTTAGAGCAAGACGGAACCGTTTCATTGGCAAAGCTGCTCTGTCACTTACTGGACGGAGGTTTGTGCCAAAAAAACGGGGTTATGTGCAGACGACCTAGGTAAGAAGCTGGTGGGCCGGCTTATCGAGCCAATAAAAATCGATGGATACGATTTGTCCTGGTAGTGGGAGTGCGTGTGGTAGAATAGCTGAAAACCCCTCTCATGGGGAATCGGTAGCATTAGGAAAATATCTACTGATGAATACAGTGTTCTCTCACTCTAATTAATGGCGATGAGTCTTGACAATAAGTCTTTTCAGCGTAATAAAGAGAGCAACATGAACATCGATTCCGGGTATAACCCACCTGGAGCCAGTAAGCTTGGAAATAGATTCAGCTTCATCACTAATCAGACATCGTCAAACACACCAGTGAGTTTTGCCAATCTTGTACTGAATGAGAAAGCGAACATAGAGGGGATGTGGAAGATGTACAATAAAGCAAAGGAGTCGCTTCCATACCGAGAAAGAATAGAGAACTTGACGTGGCGCATGATGTATATTAACAACCTGAAGAGGAAAACGCAGTATTCTGGCAGAAAGAACCAAGTAGAAATGAAGAGAGAGCTGGTTTCCTTGGGTGTGCCGGGCAACGAGCTCAGCAGCGGAGATTCGTCCAGACAAATGATAGACGCTGATACAAACGGATTATCACTAGACCCCGTTGAGGAGGAGTTTGATTATGTTGCGCACATTAGAAAAATGGGGCAGTCTGACAACACCTCTCTATCAAATTCGAAGAAACGGCCAGCTGACTTCTCCCCCCTCATCACTTCTACCAACAGCAAAGTCCCTTTCGAATCCAACTTATCATTATCCTTAAAAAATTCCAACCTTCACAACAACAGCCAGACCAACAATATTGATGACTATGCATTTGAATTTTCTTTGGACCCTTTAGCATTTGACGGACCAGCTAATAATTACTCTGACCTGGATCGCACGCCATTAACTACTGCACCGAACACCGTCGCATCTAGTGATAAGCCGTTTTTCACCGACTTCGACCACACTTCCTCTGCAAATCTGGCCAGAGGTGTTGCATCCTTTTCACGGCCCGTGAATACTGATAGCAAACCGATCCCAACAGTCGGCAATGGCAGTTCTTTAGTGAGTCTTCCGGAATATTTCAACAGATCAGTCACTCAAACACCTACCATAAACGATAATAATCATTTACCAACTGAATACTTCTACAATTCGGTTCCTAATTCCAATGCTTCACCTATCATGGATCATCTTACAAACCACCATAATGATTCTTATTTCGACAACTTTAATGGTCAAAGGCTTGGACAAGTCGTCAACTTCAATCAAAACGGATTTCAGAATGGATCTATGGATGATGATAATAAAAGCTTTACCTCAGATTTGGCGCACACGTTGCCAAACACCGCTAATGCTAAATGGACGGAGGTGATGGAAAGATCTCTCAAGCCCAATTCAAAAAAGACGAAATCCGCAAAAGTGAAGAAGAAGCCTGCTTCTCCTGACGCCGGTTCCAAATCGGATTCAGGTAATGGTTATTCATCTGTATCTTGCACCAACTGTCATACGAAAACAACACCCTTGTGGAGAAGAAATCCCCAAGGACAACCCTTGTGCAATGCTTGTGGGTTATTTTTAAAATTGCATGGAGTCGTTAGGCCGCTTAGCTTGAAAACAGATGTGATAAAAAAGAGACAAAGAGGATCTAATCTACCGAAAAAGTCTATATCGGAAGTAAGTGGTAGCTCGAGAGATGGCGATGACTTGAACCCAACGTCAATAAATAATGACATGCCCAAATCAGCTCCAGTCTTGCCTTCAACCAAAAGCAAATCAAAAATCCAGTCGCCGACTCGAAATCTGAGAGGGTCACCTTTCAGTTTCGATGAAACAGAATCTCCCGGGTCTCTCAATAAATTTACAGGATCCACAAAAGTCGGTACGAGGGGACATAGAAATAGTCTACACCAGTCACCACTTGACGAGTCCAATTTGCATCCTATACGTGAGATGGATCATGAACAAGACCTTATGAATCAGGGCAAATTTCCAAATCACATTGGCTCTCAAAATCGTGCAGACTTTGGTGGTGAAAACCACGGAGACAACTGGGACTGGTTGAATATGGCTTTGTAAGAACATTTGTTACCATCCCCTTTGTGAGCATTTCATTTCCCTTATGTATTTCTTCATATACTGATTTACTTCTGGACCTTTGTATTACAGTCTTTCTCAAATACATGATCTCGAAGAATTTACCAAGTTTCGCAAATTTAATCTCTTTTCTTAGAAAAAATCAATATTTAAGCATGGAGACTCTTGGTGTGGAAAGGTTCCCCAGGATTATTATCCAATACTGTTCCAAATGCAAATGGCAGTATAGGGCTGTTTGGTATCTTCAGGAGATTTTGCAGACCTTCGGAGACCAAGTGAAGGACATATCGCTACAAGCTATAGTGGAGGTGCCGGGAACATTTGTGGTCTTGCTTCAGAGTTCAGCCACTGCCAAAGCAGACATTCTTTACAAACGTAAGCTGAAGAAGTTCGCCGAGGAGCAGAAGGAAGATTACTATTACGATGGATTTCCAGACTCAAAATTCTTAAAATTGCTTATTCGCAACAAGATACTGCCTGAAAGCAGTTTGGGACATATTGATAAGTATGATACATGGGGTCTCACTGGATCGTCTGACGCAGCAGAATCAGCACCGGACTCAACTTCGAATGGAGGCGAGCAGTGTGAACAATGTGCTCACGAAGCTTAAAAAATCGTGTTACATTAATATTAACTTTCATACCTCAATAAATAGATTACATATTTGCAATATGCTTGCGATTAGCGGATTGATCTCTCACGAATTATTCAACATCATCGATGAAATGACTCTCATGTTCCGGAATATCATCCCAACCATTATTTCCCACGACGTATGCCAACGAACTTCCTAAAACTCCGAAATGTACAGAATTACTGGGAAGTCCTAGCAAATTCTGGTATTGTTTAATGACGAAGGTAGGCGAGACCTTCTTGGAACCTTCGCTGTTTCCCGTCTCTTTCCTTCTTCTCTCAGTATTTTGGTTTATTTCTTTGGTGATTTGCTTCCATTTTTGCTTCTCTCCTACCACAAGTAGTTGTTTGAGTAGTTGGATATCATTAGAGTTGAATTTTCCAGTTTGATGCCCGTATGCACCGTGACCCGAACCATCTCCTAGTCCGGGTTGCGGCTGGTTGATGCCAGGGTAAGCGTAGTCGCTCATGTTGTTATATTGCACTTGTTGTTGCTGATGCTGCTGCTGTTGTGGTTGTTGCTGATAATGTTGATCAGGATGCTTGGTGTAAGTCTGCTGAGGAGGCTGAGAGATTTGTTGCTGCAGCAGCAGCTGCAACGACTGGTTGAACGGTGGTTGTAACTCGTTCGTATTGCCGTAGTTCATGTTTGAGGAAACGGGAACAGTAGTGGTGACGTTGGCCTCAAAATATATCATACTAGCCAAAAGATGACAAGGCAACAAAGAGATTTGTGGAGCTTATTCGATGAGAATCAACTTTATGAACTATGAATCCTAGCTTGTTATCACTATCTATAAGATATGAGTCTAGTAGGCATCTAGAAAGAAAATTTGTCAAGGCGGAGAGGATGCGAATTTTGGGTTTCGTAAAAAAGTGAATCACGCTCAACAATCATCGTGCAATGCAAATTGGTGCCGATGCACAAAAATTTACGAAACGCCTTCGCAAATTCCCTTACGCCTCGAACTCATAATCATCATCTTCATCGTCATTATAGTCGAACTGGTCACCACCTTCATCGTGCTTACCATCGTCCAGCTCATCCGAGATGAAGTCGAAAACCGATGCCTCGGTGGTGGTGGGCTTCCTCTTCCGTGACGGTTTATGACCTGCAGCGACATTTGCCGATGAAGATGCATCTGGGGCATCCGATAAAGATGGCGAACCCTTCGATACTGCGGGTGAAATTGATTTGGTGACAGTGGATGCCGGAGCGGAGATGGAGTCATCGCTTTCATCTTCGCTGTCAGTGAACATCAGACGTTTAGACTTCGGCTTTGATTGACTTTTCTTCAGGTACAGCTTTTTCGAGTTGGCGGAATCCTTCGTAAAAAATGATAAGACATCTTGTTTTTTCTCAACCTTGATTTCTGGCTCCGCAGAAGTCAGGGTGCTAGCCGTAGGTGGCACAGATGTCTTAGCAGGCCCAGAGTTGGTGGAACCGACCTTCTTGGTCGCAGCCTTCTTAGTTGCTGGTTCTGATGAAGCTTTTTCTGTTTTGATCGTTCTCTTCCCCCTAGCCGACTTCTTTGATCCCTTAGAGGGAATGAGCTGAGACTTCATCTTTGCGTCTTCTTCTAAGAACTCTTCCCAGTCAGCCAAAAATTTATCAAGATCATTATTCCAGAGATCTTTCGCAGACATTTTCAAGAGTGCAGTCAATTCTTCCTCTTTTTCTATCTTTTGCTTGAGCAACCTTTCATATCTTTCTTTTGTCAATGACCAGATAGATAAACTCAACAAGTAGTCATAATGAGAATATACGGTCTCCGGTTTGTGCTCATTCTCTTTCTCTGTGACCGCAGTGTGCAACGTACTGATATCGCCCGCTTCATTCTCCTCTTCCTCGACGATCGCGTCTGCCTCTACAAATAAATCTTTGTTACTCTCTTCGACTATTTTGCCTGCCTTGTCGAACTTGGCGAACTTGTGTTGTTCAAGATCGTTTACCAAATCAGCTCTTCCTCTGTTGGCAACGACTAATTTCTTGTCAATGATCAACTTGATAAATCTGGCTTGTTCAGAAAGTCTGTTCATCTGCTGTTGGAGGTCGTTACTCATGAAGTCTTTACGTTTCTGGTAATACTCCAACCTCACATAATAGAAATCTACCAAAATCTCTAACGGGCTAGTGTACTTCTTGATTCTTCCAGACGGATCAAATGCTACCATATTGCTCAAATTGATACTAGATATTAGCTTGAACCTTTCAAGCAAACCAACCTGTCGAGATTTGAGCATCTCCTCTTGAGCAAGTTTGACGATGAATCTAATATTGATGCCATGTTGTTCCTCAACGTCTTTGATCCAAGCCTTACCTTTCTCATTACCAAGACCACTGAGCAAAAATTCTTTCATGTTATTTGTCCATACTTTGACAGGAAGCTCAGTGATTTCCAACGTTGAGTCATCGACCTCCTCAATTCTTCCTGAGACTTTGAATTTATCAGGCCCATTTGGCGCTATTTCACCATTCCATCCTCTATACCATGGCGTCAAAGGTGACATCTCTTCTCCCCTCATAAGTCTTCTGATATTGTCCACAATGTCAACAGGATTAAAACTAGGAATATTGGTAGACCATCCAGTTCCGATACCTTCTGCACCATTGACTAGGATCATTGGTACGACAGGTAAATACCATTTGGGTTCCACTGTCTGCTCATCTTCTTGAATGTAAGTATATAACGGATTATCGAGCTTGTTGAAAACGATGTTTGTTATTTTATTTATCTCTGTGAAGATGTATCTTGCAGCTGAGAAATCTTTACCTCCAGCATCTCTTGTACCAAAAGCACCATTAGGCTTCAACACATTCAAGTTATTGGAACCCACAAAATTTTGTGCGAGACCTATGATAGTTTGAACTAAAGACTGCTCTCCATGGTGATAACCAGTATGTTCCGATACATACCCAGCCAATTGTGCTACTTTAATCTCCGACTTCAAGTTTCTTTTGAAACACCCAAAAAGTACTTTACGTTGTCCAGGCTTGAATCCATCTACTACACTGGGTATGGATCGAATATTATCAGCCATGGAAAACAAGATGAGCTCCTTATTAATAAAGTCACTAATAGGTATAGTGTTTAGTAAAGGATCCAACTGAGTTCCAGGCTGAAATCCTTGAAGCCACTCTTTTCTTTCGTCTGCTTTCTTCTTGGAGAAAGCAAGATCAATGTAACCCAGATCATCCTCTTGCAATGCGTGAAAAGTTTTTAAGTGTTTGTCCAATGCAGAAAAATACTCTCTAGCTTCCACTGAAGTGGATGTACCCAAACCTTTATAATACTTATGCGTCCACCTACAAGTCTGGCCCACTGTCTCCCTCCATTCTTCAAAGTCTGGAATATTGTAGAAGGGTATTATTTCATTTCCACCTCTATTCCTAACGGTTACTTTTACAATAGGGGTGATAAACTCCAACAAAAAGCCGGGAACTTCAAGTAATCCAGGAAAACTGGTCTCCAAAAAATTGATAATCAATCCTTTTATATGTGATCCATCTTGATCTTGATCCGTCATGATCATCAAACGTCCGTATCTCAAAGATGTTATGTTTGATGCATCATACCTCTTCTTGTGCTGTAAACCGATGATTTTTTTCAATGCTTTAATCTCTTTGTTGTTTGATATCTGATCATTCGTGGCTTCCCTGACGTTCAAAAGCTTTCCTCTCAAAGGAAAACAGCCATAATAGTCTCTTCCTATTACGGCCAACCCAGACTTAGCTAGAGATAATGCAGAATCTCCTTCCGTCAATATTAGAGTACATTTGAAACTATCCTTAGTGCCAGCTCTGTTAGCATCTACCAATTTTGCTTCACCTGTAACACGAGTCTTTCTTGAACCATCTGCTTTCTGAAGTTTGAGTTCTTCATTTGCATTGACAATATTCAAAATTTTCTCCCCTATCCCCGTCTTCATAATTCTAGTGATAAACAGATCAGACAATTCAATCTTATGACCAAACTGATTTACCCGTGTCGTCAATTCTTCCTTCGTCTGAGAGGTGAAGGCAGGATTCTCTATTAAACAGTTGACAAAGACGAAAATGTTACTTTTAATTTGGTATGGTTTTACGGCTAGTGTTTTCTTGCCTTTTGTCTTCTTCAAAATGGCGTTGGTCAACTTGGTGACTATTTGGTCCGAAATATATTTGATATGAGTACCACCGTTAGTTGTTGCGATCGAGTTGACAAAACTTACCTGATTGAAGTTTCCATCACTTAAAGCAAAAGCTAGCTCAAACCTGTTATTCAAGTTCTCATACACGATCGTTGAATTATTCGAGGCATTAGAGGAAACATCTTCTGAGTTACCAAAATCCTGAGACCGTTCTCTTATAGCCTTAACATATAGCTCAATATAGCTTTTGAAGTTTCTTATATCTAGCTTTTTGTCATTCAAATAAATATTACAATCTTTCACAGTGCCGCATAAATCGTAAACTCTTCTTCTCAAGACTGATAAAATATCATTGTCCAAATATTCCATATTGAACTTAGATAAGTCTGGCTTGAAGGTGACCTTTGTGTATTCCTTCTTGGTTTTCAACTTGGTGATTTTGGGACTAGAAACTTTGGACATGTTATTCATCCACACCTGCTTATATAGTTGTCCTGTTTCGAGGTCTGCTGTCTCGACACTAAACTCGACGGAGAAAATATTACAAAGTTTAGCACCGTACCCATTACGACCACCAGTCACCTTCTTTTCATCATCGTCGTAGTTTGAAGACGTCAATAGGTTCCCAAAAATCATCTCTGGGATATACATATTCTCTTTCTTATGGATCTGAACTGGAATTCCTTTGCCGTCATTCATAACTTCAATAGAATTGTTCTCCACATCTATGCGTACCCTTATGTTTCTCATAGAGGGATCTCGAATCTTATTGTCCGCAGCGTTCACTAGTATTTCATCAAATATCTTGTACAACCCTGGCACAATCTCAATTTTCTTAAAAGCCATTCCACCGTTAGCTTCATCAAAACACCACATTTCCACGTCTGTCTTCTCAACAGACCCGATATAAGTATCAGGACGCTTCAAAATATGCTCCAATTGTGTAAGCTTCTGATATTGATTGGAGGCATCTGTTATTTTGGCAGCCTTTTTCCCACTTGATGTGTTGGATGAATCGCCTAATGGTTTTCCATTAGACTTTTTGGCCTTGAACGATGGCGCTTCATCTTTCGAAGAGTCATATTCAGATTCTGAACCTTCAGACTCAAGTAATGCTTCCTCAGAATCTGACATGTTGAATTAACAAGTAGTTTTACCGTCAAAATTTATTAGAATGACTTTTGTAAATTTATATACGCGTAAGATCTTCCTGTATACTTCAGAACCCATCACCAACGTTTTCACCTTGGGACCAGTTATCAGTTCATGGAACACTCACAATTATGTAGGCTATGGAAAGAAGTGCTATGTTTAAAAGGTTGGTTATGGTAGCAGTATCTGCTATGCTGAAAAGTGGTCGTTGATGAGTGAACATAGGGAGATGAGAACGATCAAATGACGCAGTAAACATTATGTACCTATGGGCACTACTGCTTTGACTTCTTGCTCTTCAGGCTGGAGAACATGTTCTTTTGTATCTTATTGAATTCATCATCTGTTAAGTCTGCAGCAGAACGCTTTTTGTTGGACTTGTTGACGTATTTGGACTCCAAGGAGTTGATCAAGCTGTCTAAACGATTCGTTTGTCTCGACTTGATAAGACTCTTCAAGTCATCCTCTTTTCCTAAATTGCGTTTGCCTTTGTCCTTTATCATTTTGGCCAACTCGTCTGCCTCTTTAGCTTCTTTTGCCAATCTCTTGAGCATTTGCCTCACTTTAGTCTTGCGTGATTTCTTATACTTCTCCCACGATTTGACAACAGATTTGTCCAAAGACAGACAGAACTCGTCGTTCTCCATTTCCTTTTCAATGAGATCAAAGATTCTGGCTTCCTCCAGCTCTGTGAACTCCAAGTGAGGAATAAGCTCGAAAAGCTTCAAGAAATCGCCCTCGTAGAATAGAAAATTCTCGACAACATCCCTCCGTTCTTCCTCCGACCCCTGGTATTTCACACGGTCCTCTTCAATCATATCGATAGTGATCTTGTTGTTCATCGAATCAAAATAATCCTGCCAATTAAACGTATCGTCCACATCTGATTCACTCAAGACTCCCAATTTGTCGTAACGCAACCTTCTAGCCGAGTCACTGAGAACGCTATAAGCGAACTGGATCTTGGGGAATATGCTCTTATCATTGTCTGTCTGGTGTTGCTGAATTTTATCCGGATGATACTTTAAACATAGTTTTTTGTATGATTTTTTTATTTCCAAAGGTGTGGAATCCTTGGACACCTCCAACACTTCATACGGATTTATATCGTAGAAGGATATTGACATATGTAGGCGTATTACAATTGATGGTAGTTATACGGTAGGAGAAATAACTAAAAAAAATTTGTTGACTACACAGGACTATTTCAATGTACTATGAGCGAGAAGCTTGCTTGCACTGAAGTATACACTATTGTGCAAAAACCTCTGTTCAAACACTCAATCCTTCAAAGCTTTCTCGATAGCGGCAGCCACCTTGTCAACATGACCCTCGTAGACTGATACCCCCATATGGCCCACTCTGAAGTACTTACCAACCAAGGCCTTGTGAATTCCACCAGCAACAGTAAAACCGCTGGAAGCAAGCTTTGAGAGGAGCTCCGGACCGTTTACGCCTTCTGGGAAGTATACCGCAGTGAGACCATGGGCTGCGACTTTGTTGTTGACGGGCAAGATACTCAACCCAAGACTTGCTAACTTTTTCTTGAACTCAGTAGAAACTTGTTCATGCTTAGCAAAACGTGCCTCCAACGATTCCGATAAAATCTCATCGAGGGAAACCTTGAGCGCGGTGACTGTTTGCACAGCAGGAGTGGCAAAATAAGCAGGGGATCCGCTTTCGTAGGCCTTCATGATTGGAGTCCATCTCTTCAAAGAGGCGAAGAAGGAAGAATCCTTCTTTCTGTTCAAGGCCTTTGAGAGTGCCCTTTCGGAGACGTGGAAGATGGACAAGCCTGCAGGGACACCAATGGCTTTCTGAGAAGCAGTCAATGCAAAATCAATTCCCCATTTGTCAAACTCGCAATCCTCCACACCAATAGAACAGACACCGTCTACAACAATCAATGTCTCTGGGGAGACCTTCTTGACTACCGTAGATATGGCTTCGACGTCGCTCACAACAGAGGTGGAAGTGTCAACGTGTGTAATCGTGATGGCAGTATACTTCTCCTTCTTAAGTTGCTCCTCTATCTTCTCAAGAGGCACCACGTCACCGACCTCTGCCGTAACCACATCAACATCGGCGTCGTAGACCTTTAAACAGTCTGCAAAGGAATCTGAAAAGAACCCTGTGGAAAGGACTAACACTTTGTCTCCAGGTGTGATCAAGTTTGATCCAACAACGTCCCACCCCAAGGTTCCAGATCCAGCAAGCACGAACGACTGCGACTTCTCGTCAGTCGACTTGAACAACTTTCTCATGTTCTTCAATACAGATTGGAACGTCGACACGAACTCAGGAGATGTGTGGGCCTGAGATGGCGTCGACATCGCCTCAAGGACTCCGTCTGAAAATTCAATGGGCCCTGGAATCATGGTCAATTTATGTGCGGCCTGTTTCTCGAATGTCATTTTGCTGAAATTTCTGCTTAACTTTTGTCTGCTGATGTTTTTAAATAGGTTCTTGGATGTGAACATCAATTGGTCTTAAAAGCAGAATCGTTGCCAACTGAATCACAAAATTCAATGAAATATCAAGCTGGACAGTATGGGGTTATCCGGTGAGCCGTTCTGGGGGAATATATTACCCAAAATGGACTAATTTATATAACGTGATTTGCGCGTGATATATATATTTGTGGATTTTGCAATCAAGGTTTGGCTGCTGGCGCCTATTTCTCATGTATGTTCTTTGCTTGTAAGCTTCGAGAGTGTCTAGCATAGAGAGACAAAAGGGAGAAGCTTTGGATAGAAGTGGGATAAAATGGGCAACAAAACACCACGAGTGTTGATAATTGGAGAATCGTCCTTGTTGTCGTATTTGACGTACGTCTTGACTAGATCTGATTGGCACGTTACGACTCTTTCGTACAATGCGAAGAGAACTGTGAACAGAAGCCAGACGTGGATAATGTTCACGGAGGATAACTCGTATGGATTTCTTCCACACTTAATGCTAGCAAACGTGACGGAGTTGAAATCTTGGCTAGCCGCTAACGCTCAATATCACTTTCAATTTGACGTAATAGTCCTAGAGACAAAGGGACAAAGGATCATAGAAGAGACTGCCAGCGTGATAAAGGATGCGATTTACGAGAGAACTTTATTTATGGTCGATTCAAGTGACAATCTTTGGTTTTTGCCCAAGGTGGAGAACATATTCTGCAACAATGTAGTTCTTGCTATGTATTCGGACGTTGACTGTAGGATGTTGGGCGTTGATACAAACTGTTTCCAGATTATGGGCGACTTCCACAATCTTTCGATAGGATATAATGGTACGCTCGTGAAGCGCGAGACGGAAATGTCTCTTCAATTGTTGGGACACCAAGGAATGACACTTTTTGCGTTGAAATCAGCATACGAAAAGTATTCCAATGGAAAAAATGCAAGTTTTTTACCACTTGCAAAAAGCTTCCATCTTAGTCGACAAATTTGGTTCAGATTATTGTCCCTCATGTCCTTTGAGGCTCTATCTGTCATCTTTGAAGAGCCTCATATTGTCACCCTAGCTAAAGAAATCAATGTGGTTCCAATAATGAAAGGAATTTACAATGAGCTACTTCAACTAGGCAGGAGTTTTCAAATAGAGAACATTCCAAAGGAATATTCAGTTGATGCAAAGAGGCTACTAAAGGATTTAATAATGAAGGAGAATAAGAAATCGAATATGAGAAAGATGCTTACCTCCAAAAAGTGCTACTTACCCAAGTTTATAGACTCGAACAAAACGTTCTATGATTTTAGTCAAGGGCATAATCTCAGCGTCATCAATATCATGTTTGACATTTTGACCTTGGCAGATCAACATCATATCAAAGTTCCGTTCATAGAGTCAATCTACAGCTTCACCGATAGATTGCTCGCCATTCGGGATGGAATAGATTTCAGAGGTAAGGTGTGTCCTTCAAAATTGTTTCAGGTAAAGAATAATAGAAATAGCATGTCGAAGTTGATCTCAATCAATGGAATCCCACCCGAAAAAAACATGATGAATTTCCCACCCTTCAACCCCCTACCTCTTCCGAGACCGCCTACCCACGTATTTATAGAGGAACCCCTTGTGTTTATGAGTAGGGTTCATCAGAACTCCACTAGAAACCAGAGTGATGACAGCGATGAGGATAATGTGAGTATTGATTCACAACTCCAAGGTCTCATGGTGGGAAGAGAAGACTTGACTTACGGCGATGAGGTCTTCTTTGATGCTACAGAGGATGGCATAAAACAGTCGCAAGAGTCCACTGACTCTCACCAACAAACCACAACCACTGAAACATCTACATCAAATGTCCACTCTCACAGGAAGGATACAGATGCCCCATTTTTCATGCCAGCAACGCAGATTCAAAACTCTTATCCAATGCATGCTACTTCTCAGGGATTCCCAACGGGGGCTCCAAACTTCCAACCATCACAAGTGACTACCCTTACTGATGCGCAAGGCAATCATTACATGGTTCAACCAAACGGAAGTATTGTGCTTCTCAGTTCTGTCAACAAGAATGCGTCTCTTCAATATTCTAGAAATGCCCCGAAGAAGAAACAGACGTTTTATCATGTTCCAATTTCAATTGGAAAGCACACTCCATCACACAAATTGAGAGAATCGCATCACAATTTGTTAGAGCTCGTTCAGTTCAACGGACTCATGGATCAAGGGATATCCAGCCGTTACGGTGATTTGGATACATCATCAACCGCATTGAACAGTGCGAACAATAGTGGACGCAGCAGTGGAAGAAGTAGCTTGGCTCCCAGCAGGGACAGCATTAGGGTTGACTCTCCAAGACCCCCAATTCAGAAAACCAACAATTCAGAGTCCCAATCTGAGGCAAACAAGAATGCTTCTGAGGAGCCCAATGATGCACAAGCGCCTTAAAAGCTTGGTTGCAACACTTCACGATCCTAGAAAATGTTTGCATCCATATATTAGTCATGTGACTACACAGATTAGAAGTATATTTTCAATATGAATTAAAGTGTCTATAGCGTAAAATCTAGCATGTAAAAGGACGAAATGCCGAACAGCCCTCTGTACAATCAAAGGCTGGACAACCCGAAGAGTGATTTCACAGAAACAGTACGAAACAAGGTACTGGAAGTGAGAAGATCAATAAACTCCGAGAGAATTATCGAGTCCTTGATAATAGGAAAAAATGATTCCATCAACCATCGGGTGAGCCAGGCACAAGAGATACTCAAGCAAGAGCTGGTAATAATGTTTGCATGTATATCTAGCGCGATAAGCAAGGCCATCGCCATAATTGAGATTTTGAAGCAAAAACACCAGTCTCCAATTATTCAATTCAACCAAGCAGCGACACACGAAAGCACCGTTCCATTTCTGCCTAGCGCATCGGAAGCACAAAAAGCTGAAGGACAACCTAAAACTCATAATATAGAGTTCCCTGGAGTTCTCGATCGTGATCGAAAGCACCAATTGCCGGTTTTGTATTGTATTATCACCTCAAATAAAAGCATTGGAGATATCAGTAATTGGACCAAGCAGTGACAACAGCTATATGCGCTGGTACTTCATTTATTGCACTTGATGCTCTATCAATTCATTTTTTATGTACTCGCGGGCATATGTAAATAGTCGTATTCTTTAATGGAAACTTCCACAAGTTTAGCGAAGGCGGAGATTCCAGACAATTTATTTCCCATAGGTATCTTCTTGGCATCGTGGGAGCTACCCATGTTCGCTGAGACTACTGTTATCGTTACCATCAAATGTCTTGCTACATCAATCACGTGAAAACGACTGTCCAATCAAATACACGAAAAATCTTTCCTCAAAATGAAAATCGTAAGATACTCAAAAGAAACTCCTACATTGAAGGTGAAAAGTTCAAACATAGCATCACAAATCTTGTTTCACATCAAAAGGCATACTGATTCAAAATGGCTTTAGATCCAGAGACGTTCAAATTCGAGACTCCACAATTCGATCCAAGATTTCCACATCAAAACCAAACTAAGCATTGTGCCCAGGCATACATTGATTATCACAAGTGTGTTAACGTGAAGGGTGAGGAGTTCGAGCCATGTCAAATTTTCTTCAAAACATTCACGTCGTTGTGTCCTGTTGACTGGGTTGACAAATGGAATGACCAGAGAGAGGCTGGAAAGTTCCCAGTCAAGTTGGATTAAGCTTAAATACCTACATGAACTTGACTAATTGGTCATATCAGGATTGAGTCATTACCTTGTTTGTCCATGGCCGTATTTAAATGGAAAGTATTGTATAGCAGACGACATAGATGTCAGTTCTACTCATTCTCTATGTTGAATATGTTTATATCTACGACGTAGAATGTATTGCAAATAAATATTCTCACTATGTACAATTTTGTAGACATGAAAGCTCAATTGTGAATATTGTCTGGTTCGGCTGCCACCACTGTTACCAGAAATCGTCCTCCACCCAATTCTCCTCTCGAAACTCGTTTGAGCCGCCTTGCATGGCTTCTTCGCTGAAGAGATCTGCGTAAGGGTCGCTATTCTGCTTATTTTTCAATTGCTTTTCTTTTGCTTCCTTTTCTTTAACGCGACTCGCCTCCTTGGCCTCGCGCATTTTCTGTCTAGTTTCAGCGTTCTGGCGGTCAAGAAATTCCTCTGTCGATATCTCCTGCTTGGTCTTGCCGATACGATTGACCACCGCGTTGTCTTTTTTCGACACATGGATACGCTTCACCTTTTTCTCACTCTTGAACGTCACCGTCCCCACGTCCATCGCTCCATCTGTATGCAAATTCTTCACCTTCGTATATATCACCGTGATATTGTTCAACTTGTTGGCCTTTATAGAGTTGGCTTTTGTCATCTGTGACATTTGGCTTAAAATCAGCTCGTGTAGCCGAAGCTGTTCTATCTTCTTGCTTCTCTCTTCCTCTTTGAGCTCCAAGTAGAGATGCGCGGAAGAGTAGTTATCCACATGGAACCACAAGTCTTCGGGATTTGAATATTTGATCAATGGATCGTTTTCAAATTTGTCTTTCCCCATGTATATGGTGTAGTCCTCATGGTACCCGACTCCTGGAGTGTCAGGGTTGGCTGAAATCTTATAATAGAACACCATCCTCTCTACCGTAGCAATACCTTCACCAATGCAAAAATTACTCTTTCAAGTATACTTAGTGAAGCTTTTCAAGAATTACCTAATTTCGCATTCGCGGTTTGAAACATATCCCTTAAAGCAAATTCTCTAATAAACAAATTGAGGATTATCAGTATTTCCTTTCATTTCACTGACCAATTCATTCCTTTAACTCCCAACACCGTGTGTGTTACATTTCCAACTATATTACATTCCTTTCATTCATTTTACCGAGAACCATAGTAGGTTTTACAATCATTTAAGGTCAGTTGAAAACAGCAAAAGGAGAAGCAGTATGATAGACTACGAATCGCTCTTAGAATTCGAGTCGTCGCTCGAGAGCTGCAGCGACAAGAAGATGCAGATAGTACTCGAGAATTTGGAGGTGAAGATCGAGATGAACCAGGAGCAGCGCGAACCGATGGATGACGAGTTCACGGTGGAGGAGTTGGACAGGCTATATGAAGCATACGATATCACCAAGGATGAGTTTGCCACCTGTGTGCGTTGTGGTCAGGGACTTGGTGATACAAGCATATACAAGTCATGCTGTAAACAGGCGTCACAGAAGCGGACGCTTACAGGCCTTGAAAAGTCGTACTGGATGTCGTTCATCAACAACCCTTCCCGTACCATAAACACCCTCCCGCGTTATACCGAACTCTTGTTTTTCAGACAAGGGATTCCCAGTGAGCTTAGACAGATAGTGTGGAAAAAGGTTGTGATTTTCAATCTGGCAGACATACCGGAGACATCCAGGTTGGTATATCAAAACTTCCAGCACTCATACAACCATGATATCTCAGAGCAAATCAACAAGGACTTGAATAGAACGTTTCCTCATGTTGCTTTTTTCAAGGAGCCAAAGCATATAAACGACCTTTCTACGATCTTGAATGTTTACGCAAATTACGATGCTGAGTTAGGATACTGTCAGGGTCTATTGTTTTTGGTGAGTGTTTTGTACTATCAACTCAAGGGTAACTCTGAATTGACTTTTCACACTTTGATTAGTATAATGGAGTCTGAGTATGAGTTGCATGACATTTTCACTCCCAATACGATGTCGTTTACGTTGGATAAGTGGCATACTGAATTCATGAGCATTTTGAAACAAGTGGACAATGAACTTTTCGTTCATCTCGATGGCTTAGTTGAAGCACCATCATTCCTTTACCAATGGTGGCTATCATTTGCTTCGATTCATACACCCGATCTATCTATCATCAATAGAATTGTTGATTTTTGCATTCTACAAGGTTGGAAAGTAGGATTATTGAAAATATCTTTGGGACTTTTGTTGGTCAATAAGGATATTCTCTTACAATTCTCGAAAGGTGACGAAGAAGTGATTTATCAACATCTTCTCAACGAAAGTAAGTGGGGCCGCGTTGTCAATGACATCGACATGTTTTTCGGTAACACTTTATTATCCTTGGATGATGATTATTTCCTTCAAAATGATGCCCACCAGGTATCTCCCGTGAGACCAAGTAAGATCAACAGTAGCATACTTCAAAGGATAGGCAAATTGTCCCTTAGTCTTACTAGAAACAGATCTGACAGCGATGCTACACGCCTGGGTTCGTTGGGTTCAAATCAGTCGTCTGTATCTGTATTTTCTACGAAGGTGAGTAAGGGCGACACCGATTCCTTGTATTCTGAAATAAGTGAAGTAAGTGAATCCAAGTCCATCACTGACTTCCTCAAACTACCTTCATTAGGCTTGAAGTCTTCTGGCGACAATTTGGACAATATGAAGATGCTCACTGTTTCTGAATGTGATCCTGTTAAGGAGAATGATCAATTAAGGACATTATTGAAAAGGGCCTACGATACTTTCGAATCGGATACAGATAATGGAAAGATTTTGAAGCTGGATATCGCCAAAGCACTCTCATTATAGGTTTATAGTTGAATATATTAGTCCGGGTAAACAATATTACACAAAGTCAGAATTTTATAGTGGCCAAAGGAATGGTCGAAAATCTCTCACTTTAATTAACTAGCGATCAAAAAGAGTTATCTAAGGGCTAATTACTCCTATAGAAACACAAATTGATCACATAATACTCTGTCAATTTAGTAAGGAGCTAAACCAGAGCAAGAAAAAACAATATAAAGGCATCCTTCGCTGATTCATCGAAAAAGGGATCAGCAAATTGGTATATCAAGCCTGAGTAATTGATCAAGGAGTTCCAAACGTGTCGGGCCCGTATAGAGTTTGCCCGCCGGGCGGTGATATAATTTCTGCAGAAAGTAAAAAGGTCATACTAACCCAGCTTTCCATTCTTATAACTAGAGTAAACGAAGACAATTTCGAGTCAACACTCAAACAAGTAGACTATATTTTAGGAGTTTACAACAAAAATCAAACAATCGTTGATAACTACTATCTGAAACTTGTTAATCTTATCAGAAGCTCCAATCGATCGTCTGAACTCTCGTCCGTTGAAAGGTTTTTGAAGAGGGAATTGGATTTCATAGCAAAAAATCTTACTTGCTTAGATCAGTTAACTAACCATTTGGGTGATTTATTCACTGAAGACTATTGTGTTGTTGATTTCGTGGTTCGGTTTGATTGTGATTTAATCTTGGCATTTATTTTATTGATAAAATTTCAATCATCTAATACAGAAGCTGTTAAAACGTTTATTCAAGGCAATTCGAATAGACTTTTATCACACATAAAGGAAAAGAATTATTCGAGCACATTCAACTGGTCTGTACTCTTAGATTTTATTCTAAACACCCCATTTTTCCCATTTTACCATAAATTATTGACCTTGAGTTCTTTGTTGTCTTTCGACAGTGCAATTGAGCCTGTAAAAAAATTTTACAAAAATACGTTGAAGATGTCATTCAAAGAATTAATACTGGAGATAGGTCCAGAAAAGGTGTTACCTGAAAAATTAATGCCAATTTTATTTCAACTCAAGTCGAATGAAATTGAGCAGTGTATTGCATTACTCATCTCTGAGATCATAGCTCCAGGATCTCAGGGTTTGTCTAGGGGATTAGCGGATGCTAATACACACCCAGAAGCCAATGCGAGAGGTGCTCATTTGGCCACCTCCTTTCGAGTTATAGAAAGTGACCCAAAATTTACACTTAATTGGTACCAAATTTTCACCTTTGTTCAAGAGCAATTGTATGAAGTTGCAGCAAGAAATGAATCACCAAGCCTTTTCAACTTAACACAGTTGTTATCTTCTTTAGATTTTAAACAGGGCATCTTGGACATATTCCTAAGCTATGACTGGTGGTTCGACTGGAAATTATTATATGTTCTTCATATATCCAACCCGAGCGAGGGGTTTTACGGTATTGAATCTCGGAACAATTTAACTCTTTGCTTCGAAAATGAGTCATTACCACGGAAGGAACACGATCTGGAAGAGATAAATGTCTTGAAATATGTGAATGTGAGTAAGCTTGAAGTTCAAGTTTTGACGAAGCTACAAAAACAGAAAAATGTACAATATTCAGAACTTGATCAAAGTCTAATAGTTTATTTGGAGCAAGTCTTTGAGCGGGATTACACGATGTTTCCAGAGTATTTGATAGCAGGAGCTATAGCTATAACAGAGAGAAGCCCATTTGTCGATGAATTAATGGATAAACTATTGACATTGTTGATGAATAGTAACAGCCAAGCATTGGATTTCGTGTTATTGAAGTTCAAAGAGTTTGATGTTGAGCTCGGAATTAGTAAAATAATAAGTTATTATTTCAACAACCCTACTCCTCAAGCATCGTTCAAGGTTTTGAACGTAGCCGGAGGTATGGATTCATTGACTGAGGTAATTGATACAGCCTGTTCTTTGGATCGTAAACTAGGAATGTCACTTTTAATTGATGCTATAAACCATGGATACGACGGGAAGAACAAGCTTGAATCGGATCTCAATGACGGCCAAAAACAAATGAACATGTATGAAACACTCGTGGAAATATCGGAATCCAGAGCTTCTCAAGACTTTGAATTTGGTCAACAGCAAGGCAATTCCATACCGAACGGCTATAAACCATTGAGTATTCCTACGGTATTTTATCTTCTTGATCTTGTGAAATCGAGCAATGGCCTTGTAGACGCAGAGAGGTTAAAGAATTTGCAGTTGCTGCTTTTAACCACATATCCTAGGTTGATAAATTTTGGTTACGGTCACGATGAAGCTATATTGGCAAACGAAAAAGAGTCATTTTCTTTCCCTTCTCAAGTAGAACAAGAAATGAAGTCTTACTACTCGAGAATGTACAACAAGGAGATGGAGATTAAGGACATTGTTGATATGTTAGTCAGAATGAAAATGAGCGATAATCCTCATGATCAGGATGTTTTCGCCTGTATGATTCACTCCTTACTTGATGAGTACAGATTTTTTGCTGAGTATCCTTTATCGGCTTTGGCATCTACGTCCTTATTATTCGGTGCATTATTGGAGAACGATTTGATACAAGGGACCACTTTGACGGTGGCTTTGAACTTTATTTGGGAATCCTGCAATCAACCTCAAGATTCTCATTTGTTCAAGTTTGCCATACAGTCATTGTACAATTTCAAATCACGACTTCATGAATATCCAATTTATTGCAAGCATTTATTAGAGTGTCAGTCATTGTATGCACATGCAAAAATGTATCAAATTGTCAAAGATGCTTCTAATGGTATTCCATGTAGCAATGGCCGGACAGTTTCTCAGACGCCCGAAGTTGCACCGAAATACCAATCAATCAATGTTTCAGAGTTCACAGTAGGAAACTTACAACAGGAGAAGCCCAATGACGCGGAGTCCGATAAACTATTGTTTTATGTAAATAATATGACTGATGAGAATATGAAACTACAGGAGATAAAGAGCATTTTGAAAGAGAATTACTTCCTTTGGTTCTCGAATTATTTGGTAAGGGATAGGGCAAAATCCGAACCGAACAATCACGACATGTATTCCAGCTTGGTGGAACAATTTGATAATGAATCATTATATGAATCTGTTTTACATACTACATTCAAAGAAATAGAATCATTGATCAGGAACTTCAAGGAATCGTCTATTGATAGAAATAACTTGAAAAATCTTGGAGCTTGGCTAGGTAGAATAACATTGGCTCGTGACAAGCCACTCAAAAGAGATGCCATTGCAATTAAATTTTTGTTGATCGAGTCATTTGACCTCAAAACGTTGCATTTGGTCATTCCATTTGTTTGCAAGATTATTCAACAAGCGCAATATTCAAGGGTCTTCAAACCCCCCAATCCATGGGTAGTGGGTATATTACAAGTGCTAGCAGAACTTTATGCCTGTGCTGATTTGAAGCTCAATTTGAAATTCGAGATTGAAGTTTTATTAAATGCTTTTGATTTGAAAATCGAGGATGTTGAACAATCGACTATTGTAACATATCACGTATCAAGCTCGTCCTCATTGGCTACTGTTTTTGGTGCCTATCCAGATTCGACGACGGTTGTCAATGATATGTCTAGATTGAGTTTGAAAGGTGTCGAGCCATCGGTTAACAATGTTATGTCCCAGCAAATGCAAATGCCTCAGGTACAGACGCAAACCCCTGCCTTACCACATGCACCCCAGCAACCATTATCAGAGCCTTCAGTAGACACCAGTTTCAGTTCGTTGGTTGGAAATAGCATATTCACACAACATGCTAACTTGAGAAGAGCATTTCAAGCATCAATGTCAAGGGCCGTTCGGGAATGTGCGGTACCTATATTGAGTAGGGTCTCAGAAGCGGTTTTAACTACTGCCGAATCCTTGATCAGAAAGGATTTCGCATGTGAGGCGGACCCTGTGAAATTTAGAAAGAGCTATAGAATTCTTGCGGAACAATTAGCTCACAGTATGGTTGTGTGTAGTGGAAGAAAAATTTTGAGTGAGGCCATTGAGTCGACAATGCTACAATTGCTTGGTAACACACCCAATGAAATTCCGTTGGTGGAATTGAGCTCAGCAATACAGGCCAACGTTGGACTTTGTGTTGACATCGTGGACAGAATAGCAGCGGATAACATCAGAGAGTTAATTGACGAGAAAATGTTAAAATACAGACAAGTGAGAGAACAGCATAAACCAGGTCAGCCATTTATAGATGAATCCGTGTCTGAGTACGCTTTACAATTACCTCAACCATTAGGTTTAAGACCAGAGGGTCTCGATGTTGCCCAATTGAAAATATATGAATCATTTGGCACCAATGGCCCGTCGAATAAACAAGATCTTCCTCAAATTCCTGATGCGCCTGCCAATCCACAGACGAACGTTATACAAGAAGATGGGTTACCATCTGAAGCTTTATTCGCAGCATTTACTCAAAATTGTGAGAAGGCCATCCTGTTACTCTCAGAAGTTAAGGAGACAAGACTCAACGAGCTTACCCCTGCTCATGCTATTATGAACGCTTTAACACAAGCATTGAGTATTGCTCAAACCAACGCGTTGAAGTATCCTGAATTTCTCTTGAAGAGCGCCCAATATGCTGTGAATTGTTTATTCACCCAAGCACATGAGAACCCGATGAGTAATGAGATATATGTTGTCCTACTTGACAGATTGTGTGAGTATTCTCCATCCACAGCTAAAGATGTGACATGGTGGTTAGTCAATTCAACAGACCAAAGAAAGTTCAATATGCCTGTCATCTATTCATTGCTTAAGGTACAGCTCATTCAACCAACTAAGTTGGATTCCTCCCTTTCCCGTCTTATTTCGGAGTCTGGAAATCCTATTGTTGTGAAGTTTGCAGCCAATCTATTGCTTAACGTTTACGCATCGAATGAGCTTCGTCCCATAGCCCTTAGGTCTGAATTTGGGCTTACCTTAAATGCCTTGAAAAAGATCCCAAACGAAACTAATTCAGAGGAGATGAATGAAGCAATTTTATCGTGTAACCGGTTGTTAGATGCATTAGAAAATCCTACAAATGTTTCAGATCAGCTTTATGCTCAAATGGGATATGTTTTTGCCGAGTGGATTAAATTGTTGACCCATGGAGATGAATCCCATAAGCTTAGAGGTCATTTTATCGATAAGATGTTGAATGATGGAATTCTTACAGACCCTACATTTTTTGAAACGTTCTTCAAAGCTGCCACTGAAATAGCAATAGCCTCTTTCGCAGCCGAACACGAGATTAGAACCAGAACCCAAAGAGAGACTTATCTCGCTGTTGATACATTAGCAGAATTGATAGTAGAGATAATTTTGAGGTTTGATGACTCACAAGCGGCCTTCAAATATTTGAAGAACGTCTTAGGCTTAGTGATCCTTGTTTTCACTAACGACCATGAGATGACAAGGAGTAACTGGAACGAAAGGGCATACTTCCGATTCTTTTCCTCATTGATCTGTAGTTGGAACGATGCATCTTGTTTGGACAAGACCGCCACATCTCACTTAGACAATCAGTTTTACACATTCTTGGGTGAAATTTTTAATTCGCTTCAACCAATAATCTATCCTGGATTCACTTTTGCTTGGATATCATTAATAGCCCATCGGATGTTCTTACCTCGGTTGTTAGAGTTACCGAACAAATTTGGTTACAATGTTGCTGTCAAATTGTTGACTGCTGTCTTGAAGTTCCAATCGATTTATTCTAAGGAAACTAGTCATGATGTCATAAGTGTTATATTCAAGGCTGTTAACCGTATATTTACCGGATTACTTCACGATTATCCTGAGTTTTTCGTTGAATGTCACTATCAAATAGTAAGTGCAACTCCTGCCGGATACACACAGCTCAAAAACATAGTCTTATCAGCAGTTCCCTCTAATGTGACCGTGCCTGACCCCTTCATGCAAGGGTTGAAAGTCGAAAGGCTTTCAGAGATAAACGTTGACCCTGAGATTGCTTACAAGCCTGTGGAAGATCTTGTCAAGGTGGGGTTGAAAAAACCGGTTGAGAATTTCTTGAGGATACCAGCCCCAGCTTTGATGCGTTCTATATATGTAGGCTTGAAGCTCAATCACCCAAGAGAAACCAACGATACCGGATTCGAATTGGTTCACTACAATGTCAAGCTCATCAATGCATTGGTTTTACATATCGGAATGTCAGCTGTCGATGAAAAATTGCCCAACAACTCGCATGCTTTTAACGCAAAATCTTCACATGTAACATTGCTCGTGGACTTAATGAACTCTGGATCTCTGGAGTTCAAGTTCCACCTTATTAACGGCATCGCCAATCAATTGCGCTACCCGAACAGCCACACTCACTGGTTTATTGGCATAATTTTGCACTTTTTCAGCTCCAATTCCATTTGGTCTTCCCCAGCCATCAAGTTGAACGTACAAGAATTGATAATCAGAGTCCTTTTGGAAAGACGCATTGTCAGCAAGCCTCACCCGTGGGGCTTAACTATCGTCTTCACGGAGCTCATCAAGAATGACGACTACGGCTTCTTTGAACTTCCCTTTGTGAGGGACGCAGAACCGGAATTGAAAAGAATCTTTGAAGGCCTTTCCTTCAACTTCAAAGCCAGATCTCCTTCTACAGACTAGATTTAGATACTTTGTGTACACTACTGTAAATTATACAATACAATTACTCTGTTATTTTTCGGTCCTAGTAGGGTTCTCGACTTTTCGAAGATTTCATTTTGATTAAAATCACACTACCTCAAATTGGGAGGATTAGTTGGCCACAAACTAAGGATAAACAAAAAGGAGTATTTTTGTCATTTCGGTAGCGTTTGAAGCAAAAGAGTCTACCGGAGATGTCGCGTGTCAAAAGGATAGCCAAAGAGTTAGAGGAATGTCGTCAGGACACACAATCAGGAGTCACATTGCAATTGAACAATGAAAATGATTTGACAAGATTGACGGGATTTTTCAACGGTCCGCCAGGAACCCCTTATGAGGGCGGGACATTCCAGGTTGATATCAGCATCCCCAATGAGTACCCGTTCAAGCCACCGCAAATGAAATTTGCAACGAAGATATACCATCCTAACATAAGTTCTGTGACGGGAGCAATCTGCCTTGACATTTTGAAGGATGCATGGACCCCCATTTTGACGTTAAAGAACTCTTTGATATCTCTCCAGTCGTTGTTGCAATCGCCCGAACCCAATGACCCACAGGATGCGGAAGTGGCAAAGCACTACTTGTCTAACAAGAAAGGTTTCGAGGAGACTGCCGTCTACTGGACCAAGATGTACGCATCCGAATCCGATAAAGGTGGAAAAAAGGTCTTGAGTGATTCTGCTCTATATGGTATCGATGACGAAATCGTTACCCAATTCGAGAATATGGGTTTCTCCAGAGAGAAGGCGATCGAGGTCTTGAGAAGAATGGGTGTAAAAAGTTTCAACGGGGTAAGCAATAAAAGCGACTTGGAGAATAGAATACTAGAGGAGTTATTAAGAGAATCCCAGTAGACTTGGCCTGCTATTTACCAATTATATATGTATAAATCAACACTTCCGTTCCGTAGTCCGATCACTAATTGGTCGTGCGAAGATGAAGTGAGTGAAAAAAATGTTGATAATTTTCACCTAGATAACCATCAGCAGACTATTGTATTTTCGTTGCAGACTCTGAAATAGTGTCATAATGACTACCTCTCCACCCAGTCAATTTCAAAAGGAGATCAAGGAATCTACTTTGGGATACGAGAGAGCGTCATCCATAGGATGGTTTTTCATAGAATCTTATTACGATTTCTACAATAAGAACATTGAACAAATCCATAAGATTTTCCATCCTGATGCGTCCATCAGCCACATGAAATTTCCTTCTGAGGCGGACGAGTTGAGAACGGTGTTCAAGGCACATGGAGGTGAGGCAATCAAGAGTAGATTTGACGAGGATTCTACTGTGCAGCAAAAGAATAACAGAATCGTCATTTCTAGTGCTGACTTCGAGGTGTGCTTGAGTGACAAAATTTTGATAGTGGTGATCGGTGAGTGGTCAAAGAATGATTCGCCATACTGGCAATTCACTCAGACGTTTTTGTTGACACCTGGAAAGAAGGAAAACACTTTTGATGTAGCCAATGACGTTCTCAAATTCATTGACTACGAAGATTTCAAGGACAAGACAATCTCGATCAAACACATCAAACCGGAGAAAAAGGTTGAACGGACTTCGTCATCAAAGACCGAGCAACCAAAGGAGAAAGCAAGCAACGGTACAGAGCTCAAGAAATCAATCCCAAATGGACTCAAGAAGGAGAAGCCAATCACCGACGTTTCGTCGAACAGCGAAGTGTCAGAAATCAAAGCTGAAGCACCAACAGACTCCATCATGAAGAACAAGGAAGACACGAAGGAGAAGGAGAAGGAGAAGGAGAGAGAACAGCCGGTTGTTGGCAAGGTCGAGCCAAAGCCGTCGCAGGAAACACACTCAAGTCCAGTGGTAGCAAAGAGCGAGCCTAAGCCAGATATTGTCAACGCTACGTCTCCAGAAAGCACAGCTCCCAAGGCAGAAGAAACATCTGAATCGGATTCAGACGTCGAGGCACATAATGAGGATGCCGGAGGTGCTTCGGACGACAACAGGTCCAAGTCAACCTTGTCATGGGCTGCATTGGCCTCGCAGGCAGCACCCACAAAGCTGCCTGCGAAAGTCGAGACACCCAGTCCCGTAGCAAAGCCAGCAGTTGCTCCTCCCAAGAAAGCTGTACCACCACCTCAGCAAAATATCAAGTACAAGAAGGAAGACTGGTTCCCAATATATATCCGTGGAGTCAGGCAACTTGATGAGAAACGCTTGAAAGACCATTTGGTTAAGAAGTTCGGGGGTATCAAATTTTTCAAACTCAACATGAACATCGCCTTTTGTGATTTCGTGAGCGAGGAGTCTCAGAAGAAGGCATTGGAGGCAAAGCAGACAGTCGTCGATGATATTACCATTCTTTTGGAACCTAGGGAGTCAAAAAATAGCAATAATAATGGCAATAAAAAGCATAAAGATATGAAGGAGAAGCAGAATGGCGACGTAAAGCGTGGCAAGAATGAGAAGAAGCAGAACAACGGCAAGAAGAAGCATGTCTAGCTTGTCTACCTGCCTTCATAGTGTCTATAGATAGTAGTCAGTAGCTGATTACAATAATCGGAAAATACACGACCTAATTTTCAAATGAATATCTGAGCCTTCTCAAGCATCATCAACGGCCGAGTGTGAAACTGACATCCTATAGAAAAAGTCATTAAATGAATATTTTACGAAGACGTAGAAGTTCCGAGGAAGAGGAAGAGGAGGATGTTGACTTGAGGAATGGTGGAGCCTCCAAAGTACATAAATCAAGAAAGCCGCCGAATACGGCGTTCAGACAACAAAGACTTAAAGCATGGCAGCCGATCCTCACACCCAAGTCGGTGATTCCGATACTTTTCGGGCTCGCAGTGATATTCGCACCGTTGGGGATAGCGATATTGAACACTCTCATGAAGGTGGAGGTGCTCACGGTGGATTACTCACACTGTGATACAAGGGCATCTGATGACTATACCTCGATTCCGTCGAGATACATTAGCCACCACTTGAGGAACTCAAATGACGATTTAGACTTCAGGTGGAGGGTAGAGTCTTCTGATGATAGATTCGGTGACTCTATTCCCACATGTCGGATACAGTTCACGTTGCCAAAAGACTTGAGTGGCCCTGTTTACATGTACTACAAACTAACTAATTTTTACCAGAATCACAGGAAATATGTTGGATCGTATGACTTGGAACAGCTTAAGGGTATTGCGGTATCTGAAGATGATCTTGCGGATGACTGCAGACCACTCAAGACACGAGGATCAGGCAGTGACAGAAGAATAGTGTATCCCTGTGGCCTTATAGCCAACTCAGTATTCAACGACACAATTGGTGATCCCGTGCTTCTCAATGCTAGAGGGGGGAGCAACAATGAGACATACGAAATGGACACATCGCGTATTTCCTGGCTGTCTGACCGTGACCACAAGTACAAAAGAACAGAGTACCTGCCAGATGATATTGTACCTCCTCCCAATTGGTACAAGTCTTTTCCAGACGGTTACACCAGCGACAATCTCCCAGATCTATCGACAATGATGCACTTCCAAAATTGGATGAGAACAGCGGGGTTGCCCTCGTTTTACAAGCTTTACGGAATGAACTCTTCAACGATGTCATCAGGAACATATGAGTTGGAAATTGTGATGAACTATCCGGTCTCCGCTTTCGGTGGAACAAAAACAGTAGTGCTAACCACGAACTCTATCTTCGGTGGTAGAAATATGA
This sequence comes from Debaryomycetaceae sp. CAB 1570, assembly GCA_031081755.1. Lineage (NCBI taxonomy): Eukaryota > Fungi > Ascomycota > Pichiomycetes > Serinales > Debaryomycetaceae > Debaryomycetaceae sp. CAB 1570. The sequence continues at coordinate 799,716 of JARYSW010000006.1, forward strand.
GCTTGGGTGTTATCTACTTGATCGTGGCCATTATAGGTGTGGTCCTTGGTGTTGCATTTCTCATACAATACTTGATCAAACCAAGAAGAATAGGTGACCACAACTTCCTTCAGGGAAACAATGCTGGTACGGGCGTCACTCACGTAAGAGATCAGTTGTGATCTCTCAAGAATTCACACATCAACTTTTCTTACTCTTCTTTCCGTTTGTTCACAAAACTCCCAAAAGAGTACAAGAAAAGGACAAAACCAAACCAGGTATCCCGCATAACAGGATTCACATCGCTTCACTTCACCACGGACCATAAACCCTTCCATATCTTACATGTTGGTATAGTTGTAGATAGCCTCATTTAAATTGCACAAAACCAGAGATTCAAAAATCGAAATCTTTTTTCTATAGAAATTACATTGAAAAGTATCAGCGAAAGGGTTAATTTAGTAGTTCAAAGTATATTACTCAAGAATTCTTCGAATATTTGTCTTTCAGACTTGAGAATTCACATATAGGATTGATTTATGATCAGGAGGAATAGTTTTGATAGTTCGATAGTGAAATGAACGTTAATCCTCATATTCAATACTTGCAACAGCTGCATCTGTTACAGCATCAACCACAACAGGCCATCAGTGGATCTACTCAGTCACCTCAAATAAACCATTTACAGCTACAACAACAACAACAGCAGCAGCAACAACAGCAACAGCAACAACAACAGATCCAGAGACAGCAGTTGCTCAATCACCATTTACAACAACAGCAACAGCAGCAACAACAACAACATCAGCAACAACAGCAGCCTCAGGGACAACCCCATCAATTGGGAGGTGGTGCCAACTCGCATGCTACGACAAATCCTTTGTTAGCAGCCTTGAATGGAGGATCTGCTGCTCAGACGGGAATTCATAGCAGTGGAATGGGAGCTGTGCAACAAGTAAACCCTGCCTTACAGTTACAGCTTCAACGTCAGCTTCAGCAGCAACAACAACAACAGACGCAACAGAGCCATAATATAAGTATTCCACAGCAGTTCCAGCAACACGCCCAACGACAACAAATTCCTGTCATCAAAGAGGTCTGGACTCAGAATCTCGAGAGCGAGTTTAATGCCTTAAGGAGCTTCGTTAATGACAAAACGTCAGACGTATTCATCGCGATACATCAGGAGATCCCGGGTATAGTAGCTAGACCCGTTGGTACGTTCAAGTCTTCATCTGATTACCATTTTCAAACGTTGAGATCAAACTCAGATTTACTCAACATAATACAGCTTTCTCTATGTGTGACAAAGATAAAGGGAGGTGAGATTAGCTCTCCTTTTATCTGGCAATTCAATTTCTCTTATGACTTAACAAAGGAGATGTATAATGAAGAGCATTTGACAATGTTGTCTCAAACTTCGCAAATTAACTTCCCTCTTCACATGAATCAAGGTATAAAGCACTTTGCTTTTGCTGAGTTGATAATTGAGAGTGGTTTCATCTTGGATACTTCTGTCAACTGGATTAGTTACCACGCTGGTTATGACTTGGGTTTCTTCATAAGTTTGTTGATGAATGACAACCTACCAGTGGATGAGGACGAATTCTTCTGGTGGGTGTACAAATATTTCCCAAATTTTTACGACTTGAAATTCATAGCAAGCCATGTATTGAACAAGACACTGGATGATCAATTGGACATATCAAAGAATTCGACCACCAAGCCTTCAATCGAATATCTTGCAGAAGAGCTTCATATTTTGCCAATACTGCCTTCTATCCGCCAATTCTTCTTTTCATCCTCCAATTCACAGTTTCCAGGTCACCAGCATCAAATGACATCCACGTTACATGCTTATTTGTCAATGGAGTGCTTCAAGGAATTATCAAGACCCACTGGCTTTGATCTCAATTCTTTGTCCAAATTCAAAGGTGCTATATGGGGATTGGGTACGGCATTCACTGAGGTATTGCAGGAGAACTCATCAGTTCGTCAGAACGGTAATGTTGCGACCCCTTCGACACCGGGAAGCTCAGCCAAGAGTGGTATAGTTCATTTTGGAAGAGCAATTTAGAAGTTTCAAAGTTGTGCTACAGGGTTTTAGTAGTCAGTATATGTCGACATTTCATTCGCGGATTTGCCAATTTACATAGAAATACAGAAGTAATCCTATTAGATATCGAAATATCAACATGCCATTAAAATCCAATATAAATATTATACACTATGACTTAGTCCTTAATTCCTTCCCAGTCTGTTGCACTATCATCTGCGGTCTCTTGATTGTTATCTGTTTTTGCTTTCTTTGCTCCTGATTCCGAACCTTGCTCAACTTCAACTTCAGACCTAGCCCTTTTGTATTTAGCCTTCTTATCTACTCCATCCTTGGATAAGTTTTCTTCGTCCTTGGGTGGTGGCACAAACCATGGAATTTTACCTCTATTAAAGTCGTTCAAAATCTGTTTTGCAACACTGCTCTCATCCGGTTCACCTCCTTTCAAAAGTCGACCTTGTTTACGTGCTAATATTTCGATAAATTCTGTACTTGCCTTCTCTAATAAATCCTCATCCTCTTCAAATTTCGACCAACCTTTAACTTCATAAGTTCTCTCTAAATGCTTTCTCTCACACTTCTGTAACATATTAGGTATATATTGTTCCGGGTTTGAAACATGTTCTACCCTGACCACACCTCTAAACAATATGTCGGCCTCACTATCTTTCAGTGAGGGTGGTACTATACCGGGGCAGTCAATCAAGAAAATCTTCTTCATTAAAGTAATATATTGCCAGACTTTTGTTTCACCAGGAATCGGAGCTACTTGACAGACCTTCTTACGACGCAAAGTGTTGATAATAGAAGACTTTCCAGTATTAGGGTATCCAATGAATCCGATCGAGATTTGTTTTCTGTCTGAATGCAATGAGGAAAATTGACGCAAGAGTTGAATCAACGACCCCTTTCCAAACGAGTTGGTGATCGATGCATGAAAAGCTAAAGTAGGATTTGACTTCGACAAATGTTTAACCCATGCTGCCTGTTTCATTGTTAGTATTGGTTCTTGGGGTTCATGAGTTTTGCAATCAAGAAATAAAAGATGATAGAGAAAATGTTGGAATTTTTACTACGAGCCTGTTTTATTCGAGACAAGTCTCATTAACAACCTCAACTCATAAAAGTCCAATTCTATCCTATGATGCCAGTAAAAACTACCAGCGGCGTACACAAATATCCAGCTAAAACAGTTGGATATCTGGTCTTGCAACCAGGTGCACAGGCGGATAGAATCAATTTTCCAATCGCATAACAGGCAATATTGTAGATTTTTTTGAAACCAGTTCAAAAGTAACACCACCCTGACAAAGGCAATTGGATTCATTATTCCCGACAGAATGATGCGGATAAAACAGTAGACTGTTGGAAATAAATGAAAAATAATTAAGAAGAAGTTTCCAGATTGCAAAATTGAAACATGAAAAATGAAGAAAAATGAAAAAAAAACTTACCGCAACCCATGTAGGGACAAGATCACACTTGTTTAAAACATAAATCAAATGTTTGTGGGGACATTCATCCCTAATATACTTTTCGACAGATCCACATCGAGTACCTAAAGGATCTCTAGCATCAAGAACATGAATAACAACATCAGAGGAGTCGATAACTTTATACAACTCGTTCCAGATTCTTTTCGATTGTCCTTTGTGGAAAATTGCTTCTTTAGCCTCCTGTGAGTACTCGTCCTTGTCCAAAACAGAACCACCCATCAAACCTAAAGTCGCATCCAATTCTTTTTTCTCATCGTAGGCAGTACTGTCAGCTTCAGTCAATTGTGCAAGTTCCTCCAAAGTCGATGCTGCCAAATTTCTTGGCTTCTTACGTTGTTGTTTAGGACCAAAAGTATGCTCGTATTTTTCGGTTTCAACAATCTTTGCTACCGGTGACTCGGTGTGATCCTTTTCGTCGAGCAATGACATGGGCAATTTGTTTCTTCTCAATAACACTTGGTATGAGTCGTGCCTTTTCTCACCCATGGCTTCTCTGAAGTGTGACAAAGCATCTTGTGCAATAACCCTGGTATTTCCAAACCACCTCTTGTTCGGATCCACTCTAGCGTTGGGAGTATCGGTGCTCTGAAGATCAGCAGCTTGAATTATGTCTCCCTTAGCATTACGAACCGCTCTTCCTCTCTTGTACATCAGCAAGTGCTTCACCTTTTTGGCATCCTTGTAAAAGTTTTCTCCCTTCACCCTGATATTTGCATCTCGGGTATCATTTTCTCTCAGCCTACGTTGTTTTTCTTTCTTTTGAGTACCCATGATGTCTATTTCAAATAGCAATCGACGAGGAGCTGATATCGAGAGTTTTTTCTATAAAGCAGGCCTTAAAAAAATTTATCCAGCGAGAAGAGCATCTAAAAAATGTCGTTTCAAAAATGTCGCAACGAGATCCAAACCTTTATCAGAATGATCTGAAGGAGCGCAAGCGTCTAAGAAAAGAAACAGCTATACTTCCACTCAATGACTTACAACGGGGACAAAGAAGGAAAGGAGAGTGATGTAGTTGCCAGGTTAAGTCCTACTCAGGAACACTTTTTGAAGAAATATTTGTTGGAAAGCATTTTAAGTGATGAACTTCATGTGCTCAACACCCCAGAATGTTGCTCTCTCATAGGAGAACCCTTCGACGTCAAAGTTTCGGTAGACAACAATAAGCTTCCTGCAATAAGGTTTTTCTTCCAGAACTTTATCAGAACGTTCCCATTTATAGCCTGTAATCTGGACGATAAACAGAAGTACTTCTGGCTGAGGGCAGTGCAACCATTCATCAAAAGCTTCAATACTAAGAATATTAGCAATTCTGATGAACGACAAGAAAATGTGACGAAGAGAAAGCAGTTCAACAAGAAGCTTCTTTCTGGAATGCTCTTGTTTTACAATTCGATGATAATAACGAAAAAAGACATGACCTACTTGAATGAATCTCATCTCAAGCTGACTGATGCTGGAAAACTAGACAAGTTAGAAAAAGGGATGAAAGCGAAGCCCATCATTGTCTCAGAATACGATGACTACGACCAACACAATTTCGTTAACAACTCATACATCAACATTATTGCAGTTAGGCAATTTGATCCTGCAAAATCCGTGGAACCACCGAAGGCTGTTTGGGAATTCTGGAAAGGACTGCCGTTTACCAACTCAAGCACTCCGCATCATCATTATGAATTTGTAATACAATTCACCACTAGAATCATGAAGGAAAAAGGGTACGAGTATCATAACAGTTTCATGAGCAGACCATATGGTGAATTCAAAGCCTTAGATAAGGAATTAAGAAGGAGACTTCCCGGAACTATGGCAGAAGTGACCAAGCTTCCTCATAAATTCAAAGAACTCAAGGAATTCGAAAAGTCCAGGAGTCAGACGGAATCGAAGAATGAGGCTACTCCTCCTTTGAAGGCTTTGAAAAAGGAAAGGTTGAGACTAGCTTTGAGAGGGTACATGTCAGAGATGTTGAAGCATCCCGAATTGGTTGATTCCGAAGCATTCAAAAGGTTCGTGTCTGAAGGGGGCAGGTATTTTGAAAAATTGACGGATGATGATATAAATGACTACAAACAAAGATTAGAACATGAAAAACACTTGCTTCAGACGCAGAAAAAATTCCAAGTAGAAACGGCAAAAGTGATGAGCGATATGTCCAAAAGTATGGATGACTTTAAAACAAAAGTTATAACACAGCCAGGTACCATAGTTGATTTATTCTCAGAAATCGGAAGGGTATCCGATGTGAGTAAAATGTCCCCTTTGCTTCAGACATTCAACGAGTGGTGCAAGTTGGAGATCGCAGCAACAATTTATCAAATATTTTTGACCCAAGACAACTCGTATGAAACACTTAGTAAATGGAGAAAGTTTAACAGGCTATTTCCTTACAATATCATTTATGGCATATTAAAATTTACCAATCCAGTCAGCGTTGTGTCCAAGGTAGTGGATTTACTTTTGATAGAGATTCCGACGATCTCTTTTCCCTCTTGGAAAACAAACAAAGCTGATGCGGGTGAGAATGAAGCATCCAATTACAAGAATCTCTTATCAATGATTTTTGTCTTGTTGCTTGATGAGGATTTGGATAATTATAATAAAGAGCTTTCATTGCTTCAAAAATCCATGGAAGACACTGGCTTTGGAATATTTCTTAAAAGGATAGATAATTACATTGCAATGAGCTACGATGATGCTCACGATATCAAACTAGACTCACTAGACGAAAGTAACGACATCTTATTAACAATTTTGAGTTCCCAAAAATTAACACCCAAACTTGACTCAAGCAGCGAAGAATTATTAAGATTGGTCCATCAATCGTTTAGTACTTCAACAGAAAATGAGTCTTCCAAGTCATCTGTAGGAGCAGACATTTATCTTAACTTGAAACAGTACTGGCAATTGAAGACACGGAAAAAGGATAAGGATTTGTTCAAGCAATTGTGGAGAGAGCCTGAGCTAACCTTACTTATCAAGCAGTTTTTAACTTTATTCTATCAGCCGTTGATGCGGTTGTTTGGCAAATGCCAAATTCACCTCGCGTTCAAAGCCTTTCAACGCTTTGTCGATGAAATGCTTCACGAATTGACTGTAATCAGTGATCAAGAGTTTTACTATCTAGATTCGTTCGAGGTATATAACAGGATCAAGTCGTTGATTGATAAACATCAAGGCACACTATGGGACTTCCTCCACAATGTCTACAAGCAAGATGATCAAAATTTGTTCTTGGGCTTAATAGAGTGGATAGAAAGGTTTTTATTGATGATCAGACTAAAATTTGAAGATTCTAACAAGGTAATGATACAGCTAAATCCCGATAGTACAATTGAGGAGGATTTATTTGTAAAGCAAATCGATTCAAGGATCAAGAAAATAGTTGGCAGAAGACAGATCTTCCAAAGCTATCTTCAAAAGAAATCTCAAATCAGAGAGGGCACCAATCAGGGAAAGATTATCAATGAGTGGGAAGAGACCAATGAAAAGGTGTTCCTGAATATGGATAGCCATGAGTTTGGTGTCAATCTGGATGATATTCAAGAATTCAATATTTTGAACATTGAGGATGATATGGCTAGCAAGGATGGCGCCCCCGAGAATGAGCTTACATTAAAGTTGCGCCAGCTTGACCGAGCCGAGTCTTTCGGAACGAGCGAGCTAGACAAGTTCATCTTATCGACAAGATCGCAGCTAATCAATATTTTTGACAATCTCGGTAATGAGCGTGCTACAGACAACCACTGATCTATATACCACTAGGACCTCTATAGTGCTACAAAGTTAATCAGTAAATGCGTCAAACCGAAGACTTTTGTGTCAAGCGTTCAAAGCTTCAATATTATAGAGCAAAGACAATAAGGACACAAACCGGAGACCATAAAAAAAAAAATATGGACGAGACCGGATTCGAACCGATGACCTTTTGCTTGCAAGGCAAACGCGCTACCAACTGCGCCACACGCCCGTTGTCTAAGTTATAATTTCCTCAAACACTCAGGTATTCCTTTCAGCTCTCGTTAAAATCACCATAACTACAACTTGCCACGTTGAATGTGAAATATTCGCTCTTGCCCAGATTGAAGCATTAGAGCCTACTAGCCGTCACATATACATACATACTCCACCTACTTGCGCTAAAGACGAGAAGCAGGGATCCGCAATATCAGATGTAACATGCGTAATACAACGAATCTGAACACATCTCTAGCACCAAAGAGCTAAATCTTCAGCCCAATCGTTGCAATTGCTGCTGCAAGTGAATATGTTCAGGTCTGGGCCATCAAGGGGTTGTTTGAGAGTATTCATGTGTTTCCCTCCTAGTTCGAACCTATTGTGAACTTTCGATCTGGTCCGGGTTCAATAGTTAAAGCTTCTGGGACTTGACTGCTCCACTAATGTAATGCGCTCATCGTGATCTGACTAGTGCACATATGCAATCAAGTCTGAAATTGTGTACAGGGTCACAGATCGAGCCCCTTCAAGAGAATTATGGTCAGCGAGCACCCGCACACCACAAACACAACATTGCTCTTGGTACCAGAGCTCAATGTGGCTGTAGGCTGCCGAACACACAGACACAGACCATAACTGAGTGCCTGTCAAACACAATAGTGGAGAAAATACACTACGATACCTAGCAACTTGCATACCTTCATAATTTGAAATGCCACTTCATAACAGTGCGTAATGAGTCTATATCTTGACACCTCGAACCCGAGATGCTTTTGGAAGCAGGTTCCACATATATTCCCTATGGGGTTTAAAGTCACACTAGTGAAATATTGGCATCGTCTATAATGTAGAAGCTGATATTTGGCAAAGCAAGACCTTTTCGGCTATTTTTGCTTGCCGACAAGCAAGCGGGCATGGATGCAAAGGATACCCGGCTTGAACAACAGCCTCTCACCCACTGTCGACAGCCGTTACTAACGTTGGCGTTGGGAAGTTCATCTCGCGTAAGAGTCACGTGAGAGATAACGTAACCCAAATCAAAAGTCTTCAAAGCCCAAATCAAAGGCTGAAAATATTGTTGTCACATCTGAATTCTTATATCTTCTCTTCACGTAGGTCTCGAAGTTTCGCAAACGTGCCGTGGGTATATTCGAGACATGGAGTTTCCTAAATTTAGACTCAATCGGGCGCGTCTCAAGTTCTTAAAAATTGTATTATGGGGAGTGGTGTTATTGAATATCTCGTATGCTCTTTTAAGAGGGTCTCTGAGATACGAAACTCTTCACGAGATCTCCAGCTGGCGTGAGTTCGACGGGAGGCATAGCGTGGAATGGTGGAGAAGACACATTTTGAAGTCGGAAGTGGATTCTCTTTCGTCGTCTTTGAAGAAGCGTCTCAAGAAGATGTTTGACGAGATAGAGACCGATAGCGAACGTCACTGGATGGCTCATACGGAACTATCGCAGACAGAGGTTGGGCTTTCCGTGAAGAAGTTTTTGAAGAACGGGGACCCTGATTCGTGGATAAATAAAAACGAGATTTTTTTTGATCCCAGGTTCACACTATCGGTCTACATCAATGAATTGCTCATAAAATACCAGAATGTGGAACCCACGGATCCGATTTCCAACCAGAGAGAAGTTTCTCTTCCGTTTAACTGGATCGATTGGATGGATGCCACGGTGTTGAATGAAGATTTAAGGAAACCACTCTCCGATAGGACTTCGTGCCATATAATCCGAAAGGGCACAAATAACGACCCTGACCCTTCTTACTTCTGCATAGATAATCAAAACCTTCCGGAGGAGAGAATTGCGCAACTAGGGTACAAGAATAGAGAGCAGTTGCCGGGATTCATCATCCACAATCATGCCACTCACGATGATCGCCCATACAATGATCTTCGTATTTTGGAATCCAGATCGTATGCAATGACACATCTTCCGAAACCATACAGAGTCGTGATATTGAACGGTAAAGGCAATGGTGGTACATACGAATTTAACGTCGATTGGAGCAGCAACGAACGGATCATCAGTTCAAACATGGTCTACGATTACTTGAAGCTGCATAATATAGAGGAGGACAAGATCAAAGGAGACACTATTATAAAGTTCGATCCTAGTAAAGAGTTCGAGCGGCTTTTGAGCAAGATAGCACCAAGTACGTTGCTGGAGGATAGTGATGTGCATGACATGTACCTGACCGTGAAAAACTCAGATTCTTCGGCATCTCGGGAATTGCCATTAGACAGTAAGCTATTTAATTACCCTGAGTCTATGAAAGAACATCAGATCAAATTTTACGAGGAAATCAATGAGATCCCCATAGACGGTTTGTCGAGATATGAGCGATCATATTATAATGGTTTGATAGAGTGTCGTAAATATGATGATTCCAATGAACCGACATATTTTAAGATGGCCACCATCAGAATTGATGATGACAAGAATAGAGATAAAGAATGGGGATGGCATTATGATTGGAGGTTTTTCAACGGTGCTTTGAACTATGATAGAGACGGATGGACAGAACAAGAATTAGTACAACGGACTAATATTATTCTTGATAGACTTTTGCGTAATTGGTATAGATTTGCAGAAGAGAAGGGAATTGTAACTTGGATCATGCATGGACCCTTGTTAAGTTGGTATTGGGATGGACTTATGTTCCCATTTGATGTTGATATTGATATTCAGATGCCTATACTTGAACTAGCAAGACTAGCCAAAGATTACAACCAAACATTAGTGGTCGAGGATCCCACAGAAGGTTATGGCAAGTACTTGATTGACATTGGCAGCTACATTCACAATAGAGGAATTTCCAAGAACTCCAATCATATTGATGGCAGATTTATTGATGTTGATTCAGGAATTTATATCGACATCACCGGATTAAGTAAATCCAAGGCAAACACGCCAGATGAGTACAACAACAACCCACTTGCAAATATCGACAAGCAGCTCAATGACGATCAGGTTGAAATATACAATGATAGAAGGAAGCATTTCTACAAGCTCGAGCAGTTATCTCCTTTGAGATACACAATGCTCGCTGGTGTCCCTGTTTTCATGCCTCTGCAAATCACGGACAGACTCACCTTTGAGTATCCGTATGGGATTCGCAACCATGAGTTCAATAGCTGGTACTTCGTCAAGAAGCTTCAATTGTGGATTAAAGAAGATCAGATTCTCGCGCTCTTCAAGAATGAAAACTTCATGGTGAAACCTGAAGGAGAGAATACTTCACGATTGAGTAAACAAAAGGTCCTCAACCGTGTCTACAAAATGACCGACAACGAGGTTTTGGAGCTTCTAGCAAATGAGGAAACCTTAACAGAGTTCTACTTGACTAAACGTCTCACGGATCTCCACCAGAGAGAAAAGTTATTACTCTTCGACGAACAAGGAAAAGACAACCCTGTTTTGGAAGAAGACCCCAACATGAAGCAAGTGTACAACGAGTTGGTTGCTCTGTTCAAAATGGGTAAGCCTTTGAGGAAGGCACTTTACGATTACGAATATCTAGAGAGGGTGCAAAGAAAAGCCCAACTGCCATAAATTGACCACTTAAGTTCAAATAACGTTGAATACTTCCAACGCAAGAAAACATAGTTTTGTATGCTTCTGTAAGCCTTGCTTCCACCGTCTTCTGTTTTGTAACGGCCGTCATTGGCATGTGTCTATGTTAGCATTAAATAATCTCGGAAAAGAAACTTTTATTACATAATAGAGAGCTTTTAAGAAACAACTACAGGGCTGCTCTTTAATTAATTGATGTTGCGATCCTTCGAATGAAACATATATCATGTCCGAAGTCGAGTTCAGTATTCTATCAAGCAGTCTGTCCGATGAAGACACTACAGAAAGTGGAGTTAGGACAACCGAAGAGTTGTTGATAGAAAAGTTGGATATTTTTCTATCATCCATAGAGACCCTGTTGGATAATTTCGAGAGCTTTTTCCGATTCGAGAAGAATGAGAAAGGGGAGTTGAAGGAGGAGACGGACGGGTGCGACAAAGAAGAGGACAAGTTGGATGACAGGTCACGGAGGGGAAGCTCGGCCAGTTTGAGCTCGTTCCGGTCGATTTCGATGGCTAATTTGAGTCTTGTTCACCAGCGGTTGAATGTGATCAAGGATTCGGTATTGAGGACGTCTTTCACTAACCTCGAGCATCTCTACAAGACGTTGGATGATCAGTATACGTACTTATTCAACACGGGCACTTCGGATCTGCCAGGTCGGAACGTATCGGAGATAAATAGCAAAGAACATTTGTCCCGCAAAATCATCACCACCATCCAGTATTTCGACGAGAAGCTTTTGCAAATCGACGATTTCATCAAGAGTAACAGGCCTGAAGCAAATTTTGACTATAATGCAAGTTCGGCATTCAATCATTTGAAGTTTTACAACTTCAACAAAGCATTAAAAAAAGCTCAAGATGGTTACTTACACTACTACGACTTACCGTTGAGCTGGAGAGAGAACAAGTACATCATCAACGGTTATCGCTTTTCTCTTCATCATTCGTCTATGTTGCGTTCCATGTTCCATTTCGACCATAACGAATCAATGAACATGTGGACCCACATTATAGGTGTTCTCGTATTACTTTACATCAGCATTATCCATTTCCCAAGCACGTCCACCTTCGCAAAGAACGGTTTCCGAGACAACATCATGATGTATGTCTTTTTGATTGCGGCGCTCAAATGTTTGGTCAGCTCTGTTATTTGGCACACCTACTCCTGTTTTGCGAAGTTAGCAGTCCGTTCAAGGTGTGCATGTGTCGACTACACAGGCATAACTGTTTTGATAACTTGTTCAGTTGTTTCAGCAGAGTATTGTGCGCTCTACAACTATCCAGCTCTTTTGAAGACGTACATTTTATTTTCATCGATATGTGGACTTACTGGGTTCGTATTCAATTGGTCCCCCTATTTCGATAAACCAGAGTGCCGTTCACTAAGAATTGGATTCTTCATGGGTCTTGCATTCTTGGGATTTACAGCTGCAATTTGCAAATGCTTTTACGAGGGATTTGTTAAGTCCGTTTTCTTCTTCTTACCGCTTGTGTACAAGAGTTTTGTGTTTTATTGGCTTGGGGTTGTGTTTTATGGAGGATTGATCCCAGAGAGATGGAGATACGATGTTTCGATTTCGGAGGAAACGACTTGTGACCACATTCATTCTTCTGGAGATGTGTTGAACGACAACATCGAACATAGCGGAAGGGAGGAGTATGTGAACTTGGAGCAAGAGATGCTGGAGGTTGAAAACAATAATCTAAAAGCAGACCAAGAAGAAAAGAGTTTCAAAGAAGTTTTGGATAAACATTTTCCACCAGATCCGGTTGAGACGCCTTATCACAGAGACTTTTTATCTTTATGGTGGGTAGATTATGTGTTTTCGAGTCATAGTATATGGCATATCTTTGTCGTATTCGGCATCATTGGTCATTACTCTACACTTTTGCAAATGTTTGAGAAGACGGTTTCGAGTGATATTCTCAGTGCCGTAGTCATATAGCGTACAAGTGTATATATATTCATTCATCTTATAATATTGCATATATTGGTTAGCTCGTTGTACCAATCAACTAGGATTAGTCCTCAATAAGTATCAAGTGTTCAATTACATTTCAGATGCGAAAATCTCTTACTCTCTCACTTCACCCTCCCAGGTATGAGCTGCAAATAGCTTAAAAGGTGCTTCTTGCGTCGTAAAATGGCCTCCACACTTCAAAGTTCAAGTTGAAGAATAAATAGTGAGATCTGGGAAACGCATTTAATATCGAAAATTCAAATTGAAAGAAGCCAGAGGAACTAATGCCTTACTATGCTGTGGCAAGAGGTGTGAAAACTGGCATATACAAGGATTGGAACACATGTAGCAGGTATGTTACTGGCTTCAAGGGAGCAGTGTTCAAGAAGTTTCCCACATTGAGCCTGGCGCAACAATTTATAAGAAGTCGGAGTTCAAGCTCAATATCGTCTACAGCAGTGGAAAACTCAGATACAAAGGTAACGAAAGCATTGAAAGTGGAGAGAGAAAAAAACCCTAGTGACGGAACACTAGTCTCTAGTAACAATGATTCTCAATTGAAAAACTTGGTTAGGGAGCCACCAACACTAGGAGTGGACGTAACTAATTTCTTGCAGAATCCATCGTTCTACTGGTCTGGGGATACCAAACCCTCAGTAGGGCATATTAATGTGAAGCCCATATATGTTGATGGTGCATCTCGGGGAAACGGGAAGATCAAATGGCCAAGTTCTGGTTATGGTGTATTTTATGGTCTCGATGATGATAGGAATGCAGCAGTTGCTTTGGATACAGTAGACGATCCACTGCAGCTCAAGCCTACCAACCAACGAGCCGAATTGCTTGCGATCAAGCATGCCCTCATAACTATTGCCAATGATATCAAACAAGTCACTGAAGGTGATGCGTCAATCACTACAAAATACAGCATATACTCGGACTCAAAGTATTCCATCAGTTGCTTGACTGACTGGATAGTGTCATGGTACAAAAATGGATGGAAAAATTCTCAAGGCAGTACAATCGCCAATAAGGACATCATAGGAGCTACGTTTCCCATTTTGAATTACGTCAACCATATGTACAATTCGAACAATCTTGGTGATCTCCAGTTTTATCATGTAAGAGGCCATAGGGGTGATTTTGGCAATGAATGGGCCGACAAATTGGCCAACATAGGTGCAGATGAAATGTCCACTAGAGTACGTTAACTGTCATCTCATCGGCCCCAAATATAGTCCTGTATATAATCAACCCATAGTATCGGGTTTTAATCTTTGGCTCCAACAGTGAATAAATGCTATTAAAGAGCTACTAGTATGAGTGCGTATGCCGCTCTAAGGGACAAGAGCTCTTCCGAGGGTAGGCCTGAATCAAACCTGACTGATAGCGAAGAAGGGGAAATTCTCAGTTACCAACCAAATTCGTCAGATGACGAGAAAAGCGAAGTGACTAGCGATCGAGCCAACTTAACACCCAAGGTTAGTTTCAGTGGCGAAGGCCCGGCTGGTTCAATAACCACAGATGAGAGCGGGTTACAAGTATCGAGGTTCACACCTGATGATGATAATCTTGTGGTTTTCAAGGACCATATAATCATTGGATTGAAGATCAATGAATACATTTTAATACATGGACAATGCATCATGACAATTCAAAGAGGAGCGATTCTTGTAAACAAGCTTCACTATTTACCTGCCAATTCCAAAAACGGCTACGAAGTGGTCGCATCTTCATCCCAGGCATTGCCCGTGGTGTCCAGTACCCAGGTGGTAGACCGAAAGGTAGTCAGAGATCACAAGACGGCCGAGAACTCCCATCTCTTTTCGAACGAATACAAGTCAGTTGTATGTTTGAAGAATTATTATACGGGTATAGAGAGCATCGGAAGTTATTATGGTCCATTGAAGAGCTTTATTCATCCGGTAATGGAAGACCCCGATGATATGAATGACTATGAAAAACTATTCAAGACCTACTCATTCGAAATTGTTTTGAAACCCAAAGGACTAAGTGGATTCGATATATCTAAAGAATGGAAAGGTAGCATGGACAGGCTTTTCGATGGCATCGATCCTTTACAGCCAAATAAGATTATGGTTGTGGGAAATAAAAATAGCGGTAAGTCTACGTTGTGCAAAATAATCTTAAATTCGATGATAATAAATAATAACATGAGCATATGCCTCATAGACCTAGATCCAGGTCAGTCAGAGTTTTCAATTCCTTCGTGTCTATCCTTAACGACAATTAATAAGCCCATTTTTGGGATGAATCTCCCGCCGAGAAGGGCTAACATAGAGGAGGAGAGAATCAACTTTTTCTACGGATTCACTAATCCTCAAGAGGATCCTCGTAAGTACGTCGAGATCGTCAAATCCTTGATGGAATTTTACAAGAAGCATCATGAGCCCAAGGGAACGACGTTAATCATCAACACTCCCGGATGGATTAAAGGGTATGGAAAGGAGATTTTGACACAAGTGACATCTCATACTTTCCCAGACAAGTTGATACTATTGGCAGGTAACACCAACGAAGAGGATCACTTTGATTTACTCTCTGAGTTGACCTTCACGAATTTGACCATATTCCAAGGATTTTACCAAGCGTCGAAGTACTCTCCAACTCAGCTTAGGACTTTAACAAAACTTCTTTATTTTCACCATGTCACGGACTCGACATTTGACTTTGAAACGCATACGCTCTTGAATTCACCTTTCAAGGTATCGTATGACTTCTCGAACATGAATCTACTGGCCTTCAAAGGCATAGACTTGGTGTCTATCCTCAATTATGATGCAAATTCAGATTTCAATATTGAAGATGTAGCTTTGATGATAGAGTCCTCCATTGTCTCAATACATGCGCTCGATGAAGACGTTTTTGCCTCAATTGCCCCTAAAATCAATAAGTCCAACAACCTACCAAACTATTTAAACTCATCAGATTTTGAAAGTATAACCAGAGACAACTCGTATTCCCAAGTGAAGTTCTTGGGCTTGGCAATGGTGCATAGCGTCAATCTCGAAGAAAGGTATTTCAACATATATATATCCTCTGACATCATTCGGGAAATCGAAACTGTCACCAGTGGTGGTTCGAGGTTGATTCTTGTGAAAGGAGATGGAGAAATAGAGTCAGCAGAAATACTCATGGACGATCTTTTGCATGACTACTCTAAGCAACTAAAAACGTTACGTAAGGGAAGAGCTATGGCCCCCAGTGCATGGACTCCCATGTCTTACCCCTTTACCAATTTCGACACAAACAACAAACTAAATGGAGTTTGGAGGGTCAGGAAGAACGTTATGAGGCGAAGTCATAGACATTAGCATACAATTGTGTAGTATATAATAGAGTAAAGGTTCGCCTCTACCGTCGGGGACCAAATTTACGATCTTCGAAATTTGCAATTTTGATTTTTCGAAGTCTTGACAGATTTCATTATAGAGGTTAATGGACTTTTTCAATTAGCCATGAATTTGTATACATTGGCTGCAACTGTGTCGTATCTTTGTGCTGTCTGTTATGGATATTTGCCCGATTTAAAAAATCAACAACCGATAGAATCAAATCATGAACCTGGTCATCTCTCTATGCCCAATCTTTTGGATGTCGATTCGATCAATGATCTTGCATTGACATGGAAACCGTTGTCTAATGTCAAACTTGACAATGGAAGATTGGTCTATGATAACACAGGTGGCTCTATCTGGTCGTTGGCGGGGCTAGCAAACACACCTAATGAATGGACCATTGAGGTTGTGTTCAGATCATCAGGTGTGACAGAGGATCTACAATACGCAAATGATAACGGATTGGCAGTTTGGTTGATTGATGCTTCCAACTCTTTGCCCATTGATGAGCATAACATGGAAAATTTCGGAGGGCCAACCAAATTTGACGGATTCCAGTTGTTGGTCAATAACAAAGAAAGCAGAGGGTTGAAAATCTTCAGCAGTGATGGTTCCTCCGAGTCGACCAGTAATCTTGCGGATGCTTTGGGTAGCTGTCAGTTCAACTACTTGAACTCTCAAATACCGTTCACCTTAAGATTGTCATATTCCAAATCAAGAAATTGGTTCAAAATTCAACTTGATAACGAGTTATGTTTCAAAACAGAAGCTATCTCTATTCCTGATTCTACCAACGACTTTACGTTCGGAGTCTCTGCATCTTTAAATCCAAACTCCAAAGAATATTTTGAAGTTTTCAAGTACTCAGTTTGGTCTCATTTGACAGAGGATGCCATCGATGATCATGGTTTGATGAGCAATGGCCAAATCAAATTGTCCACGGAGAGCATACAAACGGATTCAAGAGATCAAGGCGGCGTTCATCCATCTATAGTCCGACAATCGTTAATGGAAAGAAGTAGATTGGCGAGAGAAGAGTTGGCAAGAAAGGAAAGGGAACAGGCTTCAGCAAATGATAATTCATTGGTTACTGTATCACTTGATTCTTTAGAAACAAAAATCAGTGAGATGAATAATGCGATCACGAAGAACTCATTAGACTTTGAACTGATACTCATTGATTTGAAGGGAGGTCAGTCACGAGTGGAGAATGAGTTGCGGCAGAGCTTTAATGGCTTCAAAGAGGAAATTATAAAGCAGTATTCTGAAATCCTAACATCAATTGCTAGCATAAATGAACGCTTGATTGGCGAAGTGAGAGAGCAGCAATTCACCATAGAAGAGATGTCGAAGAAAGTTGACTTGCTCATGAGTAATCACAAGGAAGTATCGTACCAGTACAATAATTTAAATAACAACGATTCAAGAGATTTGTCTGATTTTTTCCAGATGGTAGTGAGATGGATCTTAATTCCATTCACGTTGGTCGTTTTGTTCTTTGCTGTTGTACTTTACAGATTAAGGCATGACATAAAACATTCAAAACTTCTTTGATAACAAACGGTCATCTTAGATTTATGTTCGTATTTTCGTATTTAAGTACAACCTGATTCTCAGTACATTATATGTATTTCGATTGAATTGGACGCTCTGTATATTTATATCTCTTTCCCCATAGAAATTTCAAGAGTAGTGATAGATTATCATATGTTAGTACTAGAGGTTGTTTTGCTTGATTCAAGAATCAGATACTGAAGCAGAGTCAAATTTGTTTGCAAGATCCTTCACCGAAGTCCTCCTTGTCAATCCTGGCACGAATGCCGGTTTACCCAAGTCACTCAAGGATTCAGTAGAGGGCGAAGCACTATACACAATATCCTTTTTTGATGGTCTAGAAGAGACCGCTTTCTTGGAAGAGTTGTTCTCCTTCAATAAAGTGTTCAACTTCTTTTTATTTGGAGAGGTCGACCTCTTCAACGAGTTTGAGGACGACTTTTCAGGAGAAGGGGTTCTAGGAATATCTTCAGATACCTCGTCTGACGCATTGAAAAGTGTCTCCTTGCTTACTGTTCTCTCATCATCAGTAGTACTCTTCTTCTTGGACTTCGAGGTTACACTGGAGGAGCTTTTAACAGGAGCAAGTTCATTATTCTTCGAATTCTTTCTCCTGAGGTCCCCAAAAATGTTTTCTTTGTGCTCAAAAAAGTCGCTAGTCAACGCAAGCTGCAATTTTTCCGTTAGCTTAATATCATATTTGGAGTTATGCTTATCTTCCTTTCCACTTTGATATGTTTTTGGGCGCAAAATCAAGTTTGAAAGTTCTTTAGACAATTTCAATTTCAAAGATGTTGCTAATTCAGGATTCTTCTTACTAATTATTTTAGTCAATCTCAATAGATGAGTCAAAATAGAATCAAGGGTTGCCAAGTTCGATTTCGGAACGTTGACCAAAATGTTCTTGATTCCGTTGATTCTAGAGTCTGAGTCCTCCGAATTAAGCTGGTACAATGATTTGATCAAATCAAATAAATGGCTCGATACTATCGAGTCAGGCAACTCAATCAAATATAGCTTCAAAAGATTTGTAACGACTTCAGGCTCCGAAGTCAGTAAATGCTTGTCAATCTCACCTATATCTGTCAAATTGTTTACATCGAATCTGAGTTGATGGATCTTGCTCAAGCTTATCGGTTTTGTCCATATACCGATCCTCTCATCATCATCATTTAGTTGTGGATATGTCCGGTCGAGGTAAAGCAAGATAGCTTGTATCAAGTTAGGAACCACCTTTTTGTCAATTCTGGATTTAGTGCTCAAATCAACACCAAACGTCTGAGTTGTATTTGAGTTGTAATAATTGTCATATAGAATGACCTGTGGATCAAACCTGCCAGTTTGGAAATTCTCGATCAAAAATTTCAAATCATTCACCGGATGTATTGTCTCTTCCAAAACCAATAATGTGTTGAGGATACTATTGATCGAATTGAAGTTCGATATAAAGTTCGATAGGAAATCGTAAATCACCTTTTTAATTGCTCTCAATCTGTCCAATTCACACTTTTCCATGAATGATAGATGATCGAACACTATTTCTTCAAACTCGCACCTCATTCTATCGAGATCCAAAGTCCTTTCATTGTATTGGTTATCAAGCGCATTGACTTCATGGTACAATTTACTAAGTTGCGATTTGTCAGTGAAGTCAACAGAATTGACTCCCATTACCTGCTTCACATCCTCGAAATAATCATATATTTGATTATTGTGCTCGTATCTTAATTTTGTCATTTCAAAAGCTTGAGGCTTCCACTGATAGAAATATTTAGAGCTGTTTATGAAACTCTTATTCATGGATCCGACAAGTTTGATGAAATTGTAGTCGAGTAAATCTTGTGCAAAATTCTCCGCTTCTCGAATATTGTTATTGACCTCCGAAAGGTTATCAAGGAACCATTGGATTATTGACGCACCACTCGAACAATTGTTATATGTACCTAGAATAGGCACCTTTTGAGACGTGATCTCAATCGAAGTCAACATGCTTGTCAACAAAGATTTCAATTCTTGAAAGGTGTAATCATTGTTGTTGAATGTGTATATTTCATCTTGCAACTCCTCATCCTCGTTGCTGGCGATATCCGACACGTCGATACCTTCATCGGAGTAATGTGATTTGAACTCTTCCAAAAGCCTACACTTGTTGAAATACCTCTTTTGGAGCTTCTCGAGATGATTCCTACTACTTTGAAAAGCCTTCCGTTTTTCGCTTATGGTAGAGTCCGAGAACTTTATACGTCTTTTGTGTTCGTTGCACCAATTAGTGAAAGGCTCCAAGATGATTGTCTTGATGTCTTCAGCTATTCTGACGTGACACTCACCCTGGCTACTGAAATTCTCGTTAAGCAGACGAAAAGCATTTCTTGTCGTTGAAGCAAAATCGTCGCCTTGGTTCCTCTTGTTTTGACTTATCAAGCTTTCTTCAATGTTCTTCAACTGTAAACCGTAAGACATTTCCAGCTCCATTCTCTTCGTAAACAACTGGATAATCTCATCATTTTCCCGAAGTCCGTCATTCAATCGATCAAAGAGGACTTTGAATCCCAGCTCATAATCAGGAGTCCAGAATCTCTCGGCAAAAGACATAATACTGTGCTTTCTACTGCTCTCTAATCCTTAATATGATCTACAAAGGTGAACATTTGTCTGAATCGCGCTCCAAAAAAAGAACTCCCTGCACATAATAGATTCTCTTTCGACGACTTGGCCTCCAAAGCGACGCTGGGAATCAGCTACAAGAGGCCCAAGAAAATTGGGGGTACCTATAATTCATCGTGGGACGCTATGGGCTCAAGAGTAATTTTTTTTCAGCTTTTTCCCAGCCTTAAAGGAGTACATAGACGTCAAGAACAAACACAACTCTTGCTATAGTGCTCAGGTTTACCATAGAATGGCATTTAATTGATTGGGGTTTACTACATCGGCCAGCACTCTCGTTACACGCGTAGCTGTATTATAATCTGCACTATTTCGATCACAGAACAGCAAGTTAGCGATTGTACCACTGTTATTGAATAGGTGCCTGAGATATCTGTTTCCAATTTTACAGTTTAGCATGGACAGTTTTGCATGTTTTAATTACTATTCTAATTTGGGATATTATCTTTTCATACAGCTTGGTATCCTTCTCTTGAGAGACGAATACGAATATGAATAACACGCCATCTACACCTCCTGGTGTATACGATGGTAGCGGTAAAACCATGGATAGCAAGCCGGGCATGAGAAATGATAGCTGCCAACTTTTCACCCCGATTACTACGACATCCAACAAGGTGGTGGAATTGTCACAAAGAGATGTGGATAATGTTGCCATTGGGGACGTGGACGATACAGGTGTCGCAGAGAAGCTCAACACACCAGAGGCGAATAACGGCTTGTTCGAAGAAGCTGAGGATGAGACGATTGATCAAAAAAGAGTTGAAGACGAGAATTATTCAATGGCTAGAATACGACATTCCAAGGGGAATAATTTTTTGGCCAAGTTGACTAAAGCTTCTTTGGAACAGAGCAGTGAGCAACAGAACCATCAATATGACGAGAACATAGACACAAAGGAGCTCTTGATGACTCCAATGAACAAGGTGAGAGTGCCCGAGGATCCTGATAGCGACACGAGTTGCGATGAGGTGTTCATCAAGAGGGAGGAGAAACGAAATCCCTTTCTCAGCGATGGTGAGGAAAAACCCCACAATCGTTCGAAGCAGGCATCTCGGAAAAGAAGTGAGGTGGACTACTCCAAAGAGCTCGAGTTAGTCAATCACAAGACCGGAGAAAGAATAGTAAAGAAGCTTTCTTCTTCTCAAGCAAGAATAAAACCTCGGAGATTGACGTATGATCAACTGATAGAGGACGAAAAACTCCTTCGAGGCGTCCAGGACTATAACAACAAATATATGATGAAGAACTCTGGCAAGTTACACAAACTATCATCTGCCAGGTCTCTCTATTTCGACATCTATGATGACAATAAGGATCAATAATCACAAAACGAAAGAAACTTTCAATTCATTATTTATTGCCATATCTAATTCTTTTTGGATAACTCTCTTCAATTTCATAGTAGGGCCCGTTAGGCCGTTAATAGGTTTAATATTAAAATAACGCTTTTGGTTTTAAATGATGTATCGTTCGAGGAGCGACGGCAAGTAAACTATTTCATATATGTAAGGCTTGAAAATGTAGGGAAGGATCTCACGGTAGGTCCAGCTGCTTGAATTGGTGCTCTGTAACCTTCCTTGAACAACTCAACTTAGAGGGTTTGGTGTCAACGACACAATAGTGGTTGGGTTTATGTTTAGAAATTAGCTTAAATTTCAGTATTTCCTCGAAAAGGTCAGATTTCGCAACCAATCCTTGATACTTCTTATATGCTACCTTTCTTCTAGAACTTTTGGGTATTTCAACGTAGAATGGCTGTATAAACAATTGTCCATATTGCCCCTTATTGACATTGCAAGTGAATGTCTCTGTGTAAGTGTAGCTCGCTGCTACAGATGTTCCAATCATTGCGCTGATTACAAAATCAGATATTGTAACCAATCCTGTGAAAGACAAAGAGTCGGTCAATTCGAAAGTTGAAGCATAGGATAATGTAATGGCACCACCGTCGCCATACCCACTATCTATGCATGAGCTCACTGGAATCAATTGAGGAAAAATACTCTGTCTTGCAGGTTGATGATGTTCTTCTAGCTGAAATTCATACCACTCTTCTTTATCTTCGTCGTAATAGACAACAGACTTTGATTTCTTGAAGTAAATAACAGTATCCTTATCCCTCAAGAGCTCTCCAACTCGTGGGTTCTTGACATCATCCCTCGAATTTGTCGTGAACACCACCCGTTCTGAAGGTCTTTCTTTTGCTTCCGCCGTTGAAGGACTAAAATTGCTCATAATGGTTGAGTGGTTACTTTCAACTATAGTGCTCAATTGAGAGCTATCGAACAAATAGCTACTATAGTGCTCATCTGAAAGATCAATAACTCGAATTGGCTGTGTTGCAAATACAAAATTCACCAAGACAGTAGCGCTGAGGGCCAAATATGTGATAAGACTCATTCACACCAAAGACGAGCTCTACAAATCAGCTGGAATAGGACTTATTTATAGCTTTCCTTCTAGTATGCTTAATCATGTTTTCGAGTTTTCAGACTGGTGAAATTTATTATAGCGTAATTTGAGTTATGCTATAATGTAATTATACAGACTCTATACATCTGGACTACACATAGCTATCTATGTATTATGCACTAACTGCCAGCCATCTAGTTGGGTCTTCTGTAACGTTTGATGTTCTCCAGGCCAATAGAGTTTGCATTTGGAAAACTAATGACATCAATCTTGTTCAAAACCTGTGGGTTCTGAGTGTCGGGGTAAGTGGCCATATAACTAAGCGGGCTCTTGATAGAGGGTATGTGATCAGTGTTGGAATCGGGATCAATATTCAGCTCTCTCAATTCCACTGGAATACTCTCCATGATCTCTCTGTATGCGGTTGGTGAAGTAAATCTTCTAAGAATATCGGAAGATGTGCGTCTCTTATTCTGTGCCAATTGCTCAAAATCGATTAACTTGAACTTGTAGTATCTTCTCCAGGTATCCTCGGAAATCTCTCTGTAAGAATTCAAAAGCACATTGAATTGCACATTATTATGAAGCATTTCCATATTCGAGAAGTCCTCTACCTCGTTGTGCCTTGAAAGAGTGGCATCTATGAAGGCTTTATTGAATTTGTCATAGACTAGGCCCTTGACATTCTGATCGTACCTTCTTCTCGAGATCTTTCTCACATCTTTGTGAACTTTATGAATAGGGCCCATAGTTTTTGCACTTGTCAGTAGTTTACTAAGTTTATTGATCACTGCCATATCTTTATAATTTCCGCTACCAGGTCCCCTATAGCCGCGATTATAGTAGTACTTTGAATGGCTGTACCCATCATTGTCGTTGTTATAGACTAATTGTTGAACGTTTTTGGACAATTTTACCGAATCACCAAATGCCCCGCCTGTATTATTTGAACCCTTCTTTGAGCCATGGCCAGACAGGCCTTGAGGACCATTGTTGACATAGTAGTTGGGAACTCTGCACAAATAGTTTACGTTGAATTCTTGAATATAACCTTGGCCCGGAACAACTGAATCTGTCAAATCAATGGTATTGGGGTCAATGTTGATGATGTGTTTTTTTGTTCTTCCAACGGGTTTTCTCCGTTTTCCTTCTTGCACCGGCTCGTTGTCGGTAACTTTGATTTCCGAGACATCGTGGTTTCTCAAAATGAGCTCTCGTTCGAAGAAACTCAACTTGGAGTTGGGCAAAAACCTATAGGCATTAGGAAGTGTTTTATAGTAATTGATTTTTGATAAGCTGTTCAAGCAGTTGAATGAAGCGTGGTCCATTTCTAAAGTGGAGTCGATAAGTCCATATTGTGGGAACACCTGACTGATAGTTATCTTGTCCTCCCCTCCGCTACTGAGCCGAATAGGCGTAAGGTCTACAGCCCCAGCATCAGATTCCAAAAATACATCTTTTTCGAGCACTGCAGCGTACAAATACTCCAAACTTGTGTAGAACCAGCCAGTTTGTTTCTCGATTTCTTTGATGATACCTTTGTCATGTAGCGACAGATTCAACTCCACATCTGTCTTCTTAAAGGTTTCCTTGGCTGACACTCCCGTCTGTTTGACAATCTGCTTGATTAACTGATACAGGGAAGGATAGTTCCACAATTTTGCGAGATCTCTCACCAACACATAATGCTTGCCGGTCTTAAATACTGGAACAGCCATTCTCTCCACTACATCTGCCACATCCGCCTCTTCTGATGGCCTTAAAAACTCCACTTTCGTTCTTTCGGTGCTCCTCCGCTCCACTGTTGCCTCACCGGGAGGATTGATAACTTCTATTTGCTCACTCATGACGTGCTCAGTATAATCTGCATCGAAGCTTCGAATGTTTCAAGTTCACTTAGACTTTGAACTCATGATCCTGCATACACGCATACCATGATAAGAGCACCAAAGACGTAGCAGCGACACAGGAAGCCAGGGAGGTCAATGGGGAGAGGGAATAACCACAAGGGGGCCAGTAGACACAAATGCACATTCCTGGAAATTTTCAGCTCGTCAGGGGTTGCCATATAGGAGTTACAGAGAGTTTTGCTCCTGGGTGCAATTTCAACAAGCGCACACGGCAAGGCCAATGAGGCCCCCTACATGGCAAGACTCCGTCACAGGGTGAGCGCTGCGTGCTTTGCAAAACTCCCTCGAGCATTTCACAAGCCGATTGGTGCACAGCTTCAGCGTACGTCCTGGTTCCCCGATCAGGCACATCAGAAGCCTTTTGTTGGCGTCACTGCGAAAACCATTAAGCCCTAGACACCAACCTAGACACTGTGCAACGCAGTGACACGTCCTCCGCCGAGTGTGGTGACAACATTGCTGCAGCTGTTACCTGTAGTCGTGGCGAGCCACGTAGCCGGCCCAATTTGTTGGTCTGCACTGCTTCCAACCGACTGTCTCTCGACACTATGCTCCCAGCATAGTAGAAAGCATCTGGACCACTCTGTGCATCTTTGCTCGGGTGGCCCCGCATGCTCACATCGGTTTAACTCTGATGCACGCCGATTCAGCCCTGGTGCACAACCCACACACCGGCTCGAACGTTCCCGTCTCTCTGCAGACGCTGCAGTTTTCCTGGCTGCGGGCCCCAATTGCTCGCCGTATCTACCTTCTACGATCTACAATGCGAAGCGACGGCCCCTGACAGCGGGTGCCTGCGGGCCTCTCCTATTTTTCGCCGTACTTCACGTTCATTTACATGACTACGATATACGAGCACCGGTGTCGTTGGGCAGATTTCGTCCTGGATACCTCTTTGCCCAGACTACCAGACTACCGCATTATCTGCTCCCACGGCCTTTTGTGTCTCAAGTGGAGACTCTCCAACGCTCAATAACTCCGAAGGTGGCTTCCGATCTACATGTGCCAACACATGCCTCAGCCATCCACGGAGTCCACGGAGATATCCCCAGCACTCGCAGTCTCCGCTGCGAGTGCTGGGGATATCTTGTGCAAAAGGCAACTGAGGCTCCCATCTGCCACCCCGAAACGACGTTCCCACAGCATCCTCCAACGACCAAATCCCCACCCTGTAGCCATGCACTCACATACCGGGCTGCGGTGCCTTCCGTCCAATCACTCAGTACTATCCTACGCAGGCAGATCGTTCTCCATTGAGCTGGATACCATCGCACCCTATCGCAAGGCGATCTTTCCGCAACCACAGCTCGCGCCAGAGGAGCCATTGAGGCCTGAGCGGCCGCACAGTGCCTCAAGGCACATGCGACAACCCCCTCCACCCATCTACAACCGCCCGGCAGCCCCAGCGCGCCTGCTACCCTCCCTGTAGTCCATCTCAAATCGCTGGCCATCCCCGGAAAAGATGTCAAAATCTCGACCGAGGACAGGTTTTCCCCCCTCTTATATATAAATCCGAAAGATCCCATTTGGTTAAGAGATAAAGCAATTAGGACTGGATTACAAGATGTCTGAAGGCGAAGATATACTATATGAGGTCAAGGACAGGGTGGCCATCATCACATTAAATGTTCCTGAGAAGTTGAATGCGTTGACAGGAACGCAATACCTCCTTCTTGCGAAGTTGATCGAGAGGGCAGATGAGGAGGAGGATACGACGGTGACTTTGTTCCAGTCGACTGGGAGGTTTTTTAGTGCCGGGGCCAACGTGGCGGGGCTCGATTTCGCCAACATTGACTCGCTGAAAATCTTCAGCCATGAGTTGTGGTTAGATCAGTTTGTGGCCAGAAATGCGTTTTTGACCGAGTTGTTCCACAACCACACGAAGGTGTTGGTGGCAGCCGTGAACGGGCCTGTGATCGGCCTCAGCGCTGCGTTGGTTGCGTTGTGCGACTTGGTGTACGTCCAGGACTTGCTGAAATTCTACTTGTTGACGCCGTTTTCGAATTTGGGGTTGGTTGCTGAAGGTGCCTCGTCCGCCACGTTGTTCTTGCGTTTGGGATGGTCCAAGGCTTCCGAGGCCTTGTTGTTCTCTCGTCCTATCAGCGGGGCTGACTTGGACAAGTTGGGGTTTGTCAACAAGTCCTTTGACGGGAAGTTTTCGTCTCCAGAGGAGTTCAATGCGTACATCTTCAAGATGTTGGTCGACCAGTTCTCCACTCTCTACGAGCCCTCAATTTTTGCCAACAAACAGTTGATGAAGTCGCAGAGAGACCAGCTTATTGGCAGTGCCAACTCCAAGGAGGTGATCCAAGGTTTGAAGAGATGGGTTAAGGGTATTCCTCAAGAAAGATTCATGAAATTGGTGCAAAAGGAAATCAAGCATAAGCTTTGAGATGTCCTAAAATAGTATATACTAATATTTATGGCCTGACCGTGACTACTGACTAACCTGTTGACATTTTAGTGTAGAGTATGAATTGACATTATCTATTTATCTATTTTATCGATCTTTAAAATTTCAGCTATCGAGACTCCATTATTTCAACTTTTTTCGTAAAGGTCAGCATTACGATCCGATATGAGTATCAACTTACCCAATCCAAGCCTCTTGGGGATACTCTTTATCGTCTCAAGTCATAATGGTCCTCAGTTGATCTTCAATTATCCCGAAACATTGAGCTCAGAGACTGAAAAAATGTATATACCCGACACCAACGATGACAGCTCAGATGAAGAGGTCGAGAGAGAGGAAATACTATACTCAGGGATAAACGGGACTGGGGAATGGAACTCTTCCAACCTAAACTACTACTTAGGCACAAAGAAGGACTTGTTACTGTTTCTAGATGACCAAGAAGAGTCACGAAGGAAGGCTAGTAAAATGCCAGAGGAAGAGACTAAAAAGGATGAGCCCAAAGACAACGACAAGGCTAGTCTCAGCAGTAGCATCAAGAAGAAGGAGGAAAACTCAGTAAGCAAGAAAAACAAAACGATTTTCGGACATGAGACCGACTACCTCTGTGAGATGTTGTGTCCACCAAAAGAAATGTGCAACGCCCGGTTTGAGCTTCTGATCGACAACAAGATCTTCTTAGGCGTCCCCATTCACAAATACGATAACAATTCTTGGAGAGAAAACAAGAAGAACAAAAATGAAAACCAGAAATCACACTTGAACATGTTCCATCTTGTCTTTGTGATGAACCCTCCCATAATCGAGTTCAATTACAGAGTAGATGAGATGTTTCATTATGTCATATGGCGTCTATCTTTGGTTCTCAGGTATGAGCAGCTGAAGAGCGATTATATCACAGAGCAAGTGAAGCTAATTCACAAGATCAAAGAAGAACATAAGGAGGGAAATCTACTTGACGACTTGAAGGATAAATCATCGTTGTGCAAGCTAATTGCCACTTGTTACGAATCAATAAGTCAATCGAAAATTGCAAACCTTGTCATAAACAATAAGTTACGCTCATTCCAGATACCAATCAAAACTGAGTTTTACTCGTTACCTGATAGTACTGTTCCTTATCTCCCAGGCTCTCACTTGTCGTCAACTGTCAAGATATTGGGCGGCTCAGGACTAATAAATGTAGGTGAAACCACCAGATATGGAAGTGCAGAAAATCCAGGCGTGGAGACCAAAGAGGAGCTAGAGGATTCAGGGGAATCCGTGAAGGACGTTATTTATTTTGCGCTCTTATTACTCGATGATCCTGAAATTATCATTCGGGATATACAAACTGAACCCGACGGAAAGTTAGAAAACTTTATTAGAATGATTCAACCGTATGAGTCTCTTTTAAAACTTTCAATGAGAAACACCGATATGAGTATTGAACAAATTGAATCATTTGCTTTTCATTTAATTTACTGGAGAAGAGCGCGAGTGATACAACCTTTGAATACTAGATCAGTCTACATAATATCGCCAATGGCTCCGATAACGCTCAATTTGTACAAGGATATCAAAAGATTTAAGTCAGATTTTCCAACGCTTCCCTCACTACCACATTTCTTGAGTCTCTTATCATCACCTGCGAAGAAGCCACAACAATTTGCAACAATAATACCTTCCAAAGACCACAAGGAAATTTATATGAATGCACTAACGTGGCTCATGCGTTACGGATACGTTACATTGTTACAAACATATATTTGGCTCAAGGTAACAAGAAAGGTGAAAATGAAGGTTGAAGAGGATATAGAAAATGAAGCGTCAAACAGAAAGCGCTCAGTCGCAGAAAAGAGCATGAGTGTTGGAACTGATAACACTTCAAAGGACCAGTCACATAATGATACACGAAAGGATAACTTGCACGATCAAGATAAAACAGAAGAAAATTTCAGAAAGTTGGTACTACCGGATCTAGTCTTTGAAGGTGACGATAACACTATTTTATTGGATCCTGGGAGAGCCACCACACTCGAAAGGAAGTGGATTAATAAGATTATTCACGAAGAATGCGACCTCTCACACGAACTCACACAAGTATTTTTCAAATTATTGAAGTACATGAATGGAAAGCATTCCCTCGAGGAATTGCTCTTGAAGGAGAATGTTTCTCGGTCAGAATTGAGAAAACTCCTCATTGCGATTGAAGATTACATTATTTCCGTCAGACACTGGTGATTTGTACAAAGCCTACCTGTATTCATTGACTCAAACAAAGAGGAAACAGGAAAGGAAGTGATTCTTGAAGTGTTAATTTCACAATTAAATAGGTATTAGATACAGCTATGTACTATTCAAAAACATCTTCTTTGTCTGCTTCAATCTCAGAACTGTCTAGATCGTTGAATGTTTGGAAATGTATAGGACGATGTAGTTGATGATAGAATGATAATGGAATATCCACTTTCAAACTAATATTGATATTGGGGTTCCACACAGAACTCATGAACGAGTAGTTCCAAATGTTGTCATCAGGTACTAAAAATGCACCCGCGATGTTCTCAGATAGAAGAAGCTGAGTCTTCTCACTGAAATTTGTAGAGAACCCTTCGGGAGCTTCATTTATCAAGTCTTTGTTATTCTTTCCCCAATCAACTCCCTCCTGAGAAACGTTGAATGCGGCCAAAGAGACCGAACCAGGTGTGAAGGAAGCAACCATTGTAGTGAAATTAACATCATATGGTATATCAAATTTCGCCAAAGTTGTTATATCCACAGGAGACACGAAAGGGGCATCGGTAGATTGTGTATGCAACCATCCAAGCAATTGTAAATTCCTCGTGGATTCGTGTTCTGACGGCATCTTG
Source organism: Debaryomycetaceae sp. CAB 1570 (assembly GCA_031081755.1). Taxonomy (NCBI): domain Eukaryota; kingdom Fungi; phylum Ascomycota; class Pichiomycetes; order Serinales; family Debaryomycetaceae; species Debaryomycetaceae sp. CAB 1570. The sequence goes on from JARYSW010000006.1 coordinate 829,921, forward strand.
TGTGGAAATTGAATCAGGTGAATATTTCCAAGTTGAGGCACCAACGCGATATATTTAATCTCTTTCACATCACTATTATCACTAGGGGAGGAACCATAAAGGAAACCTCCAACTTGAACCTTCAAATCAGAAATTTGTAATAGTTTTTTTAACAAATTTTTTGGGAAAATGAAGGTGAATTTCGAATCATCTATGTAGTCGTTAGATGAGACATATATGTTCTTGCTTCTCAAATGCAAATTGTTGGCAGCTATTGCTCTGTTTCTCCATTCATTCTTGGACAGGAAGGACAGCTGCTCGTAGTTACTGGTAGTAACGGTAATAATTTCCTCTCCGTGGACGTTAGTCGTTTTAGCTTTCACTGCCGTTAGTTCTTTATTTTCCACGTCATCCTGATTAGTTTCCAAATCGGCTATTTCTGCTCTTTGAGCTGAGGGAGCCTTGATTTCCTGACCCAAGATGAGATCACGTATTTCCGACTGAGTGAGGGATTGTATACTGATGTTATTCTTTTTAGCGTAATCATTCAAAATTAAGTCCCTCAACTGAGTCTCAACCTCTATCCATTGCTCGTCTGATAAAGTAGGCCATATATGATGATCCTGAGTTATGACGCTCGAGTCTGGGCGTAAAATGAGACTTGTCCTTTCGTGATTGATACTAAGAGCTCTCAAGATCAATATTATTCTTGAAAATGCTGTGTATGCACTTATGTTTTTCAACCAATCGTCATAAAAGTTAAACAAGACCATCTGGGGTTCGTTCGCCTTCAAGACTATATTTGCAAGTTTATCAACTTTCATTGCTGCAGCAAAAGGTAGGTGCAACTCAGAAGGTCTTATTGATATGTTAGGAAAGTCTAGCATATGAACTTCCAAGGGATCTAGCATTCCTTTCCTGGTAACAATCAATTGCTTCGGTTGCTCTTCACGAGGTAAGGATCTGACCAATGCTGCAACTTCCTCAGCAGTCTTCCATTTAGCGAGTTGTCCCAACCTTTTCTGCCCAGCCCACACCGATACATGTATAATTTTCAAGAATAATTGCCCAGTCTTAGGGTTCAACATAAAAACACACCCATTTATCGGTTTCGTAGTAAGATTGCCTTCAAATGTTTTGTGCACAGTAACCCTATACACATTTGTGTCATCAATAAATAGTTGAGTACTGTTGTTGAATAATTCTGCATAGTTGTTCGAATTCAAGAATGCTTCCTGTGGTTGAGCTTGGTACAACTGTAAACCCTTTCTGATTCTTTCTCTCAAAACATATAGAGCTGGGTTAGACTTCATCATTTCCCTCATTGCATTTTGCATGAGAGGCTTGAATCCTGAGAACCAATTTCCGTAGACATCATACATATTGTATGCGAGGTCGATTCCTACCATGACACCAGTTGGAGTTGGGTAAGAGCTTAACGTGTCAGTTGTATAGTCGAGAAATTTAGATCTTGTATATCTCGAGATATCATGCGAATCATAATCACCATACCTGAGCTGTACGTCAACCCAAAACTTATTTGTAGGAATATCCGTAGAGTCATTCTTGTCATATAACAACGACGGTTTTGATACATTCCATTTATAAGTACTTGTTAGAACAATATCAGCACACGAAGAGTTCATTTTGTATGATTTTCGAGGATGAATTGCTTGTTTCTCAACTGAGTCTATCCGCAAGACCTCCATCTCTTTGTCCAAAACTTGACATAGATCTTGCACCATACTTTCGTGGATCTTTTGCCACAAGTGAGCTCTGAAAATTTGAATCAAGGATATCTTTAAAGTAGGTATCTTACCGTGAAGAAAGATACCCGTCAAATCCAATTGAACTAAGAAACCAACGTAAACATTAGCACGGTTTATTGTTGGTGACCACCAAAGAGTGAATCGACGATTTGGAATTTGACTTAAACCAGATCTTTGTGCATTTGTTAATTTCTTAAACTTCAAGGAGTCTTCGAAACCTGATGCTTTTTCCCAGAATAGCCCTTCCCAAGAATCAAATCCGGTGCCTTTGAAGAGTGTGTGCTCCAATATTGTTTCTATACCTCCCAATGCTTGTATAATGTCTGTCCTATAAGCATTTAAGTTCCATAATTTTCCGTCATGATGATTGCTAGTCCACCAAAATGGATTGAATCTCGGCAAACTGAATTGCTTGAATTGACGCCGGATTCTGTGTCCTTTATCATATGCTAAAGTGTGTCTGTCCTTTTGAAATAGTGTGCTGATTCTGGGTAAACCTCTATCCCATGTTCCCTCCATATCCTCGAATGTAAGACGGCGGTTTTGTTCAGCAGCTTCTTGCCTTTTGATAGCGTATTCAGCCCACACTCTTTGCGAGTCTTGAAACTCATTTTCCCATGTAGTTATATACCTAAATATTGTAGGTATCGTTTTCTCTTCTAAATGGTTCATTCCAGCTCTAAAATGCGTGATACCGGTATCCGTTTGCTTCGACCATCTTAAATCGGAAGCAGGGATTAATATATGAGATGCACTCAACATTCCCAATCCTCCTAGCTCCTTTGGAGTATAGAACACCGCTGGGGGAAATCTTGATGGCATTTTGGAGTTCAAACCCATTTTTATTCTGTTTTGAATTTTGGTCTCACACTTCACCAAGACATCAAGTAAGGTTTCGGTAGAGACAATTGCCTCCCTATAATATGTGAAAAGTGCAATTAACGCAGTGTTCCATTTCGCTGCCACTTTGGTGAAAGTGGTGGAGCCAGATGACATAAGGATCTGTCTTATACGGCTATTGAAATTATCGATGTCTTGTTGGCTGACTTTCAAATATGCCCTGGCGGTTCTTTCCTTTGTCGATTGATCAATAAGGTCCCATACGCCTTCTTGTGAAAGAGAGGAATCTTCACCAGCTCTCACCTTAGGCAATATACGAACCTCAAAACCACACATAGTGAACAACAAATTGGGATTGTCTCGAGAATAAACGGAAACGAACGTATCATCCCATTCAATGGATGAGACTGATCTGGGTATTCTACTAGACATTTCCCAGAAGACTGCCCTTCCTAGATTAACATCATGGCGGACAAGCCTCATTCGAGAATCCCGTGGCCAGCAACGACGATTTCCATACCCTACTACATTCTCAAAGTTAGGGTCAGGATACTCTGAAAGATATCCCTGTATTAACTCGGATGCCTCTTCATTATCAAACTTGAGAAATATGTGAATCTTATCGAGATATCTCGAATACAATCTGATGGGACTGCTCTCTTCTGTGCTGGCATCTTTAAACTGTAAAAATCCATTGGGACTTTGAACCAGACCAGCTAACTCATTTGCTCGATCAAGACCTAATATCAATAAGTCGATGATTAGACCATAATATTGGTAAATGAACGAAGAGAATTGCAATCCTCTGACTATCCCATATTGATTAACGTAGTTCATGTCCTTGTATGTCAAACTGATGTTATTTTTGGATGTGATATAATCAGCAATGTTTGTATCCACTATCAACCTCAAAAGTCTATTTAGCAAAGTAAGGTCGATCTTCTCAGTGAACTTGCTCAAGGAAGTTGTCATCATGACAGATGCCTCACCATCAGACGTGTTCCACACATTGCTTAAGTTGTTGATTCCTTGACACCACTTGTAAACTAACAATTGCGGAATCTCATCGTCACTAGGTTTGATCCAATTTGGGAAAAGCTTCCTCTTGTCTGCCTCATACCACAAATATTGATCTAAGTATGCATCTGTGATCTTCTCCAAGGGATCGATAGAGTAAGTAGGTACTAAGTGAGTATAGTAATCCATCATTTCGAGCCCAGCTTCTTTGAAGATCCTTTGTGTTAGGAGAAACTTCTTTATTCGAGATAAACATTCATGCGGATTATCATATGCCTGCTCTATCAAAGCCAATTCTTCTCTCTGTGATGAATTGAGTCTAGCTTCTGCATTGTAGCTTTCTTTAAGATTTTCCAAAGCGATGACCAATAATTTGGTATCATGTTTGTAAGCCAACGGTGGAAAAGGTATCGGAGAAAACTTTCTTCCTTCTAGCCAATGCACCGTAGTTTGGAATATTGTTACAGCTTCATCAGGAGTCACATATGGTCCATCTTTTGCGAAGTTGATTTGTCGATCCTGCTCATTCCTGACCCACAATCTTGTCAATCTTCCTAAATTTTTCTTTGCTACCGTTTTCTCTACAGTGGCCCCCTTTCTAATTCTGTCTCGATTATAATGAGCAACTGATATCCAATTATCGGCCTTTGCCCTTACGTAACGTTCTATGATTCTTTCAATTGGTTCAGGAAGACCAGGAACCTTCCAAGGAATGTTTGCCTTCCAACATCTCCAAGCCTCACTCAAGTGTTGTAAAACTGTTCTCGACTTACTTTGCTTTAATCCTTCTGGAATCATGTCCAAAATATCGTGCATGACTTGCGCCCGTAATTCAAGATCATAATACGAATCGACTCTTTGCTTGGTAATCGTTTTGGCAACATCGTTGCTTCTTCTTCCTTCAAATTGCCTGGATAACAAGTTTCCGAGCCATCTTTCCAACAAAGGAAGTATTCCACGAATAAAAAATATCCATACTCTCCAAGCCGGTTGCCAGAATCCACACCCTGGCCCTTTGCCGATATTTTCATTGAACCTTGAATAAACAACGTGCTTCAAATCTTTGCAAGCTCTAATTTGATGCATAACTTTATACTTGTAACGATAAATTCCTGTGAGCTGACCCAAATGATTCAAGATATAATATATTCCATCTGCTAATTGGAATGAGTCAACATTACCCATTCTATGCTGAACGTGAGAATCAACCAAAAGTTTAACTACTTTTAAGATCTCTCTGATCAAGTGAAAAGCATTGCCAAATCTCGACTTTTTTCTTTCTTTAGTCGTCAATGTTTTGGTTGGTTTCAAATTGAAGTTGTAGTCTAGATGCAAATATGTAAGGCCTTTTCTATGAATTAGCAAATTTAACATGTTGTAACCTTGTTGACACACCTGCAAACCAGCTTCCACCCAATCTATAGTTGTTTGCTGGAAGTATTTCGTTGACTTCAATGTCTTGAGCAAACCCGTCTTAGTTCTATTTTTCATCCTTTTATTAATAACATCACTAGATGGATTATGAAGCTCATTCAAAACATAAGTCTTAAGAAGCTTTTGATGTGAAATTCTTACTTTAATAGCCAGGTCCTTTGGAGGCCGCTGCCTGTACCAGCGTTTGACTAAATCCACATCCTCTGCTCTGACCATTTTACCGCTTCTCCTATCGAAAGGATAAGGGGCCCACAAAAGATTGATTGCTGAATTAAGCCCCTCAGGTTCAACTGGTAAAGGAGCTTGCTCAATGTCAGAAGTAGAAGTCATGAATGGGCGAAAACCAGAAGGGAGAATTAGCTCTTCCGTCTCTATATTTTGTTTCCGATGATTGAACACTGGCCTTATCGGATTGAATTCAGGATTAAACGTGAAGGCAGGAAGGGCGCTATTGTCATACTCTATAAAGCAATTGATCGGATCATGGTACCAATTAAGACAGACCTGTTTCACAAATGAATTGTAGAGATAGGGGAAGGCTACCTTGTATTCTGTTCTCATCCTGGTTCTGAATATAATTCTGTCAATAGAGTTGAATTCTGTAAAATCTTCAATCTCAGGGTTGTTTATTTTATCCTTGAAAAGGGGCTCAAACTTTGGTCCACCCGGTAAGGCAATGTTCAAGCTTTTCGCGGTGAAAAATGACTCTTTGTCGAATAAATAGAAATAGTTCGAATCTATCACCTCTGGTGATAAAGGTTGTGCCAACTTATGAAGGTTTGCCATAATCGGTAGATTTAAATTCCATCTTTTGTAAGACTCACCGTTAACTGACAGAAGGTCATCGATCAATGGCTTTTCATCAAAGAGCCATTCAGAGACCGCCTTATCAGACTTGTCGCTTAATTCGGGTCTAATCGCATCTAATGGCTCGACGTCCTCGATGTTCTCTACCCAATCAATAGGCGGTTCTTCGTCATCAAATGGAGGGAACTTCATACGTTTGAAATGCTTTCTGTCTCTTTTCTCTCTTCGCATCATTATCCATACTGTTGCCCATTGCGCTCTGTAGACAGGTTCTATAACTCTTGGAATCTCGTTCACAAATGTGATAGCACCAGTGACATGGTACAACACACGAACTTCTTTAGTTTGTTCCCAAGGCTGTGGCATGTTTTCCACTAGCTTTAAAATTGCGTGGGGCATGTACTTGAGTGCTCCCAAATATGATCTTTTGTCAGAAGCCACCTTCTTCGATGACAAGTCGCCGTGATCTATCATTATCTTCCGCAAGTGCTCTGGGGGCATTTCTGACTTCACGGCTTCCACGAATCCGCTTTTCTTCCCCCCTTTGATTCGATACCTGCTCTTTTGAACCTGAAGCCATTTCTTCTTCCTTTTATCTAGCTCATCTGTTGTGATCATTGATCTTTGCATGTTATTTCTATCTACATGTGCATATTGAGGTCGACCATTCGAATAAGCTGATGGCATAGATGGAGGAGGAGCAGATACTTTCGATCCCTGTGTTTTCCCATTCATGTCAACCTTCATCTCTCGAGTTGCCCTTGCCGCAGGTGGTGGTGGAGGAGGTGGAGGTCGAACAGCGTTATTTCTTCCAACGTTAACATTACGTCTCTTCACTCCATTCGCAGATTTCAAACCTGGCGGAGGAGGCGGAGGGGGTAGTTTCCGCTCCATTATGTGCAAATCTTGGCTATTAATATGAAAGTTATGGAGTTTTTGGACCCATATCTCATCTGAAAGTTTTCTATAACAAAAATGTCGCTCCAATCCACGACATTTAATATCATAAATGTCGTTTTCTGGTGATAGATCTTTGAATGTGAATGATAAGTATCGTTCCTTTAACCGTAGAGGAGTTAAAGTAACATGGCGGTTGATGGCGTAGATACTTTCGAGTGGGACAGTAAGATGGAGAACTCGCTGTTGAGAAATGCCAGCTCGTTGGAGATTATTGGGACGTATTTGCAATCCGTATCGGAGCATTTCGAAGATAGTAGTCTCACTGAACGCTTTTGGCCCAGTCTGCTTTACACGTTCTCCACATACGGGTTGTCGTGTTTGGTTATGGCATTTATATTGAACAGGACCATTCTCTTCGGGTCAAGAGTCAATTCGATAGGTACGGGGATACAATCTTCACGAAGCAATGCGAGAAAGAGGATATCGCGGGGAGTCTTGACGCTCTTACGTATCACGGTTATCGGAGTGATGCTATACGACGTCTATTTGATACTTGTGACTTTAAAACTTAACTCTCAAATCAGTTTGACTCAAGCCGACAGATGGTGGCTCTACGATCTTATACCCGACAGCTCATTTGAGTATGATCCGGAGTATTTCGGCGGAAGCATATATATGGCTTCATCGAAAGAATTGGTGATGATTGGGCCAACAGGGAATGTGAACTGGCTTTTTTTCATGGGAGTGTGCTACCTGGTCTTTGTAGAGACTTTGATTGCTTCACTTGAAGGGAGAAAGCCATTGACGGAATGTGGATTCACGATATTTGAGCTTTCAGTTTGCTATCACTCAGAAGTCGGAGGAACAATGATGGGGAGACTAACTGCACTGCCACACAGACCGATGGAGACGACACTTATGATCAGCTTGTACGTAATCCTATGCCATTTCAGTGTTCATCTAGGGGCATTATTAAATGGAAATAGGTACAGGTTGATTCCACTGTCAGTTTTGAGTCTTTCATTTCTAGCATATTGGGTTTCCGTTTTGAGCGAGAAGAGGTTTGCTGAATTCTCATATATCGTTTATCCATATTGCATCCCACAAGTGACAGTCATCGCTGTTATTCTTCTAAGTGCAGCTATTGCAATGGTAGCCTTCTTAGCGAATGGACTTACTTTCCAGGACTTGAGATACATAAATCTCATATGGCAAGACGGTGCAGACGATCATGATTTCAGAGCCCAGATATTCAACTTCAAGTGGGACGATGATTTCTATTCGTTTTTGATCAACTTGGGAGAAGTTGTTGTGACTCTGGCCACAAAAACAAGCTATGTTTCTGAAACTAGTTTGGTCAACCTTCATCTGTCAACTTGGCTCGAAAGAGACATTTTAGGAAGAATCAAAAATGCGTCTAAATCATCTGGAAACAATATGGACAGCAGATTAGTCAACGTGGATGAGACCATATCTATTGAGTTGCCAGATATTTCTCTGGGGTACGGAAATGTTTTGGTTAATCCGCCGGCCAGTCTCATGAAACTCAATATGAAAAACGGTCTTGGTGAAACAGGTTCGAAACACACGATCTTCAGATCCCGACTTACAACGTCGTTTTCACTCTTGCGTAAGTTTCTTGAATTGTTCAGGGGCCTTACTCTGATATTGATAGGCAAAAGGTCGCAGAGCTTCGTCCACTCAGCCAAGAAGACTTTAGCATCAATAGGCATACTAAAACCTCCCACCGATGACTCCTACGAAATCTACGTTCCCTCCTTCATCAAAGGTTTCATCAACAAAGACACTCGAAATACCAGCAGTCAGTACGAAGTCATCGAACCAGAAAGCGACGTGGACTGGGACGACGCAGACTACATGAAGCTTCTTACGGGACCTGATTTGAAAGACGTGGATCATTCGGCCGACTACGAAGTCATAGTAGAGGACGACCTGGACCTAGACACAGACAGCGATCTTCCAGAGCCCGACGCACCCCACGATGCGGACTTGGCTGATCTCTTCTCCCCCTCCGAGCTCACCGAGTTTGTCTCCTCGACCTCCATAGAGATTTTACACAATCATCTCAGCCAGGACCAGCGGAAACGGGGAGTGGTCACCAGAGCAAGGCACAGGTCCATCCTTGCAGCCATGCAGCCCGGTGCCGTCCAACCGTCGCTGGACGACGTTTACAAACTCGCGAGCATGCTCGTCCAGGGCCGCCCCCAGAACACTATCCCGTCCAGCGACACAGACGGCTCCAAGTACGACTGTGTCGTCTGCCAGGTCAATTGCAGGGAGATCATCACCTGGCCCTGTAAGTGCTTGGCCATCTGCGAGCAGTGTCGTATCAGCTTGCTTGCGAAGGGCTTGGACACCTGCGTCTGCTGCAGAAAAAAAGTCGACGGTGTCTCCAAAGTCTACGTGCCCTAGGCTCCCTCCCCACATCCCTCAGCGCCCTCTCTGCGTCCTCCACGCCTGCTCTTCATAGTATATATCTTCTCTTCCATCGACTGTGGATGGACCCAGAGCGCGGGCTCAAAACCACCCAGGCTCTCAATAAACGGCTTTCAAAAAACAAAGACGAGGACATGTTATCCCACACAGAGACCAGAAGTAACAAGCGGAATCCGAGCTAGCAAATCAATCAGGGCTGTCATCAGAGTATCATATTATTGTAGGACGAATTGCACTGAATATCGAATTGAGTAGCACACAAAACGGTCAAAATTGATAACCCGTTTAACGCATCGAACATCGAGCTTATGATGACGACTCGAATATATGCCAATAACGGTAACACGATTTCACATCTTTCGCAAGAGACACCACTTCCGTTTAAAAAGTATACCAAGAAGAGGTCATGGGTATGGGACTGGTTCGAACAGGACCCAGGGAACAAGTACCGGGCGGTATGCCTACACTGTCACCAGGAGATATTCCGGTTGGACGGGGACAGAGGGTCGCCCAAGAAGTTGATAACACACGTCAACTCGAAGCATAATATCAACAAGGACAACTTCAACAGCAGAGAGAAACACGACGTGCGGGCACAGAAGATACGGGAGTATTTAAATAGCATAGGGGATTTGGTGACAAACAAGGACGATGCGGTGATGTTGGGGATCATGCCCGGAGGGCGAGATGCGGGCCGAACGCTGATGGTGGTGGTGGAAGGGAGTCCGGAGGGGGATGCGGGGGCGTCGTCGCCGCCGCCGCCGTCCTCGGCGACGCCCACCGCTCTGAGTTTGGCGCTGCCGTCGCCGTCGCATCCCTACAAGTCTGCCGGCCACCAGCCCACATTCATAGTGGGCGAGTTCCGGCCCCTGTTGCCCGTGAAGCAGCTACTGCAGCCGTCGACGCTCACCGCGTCCAAGAGGACCTTCGACCCCGAGCCCCAGATGGATACCAGTCTCATAGACCCTTCCTTGGCCCACCACGTCCCGCCAAACCGCTCGGTCCTACACCAAGACGACATCGACAGGTACAACGATCTCATCTACGCACACAACAAGCAGGTCGAGGAGTACAACAAGGCCGTCATCCTCGGCGAGAAGACCAACAAGTGCGCTCAGCTTCCCTTGCTGCCTGTCATCTCCACCACCAAAGACATAGAGAACAGCCATCACGACAACCTGTGCCAAAAGGCCCTAAAATTATTTATAGCCGAAAACTCGGCCAGCTTCAGCAACCTCAACTTCCTACGAACTGACAGCTTCAACCACCTCATAAAGACGCTCCGGGAGCATCCTGACCAACCTATATAGTCCATATCATTTTTGTATCATATATTGGGCCTCGTTAAATAGGAGAATTCAACGCGCATCAACAGTAAATTAAAATCGAAGCATACTAAGTATTGTAGCACTGTTGAAGCCGGCAAATAAGCAAGTTTTTGTGAGAAAACGGGGATTCAGTATCACGGTGGATAATACAGTTGGAAAATATCTAAAGGCTGGTTTCTTTGTCTTCGCAAGGAATTGATAATACATAAATTTATTGATAGAAGTATTTTGGTAGGTTGAAAAATCTGTCAATTTGTCGGAAAGCTAGAACAGAGGTTAACAGGAAAGAAAATAGAATACGGTCGTTAAAGGACAGAGATGAGCAGTAGCGAGGAATTTGTGGTCAGTACGACCACAACGACGGCAACTGCGTTCACGACTGTGCCACCCACATTTGAGCTATTGACTACCACGTTGGGGGAGATATTTATTCGCTACCTCAACTACCTCGACAAGGTTCCAGGGGGGCTGATTGTTCTCCGGTACATCAAGTCGTCATACAAGAATGACCCTGTGCGTTCGCTTTTTGAGTATTTGTTGTTTGGATTTGCTGTGAGTTATTTTTTGTCATCAAAGAAGAAGGAAAACAAGTCTGATTTGGTCAAATTTTCAAAGAAGGAGATTGACGAGCTCTGCGAGGAGTGGAAGCCCACCCCTTTGGTCGAAGAGGTGCTGGAAGTGGAGTCTTGGATGATTAAAACTATGCCTGAGGTCGAGGGACCGAATATACATCACATCAGGCTCAAGGGCCATGAATCCACGGTGGTCAATCTAGCCTCCAACGATTTCTTGAGCTTGAATGACAGCGAAAACATGAAGTTGGCTGCAGGTGAAGTCATAAGATCGGCAGGTGTAGGTGCATGTGGACCACCCAATTTTTATGGCTCTCAAGATGTTCACGTAAGATTGGAGGAAGATCTCTCGCGTTATCTCCACACAGAGCAGACTATCTTGTATGGCCAAGACTTCGTCACAGCTGGATCGGTTATTCCGGCTTTCTTGAAGAGAGGTGATCTTTGTGTGGTGGACACCGGAGTCAATTTAGCAATTCAAAAAGCGTTGATTGTAAGTCGTTGTGACATCGAATGGTACTATCATGAAGATATGGATCACCTTGAGAACGTTCTCAATGAACTTGAACCCGTCTTGGAAAAACAAAAACCGCTTAGACGTAGATTTATAATTACCGAAGGTATGTTCTACAAAACCGGTGATTTGGTTTCATTGCCCAAGATCGTGGAGTTAAAGAATAGATTCAAGTATAGGCTTTTTGTTGATGAGTCTTTGTCCATCGGTGTTGTGGGAAGAAATGGGAGAGGTGTTGCGGAACATTTCGATATCCCCAGATCCGAAATTGATATCACTATCGGTTCCATGGCCTTGTCGTTCGGATCATCTGGTGGATTTTGTGCTGGTGTGGAACCCATGGTACATCACCAGAGAATCCAATCGATCGCTTATGTTTTTAGCGCTTCGTTGCCCCCTTATGCAGCCAAGGCAACTTCACAAGCCATCAAAGAAATATGTGAAAATGTAAATGCTGATGGTGAGTCTAAACTCTTATCGGAATTGCATTCGAAGTTACAGTATGTCTATAAAAAGCTACAGAAGTCCATTCCAGCTAGTTTTGTTAACGTCATTTCAGGGCCACAGTCACCTATTATACATGTCACGTTAAATCCAGAGTATAGAAAGAAGTTGGGATTACCGTCATTTTATGGTAACCAGACATTCTTGAAGACTGGAAAGCTGTCTAAAAAGTTGAATGGATTTGATACATTGTATAATTTAGAGTCCTTTTTGCTTCAAATAATCATTGACAAGGTGCTTGCAAGATCCAACATATTGATCACCAGGACCAAACCTACAGTTGAACACGAAGATTTACCAGTCGAAAATCCACATCTCTTGGTCATGGTTAATACTGGTGTATCACGAGAAGAATTGGAAACATTGGTTGTAACTTTGACAACTGTCACCAGTGAAATTTTGTCTCTGCTTTCGTCTAATTCTGATTTATTGAGACTTGAAAACGAACTTATCAACTACTGATAACCCCAATTATAATAATATTCATTATGCTTCTGGCTTAGAATCTATTCAGAAAACTTAGTCATACTGTCAACTTTAATTTATAAATACTATGGAAAACTTAAACATAACAAGCCATGACCGTGTAGAGACATGCCAAATACATTCATTTCAATTATTTATTCCTACTATTTTACCATACGGTTACGCGCTTCTCTTGCAATCGATCTAGCCTCTTCTATGTCATGTGCGTTACTATGACTTAAGTCTTTAGCGAGCTCATAAGCTTCCTCAAATCTTCTGTTTTCTAGCGCATTTCTTGATAGCCACAACCTGGCTTTGGACGTTTCCTCTGTGATTCCCCAGTCACTTTCCTGATTAAAACAAAGTTTCATGTATTTGAGGGTATCTTTGAATTTGCCGATTTTTTCTGATATGATCGCTAGCCTATAACAAATATGAGGCTCAGCGCTATTATTAGTATCAGGGGTCTCGTTGCTATAGTTGTCAATGGCTAGTGCCTTTTCAAATGACTTAATTGCTTCTTCATATTTATCGATCTTTTCATAGCAATTACCAATCGCTTGCCACATACGTTTATCAAGTGGTTGTAAATTAGTCGCTCTTTGATAATAATATAATGCATAAAGATGCATGTCTAGCACTTCATAAGCTTGTCCCAATCCATACCAGGCTCTGAAATCTTTCGGGTTGGTGTCGATTGCTCTTCTGTAAGATTCAATCGCTGCGTGCGAGTTCTTCAACTCAACAAACTCATGTCCCATTAAAGTCCAGGCGCTCAAACAGTTCTTATTCAATGTCAAAGCTCTCTTATAATACATAATAGCCTTTTCATGCTCACACTTCATCGAATGATAATTTGCCACAATACAGCAAGTTTCTGGCCTAAATTTGTCAATTTGAGAAGCAAACTGTGCCAAGAATGATAGTTTCGATCTCTTCTCCATTACATACAACATGTTCGAATACGTATCAAGATCATCTAGTCTCAAAGGGTCGTTTATGAGAATCTGGTCGAAAATGTATTCAGCTTGGAAATAGTCAAGTCCATGATAAGCAATAAGGAATTGTTGTACTTTCAAAAAGTCGAATGTAGGAAATATGGTCATTAAGTTGTGTAGAGAGTCATTAAGAGACTGCGTCTGTTGGCAGAACTCTTGCAAAATGACAACTTCGAAAATGTGAAACATGATATCTTTACTGAGCGGGTCATTGGCACCTTTCACCTTGTTAATGAAGCTCACGACATCATCTAACGAGTTTAATGACGCGATCAACTCCTGCCAACATGACCAGTTGTAAGGGAAAATCTTTAATGAATTGTAAAGGTGGGTCTGGGCCAACGAATGCTTCTTTTTCTTGTTGTAGATGACGCCATTCAAGTATAGTAGAAACGCATTGGCTGGATTTTTTGCATGATAGTTGTCCGATTCCTGGATAATTTTAGTCAATTTGTTGTTCAAGCTTCCTATCACGTCCTCATCTCCCTTGGCAGAGGTACTGGACGGGTCGCTTGAGTCGAGAGCATTCACAGATGTGCCTATGTTGATTGATCCGTCTGTCTCCTCAGAAGCCTTTTTATCGAGAGATATCAAGATGGAATATAGTCTCAAGAATAGCGCATTACCGCTCTTACAGTCTCGCAATGCGTGGGCGGCCCTATCAAACTCCTTACAGTTGAAGTAAGAACGCGCAAGCATGAACATCTCCTGATCCCCTATTTCATTAGCGTCAATATCAGGCTGACTATACTTGGTATTCTGTTGACCTTTTGGTAATCCATTAAGCGCTTCTGCGCACCATTTAGCAGCCTGAAAGAGATTTAGCCTAGAGAGTATCTCCGACGCTTGATACAATCGTATCCTCAACTCCTCTATATGAGCCGCCTGGTCATCCATTATGAACCAAATGCTTTTATGTAATCGCTTTGATCTGTGTACTTGACAGAACCAGAGATAAATAATAGATGCGATTTTTGTAACCAACTCTCGCTCGAAATCAATTTGGCTCTCAGAGAAAGAAGTGAAAAATTACATCGAAAATGACGGTGGATAGTGATTTAGTCAAGCTAAGAGAGTTCATAGATAGCTCCAGCGATGTGTTGAACTCGGGACATGATCTTTTGCAGAAAAGCAGATCGTTAATGCAAGGAACGTCAGGCGATGACAAGCTTGTCAATGAGGTGAAGAAGATTCAACGGGAGTTTTTGCTCAATTCATTGCGCATCAACAAGTTTCATAGGGACTATAAGGATTGGGAGAACGAGGACACAAGCGAGTTTGTGAACGGCGAGGTCAGGAAATATAACAGGGTGTATGGAGAATCTTATAGAGTGAATGCAGAGATTGAAAAATTGGAGGAAGTATACCACAAGCTCAAACACTCGGTGAGGCTACCCTCGTTCGAGTTCTCCATTCAGGCTATCGAGAAACTGGGCGAGAAGAGTCTATTGGAGCACTTACCACGAGACGAGGCCGGTAACCATCCATCTATAGTGAACATGTCCGATATATTCTCATTTGATGCCGATTCCCAGCTAAGTACGCCCGACCTAGACATATTCAAGCGGCTATTGAACTTGGAATACAGACTCAGGATCGAGAGGAGAGTGTGCTACGAGATATTGCAAGTCGTGAAGAACCAACAGACGAGCGGCAATAAAAAATGGACCGTGAGAGACGTGGCATTGAACGACTTTGTTACGAAGAAACTCGGCGACGTATTGAACGAAATAGGCGAGATCAAGAAGAACGAGTTTGAGGATCTCAAAGGCTTCAACTACTACAGTGGGGAAGAAGAGGAGGATGACGCAGATCAAGACGAACTTGAACAAGAAATTGAAGAAGAGGAAGAGGAAGAGGAAGAGGAGGAGGAGATTCCCGATCTAGATGAAGACAAAGTCAAGAACACAGAGGATCATAATGAGCCGCAATTTAGCAAAGACGACGACATCAAAGAGCAGTCAGACCAAGAAAGCGGTCAAAATTCCCCCCACGATCCCCAACATCAAGATAACACGGACTTTCACTCCGATCGACCACTATCTCCCAAAAATGCTGAATATACCGACGATGAGATGTTAGTCGACATATGACAAACTGATTCATGAATATATATTTAAAAGACACTGCATAAATAGTAAAATGGCCATATACAATTTGTAAACATACCCAACCATTAGGTTTGTTTTGTAGATGGAAGCGGAGCTGCGGTTTCAGCCGGTTTCTCCGAAGAACTGTTTCCTTGGATGATGTACTTGAACACCTGCGATGGTGAGTCCCCTGCACTTACCCTGTAGTCCGCGATTCTGTAGAGTTGATATCCTGCGACTCCACCCAAGAAAAAGTTGACACTGGCCAACAATGTATTTCTAGGGATGATAACGAAACCCGCCCATCTCGTCCATATGGCTCCGGTAGCAAAAAGAGCCACCTGTTGTGTTCCACTCAACTTCTCCACCGGTCTTTTCATATCGTTGAAACCTGCAATAACTAACGCCCACTTGAAGACCGGGGCCCAAAAGTGTACTGTCTTTGGTCCGGTCTCCGCGTTGAGAAACTTGGCAAACTTCGATGTACTTTGCGCTGATGCTGCCATTCTGTTTGGTCTACTGCGTTTACACTGGTGATGGCGTCTTCCTCTTGAGCCTTCGGCTCGATACATCCCAGATATTGTCCATCGCACGACCCAATCATCAACATCGATCCTCTTGCACCCAAACGTCGAGCGTGCGAATGGGTGCAACGACCACGGAGACGGCCTGCGACAATGCACAGATATAAGCGTTCGGTGACGGGCTGAGACCCCGCGCCCTCCAGGGACATATCGGGGCTGTCAAGAATGCGTCTTCCAACATTCCCTGTTCCTTTCAATTGTTGCGAATCGAAGGCTCGATTGTTCTGTGGCCTGGCCTACGCTGCCGTGGCTCTTCGTTGCGCACGCTACACCCTGCTGAAGGCAGTGCTTTCGCGCCACTGCCACAGGTGGCCATGTAGTGACCCAATCCCTTGAATCGTATGTCTGCCCCCATTCGACAGCTATTCGTCCCCAGACTCGGTCCATTCCTCCAGCGCAAACGCATACAGAGGGCCGTGCGCTGGTGCTGAGACAACACGCCATAGCCATTACGCCATCGCCCCTACCCGCGACAACATACCAGTACTCCAGTACGCTGACACTAGCATCAACAAACAACCCGCGGTCGGCCACTGTGGCCGACCGCCTACCCCTGCAACCCTGGTCCAGCTCCTCGCCGTGCCATGCTTGATGATCTATTATGCTCCGGATCCGAGATGGACTCGCGAGGTCGGAATGCGATGTCGCCACGACATCGCGACATCGTCCTCTCGGAGCAGGCCCCCGGCTCGGGGCCGCCGCCACATTGGCCAATCAACGTACCCGAATTAACCACCTACTCCGTGCAACTTGTCGCGAAACCTGGAGAACCTTCCCCTGCACCACGGTCCGAGGTATCACACTCCGACCGCTCGCCATCTGACCCCCACCAAGCCTCCCTCACCGCCCGCTCTCCCAACCCACCTTCTCACCATCCACCTCCCTGCCCACACTTCATCCACCTGCTCTCCCGTCCGCTTCGCCTTCACCACCGGTCCCACGCCCGTCCCGCCAGCCTGCTCGCAGCCTGCTCGCAGCCTGCTCACCCTCTCCATCGCTGCTGCCCGGCTTTCTTTTTCCGGTCGCCATATTAGAAATTTCCTCGCGCCCATTGGCTGCCGCCCGCACTTCCTACGTCTCTCTTGCTTCCGAATGTTTAGCCCTTAACCCGCATCGACAAGTTTTTTCCTGATCGCAAAATCATATAAAGCGGATCTATTCTCCCTTATAAAAGTCAGCGGTAAAATTAGAATTTGTATTTTCATTCCAGTTTGACTATATTAATATATTCATTATAAGGTGATTATATACTCGATATACTCGACCCATTCGATTTATACTCGATATATAGTTATTTGATTCTTTTTGTTCGCAAGGAGTGAGGACAAGAGGTAATAGGATATGTTGTCGGCATCGAGAAACACAGTGAGAGCGCAACGGCGCGCGGGTAGGAGTTTGCGTGGATTGGCCACGGCTGGGTTGACCAGGGACTCCAAGGTTTACCAGAACTTGTTGGAGGACCACTCATTCATCCAGTACAAGAAGCACACCGAGAACGTGGAGATTGTGAAGCAGAGGTTGAATAGGCCATTGACGTACGCAGAGAAGTTGTTGTACGGACACTTGGACGACCCACATGGGCAAGACATCGAGAGAGGTGTGTCATACTTGAAGTTGAGACCCGATCGTGTTGCATGTCAAGATGCCACCGCGCAAATGGCCATCTTGCAATTCATGTCTGCAGGCTTGCCGCAAGTGGCTACCCCATCCACCGTGCATTGTGACCATTTGATCCAAGCGCAGATCGGAGGAACCAAGGATTTGGCCAGAGCCATTGATTTGAACAAGGAGGTCTACGATTTCTTGTCCACCGCTTGTGCCAAGTACAACTTGGGTTTCTGGAAGCCAGGTTCGGGTATCATTCACCAAATTGTTTTGGAAAACTACGCCTTTCCAGGTGCATTGTTAATTGGAACTGACTCACACACCCCAAATGCAGGAGGTTTAGGTCAATTGGCTATCGGAGTCGGTGGTGCTGACGCCGTCGATGTGATGGCTGGTTTGCCATGGGAATTGAAGGCCCCAAAGATCATTGGTGTCAAGTTGACCGGTAGAATGTCTGGATGGACCTCTCCAAAGGATATCATCTTGAAATTAGCCGGTATTACTACCGTCAAGGGTGGTACCGGTGCCATTGTTGAATACTACGGTTCTGGTGTTGAGACATTCTCGTGTACCGGTATGGGTACCATCTGTAATATGGGTGCCGAGATCGGTGCTACTACCTCTGTCTTCCCATTCAACAACTCTATGGTTGACTACTTGAATGCTACTGGAAGAAACCAGATTGCAGAGTTTGCACAATTAAACAAGAAGAACTTCTTGTCTGCCGATGAGGGTTGTGAGTACGATCAAGTTATCGAAATTGACTTGAACACATTGGAGCCTCACATCAACGGTCCATTCACCCCAGATTTGGCTACACCAGTCTCCAAGATGAAGGAGACAGCTATTGCTAACGGATGGCCATTGGAAGTCAAGGTTGGTTTGATTGGTTCTTGTACCAACTCTTCATACGAGGACATGACCAGAGCTGCATCCATCATTCAAGATGCTGATGCTCACGGTTTGAAGGCCAAGTCAATATATACCGTCTCTCCAGGTTCCGAGCAAGTCAGAGCCACCATTGCCAGAGATGGGCAATTGAAGATCTTTGAAGACTTCGGAGGTGTCGTCATGGCTAACGCTTGTGGACCATGTATCGGTCAATGGGACAGACAAGATATCAAGAAGGGTGACAAGAACACAATTGTGTCATCTTTCAACAGAAATTTCACTTCTAGAAATGACGGTAACCCAGCTACCCACGCTTTCGTTGCTTCCCCAGAAATGACTACTGCTTATGCTATCTCTGGTGACTTGGGTTTCAACCCAATCACCGACACTTTGAAGGACTCTGAAGGTAACGAGTTCAAGTTGAAGGAACCAGTTGGTGTCGGTTTGCCAGTGAACGGTTATGACCCAGGTGAGAACACTTACCAAGGTCCACCACTCGACAGAGCATCTGTTGATGTCGTTGTTTCCCCAACTTCTGATAGATTGCAAAAATTGACCCCATTCGAAGCATGGGATGGAAAGGATGCTGAGAGATTGCCAATTTTGATCAAGGCTTTCGGTAAGACCACTACTGACCATATCTCAATGGCCGGTCCATGGTTGAAATACCGTGGTCACTTGGAAAACATTTCCAACAACTATATGATTGGTGCTATCAACGCTGAAAACGGTGAGGCCAACAATGTCAAGAACCACTACACCGGTGAGTACAAGGGTGTTCCAGACACCGCCGCTGATTACAGAGATGCTGGTCACAAGTGGGTTGTTATTGGTGATGAGAATTTCGGTGAAGGTTCTTCCAGAGAGCACGCTGCCTTGGAGCCAAGATTCTTGGGTGGTTTTGCAATCATCACTAAGTCATTTGCTCGTATCCACGAGACTAACTTGAAGAAACAAGGTTTATTACCATTGAACTTCGTCAACGTCGCCGACTACGACAAGATCAACCCAGATGACGAAGTCGATTTGCTCGGTTTGACCGAGTTGGCTCCAGGTAAGAATGTTACCTTGAGAGTTCATCCAAAGGAGGGAGAGACCTGGGAGACCGAATTATCCCACACATACAACTCTGAACAAATCGAGTGGTTCAAGTATGGTTCTGCTTTGAACAAGATGGCTGCAGCTGCATCTTAAGCTGGCTGCAAATAAAGATGAGTCGATGCTTGACTTGTAGATAAGACGCTACACATCATGACATTCATATTTATTATTTATTGACCATACGATGTATTGGACCGAGTGATGTTGGTAGTTGGTATATTGTGATTTAATTCAATAACATCGTTGAAAATTCAATGTATGTGCTAGACGCTGGTATATAGTACGCAAATAAACCATTAAGCACAATAATACATCTTCACTGTACAGATCCAAATGTCTAGTAAGTCGCAAATGTGTTGAATCAGCAGAGTAGACAAAGGTACGTCAGACGCACCGTCAGCTCCACCGTACCCAAAACCATAACCATCTTGAGCCATTACTGTAGCCCCTAGCCATCTTCAACCAAATCCAACCATCTCTAGCCATTGTTTCACCCGTTATAATCTCTATTGATAAAGCATCATCAATTCGCAGCTATGAACATTTTGCGATCGAACCATCTCCGGTCCCCAAGGGAAAGAAATGCGAAACCACTTTCTCCGTCGTGGGGAATTGACCGGCAGACTCAAAGCATCAGAGTCAACACACTACCGTTTCCATATCCCAGAGGGTGCTTGCTTTCATAACCTGTTTCCTGTGGTTCTCAGATGTCCCGGGGCTTGAGCTCGAAGAAAAGGTCGTGCGATGGCAGACCCGCTAATTACTCGGACCAGAGTGGAGCTTTTAAAGTAAAATTTGATTTCAACTACTGGCTACTGTAACTTGAGCAAGTAAGGTTGTTAGGTTATTAGATTTTTGACATATTTTGCTTCTTCGGAATAGAATCGACTAATTCGACCAAGCAAGCAAAAATTTTAAAGATGTTGAGAAGCTCAATTAAGCCCTTGAGGAAAAGCCTTAGCTTTCAATTTGTCAGGTACGCTTCGCAAAAATACGATGTTGTTGTGATTGGAGGAGGACCCGGTGGGTACGTAGGAGCCATCCGCGCAGCACAATTGGGCCTCAACACGGCATGTATTGAAAAGAGAGGGGCCTTGGGAGGAACATGTTTGAATGTTGGATGTATTCCATCGAAATCTCTTTTGAACAACTCCCATTTGTACCACCAAATCAAGCACGACTCCAAGCATAGAGGTATCGATATCAAGGGAGATGTGTCAGTTGACTTTGGACAGTTGATGTCTGCCAAGGACAAGTCAGTTAAGGGATTGACCGGGGGTGTCGAGATGTTATTTAAGAAGAACGGTGTCACCTACTTGAAGGGTGAGGGATCTTTCATCGATGAGAAAAGTGTCAACGTAAAGCCCCTTGACGGTTCTGAAGACATACAAGTAGAAGCAGAGCATATAATTGTTGCCACTGGGTCCGAGCCAACTCCTTTCCCTGGAATCGAAATCGACGAAGAGAGAATTGTCTCCTCCACTGGGATCTTATCTTTGAAAGAAATTCCAAAGAGATTGTCCATCATTGGTGGTGGTATTATTGGTTTGGAGATGGCCTCTGTATACTCTAGGTTGGGTTCCGAGGTTACCGTTATTGAGTTTCAAAACGCTATTGGTGCTGGAATGGATGGAGAGGTTGCTAAGCAATCACAAAAATTGTTAGCCAAGCAAGGTTTGAAATTCAAGTTGGGTACCAAGGTCACAAAGGGTGTCAGAGAGGGCGATGTTGTCAACATTGAAGTTGAGGATGTCAAATCTGGAAAGAAGGAAGATTTGGAAGCCGATGTTTTGTTGGTGGCTATCGGAAGAAGACCATACACCGAAGGTTTAAAATTCGAGAACATCGGTTTGGAAAGCGACAACAAGGGTAGATTGGTCATTGATTCAGAATTCAGATCAAAGCACCCTCACATCAGAATCATCGGTGATGTGACATTCGGTCCCATGTTGGCTCACAAGGCTGAAGAAGAGGGTATCGCTGCTGCAGAATACATCAAATTGGGCCACGGTCACGTCAACTACGCTAACATTCCATCGGTTATGTACACCCATCCTGAAGTTGCTTGGGTAGGTCTCAATGAGGAGCAATTGAAGGAGCAAGGTATCAAATACAAGGTCGGTAAATTCCCATTCATTGCCAACTCCAGAGCAAAGACAAACTTGGACACAGATGGTTTCGTCAAGTTCATCGCAGATGCAGAAACTCAACGTGTTTTGGGTGTCCATATCATTGGTGCTAATGCTGGTGAGATGATCGCCGAAGCTGGTTTGGCATTGGAGTACGGTGCATCCACTGAAGATGTCGCAAGAACTTGCCATGCTCACCCAACATTGTCTGAGGCCTTCAAGGAAGCAGCTTTGGCAACTTTCGAGAAGCCTATCAACTTCTAATATACTTAGATAAATTTTATATAATATTATAAAGAGCTTGTGCTAACAGTATGTGCTAGATTAGATATACTTTGTAAATGTCGCGATTTTGATAAAGTCTCGAAATCGCGACATTTTTAATATCCAAAATTTTTCACTCACCTTAGAAGCCTTGAAGCTGGAGTTAGACTGTTACCTGCTGTTCATTATGCCATCTTTGCAAAAATTCCATGCGAATGTTTCGCGCCACGTAAGGCTGATGGACAAGAATTTGTGTGCCAATCTAATTCGTCACGAATACATAGTCACAGGAAGAGCCAAGGCGAAGAGAGCACAATCAAAGATCGAATCATTTTTGGCGAAGGCTATCAATAATGACAGGGCAATGAGGGACAAGGATATCGAATATAGACTTAATAACAACAGGGCATTTAATTTTCTACAAGCACCAGATAAAGTTGAAATTGGTACGAAAGTTATTTCAGAATTGGCCGACAGATATCCCGAAAGGTCTCATGGGTTCACACGTATCATCAAACTTGAACCGAGACTAGGCGAAGACAAGGCACCGATGTCTGTATTGGAGCTAGTGGATTCCGAATTTGAGATAAAGTTGTGGTATACTGCTAAAATTGTCGCCAGACTAGAATTGCAAGGCTTGGAGCTTGATGACTTGACGAAGCATAATATGAACAAGTTAATCGGCTTCAGAAAAGAGGGTGAGGCACGTTTCAAAGAAGCTGTAGAAATATCAAAGAAGGAGTTTTTCTCCTACAACGCTGAAACAGGTGAAATCGAGAGTGAGGATGTGAAAACAAACTTGCAGAACTTACCCACAAACCTTGAATATCATGGAGGCTCTCTCACTGGAAAGCTCTTGGTGTCCAAAAAATTCAAAACCAGGTCGAGAGAAGGACAAACGGAGGTGGAGTTACCCAAGTCACCATATTTGGAAGAGGTGCGGGTAGAGTAGATAATAATTTACATGTAAATAGTTTGAAATTATATCGAACATTATATATTTCAATTGATAGTGTCAATTCGAGATCGTAATACTTTTGACAAAGCTACTATTGTCATACCATTATATATTTAATAGACGACAAGATGGGATTATTCAGGTCAAATTTCAAACCCAAGGGGAAAGTAGCCTTGATTTTGGGTGCGTCTCAGGGTGTCGGGGCCGATTTAGCATTACAATTGTATGAGTTAGACTGTTCTATTATTCTTGTCGCCAGAACTGAATCAAAATTAAAAGCACAAATAGAACATATTGAAAGCACGGTAAAGAGAGATACAGACGCAACTCTAAGTTATGTATGCTGTGACGCAACGAAGTACGAGGAGACAGTAAAGTTATGGCAGTACATCTTATTTTCAAGGAAGCAAGATCCAGACTTTATATTCTGTTGTGCTGGGTCGTCAATTCCTAAGCTTTTTGAGGACTTGACGCCATCAGACTTACAGCTGGGCATTTCTACAAATTACTCAACAGCTTTGAATGCTGTACACGCTGGATTCAAAGAGGTGAAGAAGTTGCACCCCGATGCACAGAGAAAGGATTTCAAGGACAGACATATTATATTTTTTTCTTCCGTTGTGAGCTTCTTTCCTTTCATAGGGTATGCGCAGTATGCACCCATGAAGGCGGCATTGGAGTCCTTGTCCATCGTTTTGCGCCAAGAGCTAGGGCCCTTCAATTATCGAGTTAGTTGTATTTTTCCAGGAAATTTTCAAAGTGAAGGTTTCACTGAAGAAGAGAAAACAAAACCAGAAATCACCAGATTAATCGAGGGGCCAAGTGCCCCAATACCAAGTGCTCAATGTGCCTCTATCATAATACGTAAGTTAGACAACGGCTACGACACAATTACTACCGATTTTATTGGGTGGTTCCTAGGATGCTCTGTTTTGGGTGTATTGCCGAGAGAATGGGGAGTTGTACAAATCATCATAAGTTTCATATTCCTGATCATTGCGCCCCTTGTCAATTGGGTAATCAAAAGAGATATCGTCAAGTATTTTGATACAAAATACTTCAAGACTACAACGGCATCGAATTTGACAGATGACAAGAAAGATGATTAACTCGTATTATATCGTAATTAGTATATATCGATGTATGACTCTTATTTCGATGTACCTCGTGTGATAGATTTAGCTACTTTATCAGTCAAGTGTGATATTCTGTCGTCGGCCTCTATTCCCCATTTATACCAGTCCATGGAATATATCCAGTTCACCATTTTGATGACTTCTTCATTCCAAATGTCCTTCGAAGTTTCCAAAAAGGACACTCTGCTAGTTCTCTCCAAACGTTTGTCCACGATTTTCACCTCTGATCTCTCCTTGTCTGAAAGAATTCTATTATTGATTATATTGTCACAATGCTTTATTTGACTAGCAACTAATTTCAGGTTCTTCTTCACATATTCCCCCGTGTAGTATGTCAATGATGCTGTCAACAAGACACCTCCTAAAAATCCATGAATCCTGCCTCCCATCTTGCTAAGCACTACAGTTGATGCTACTCTAGCTGCTGTCGGTAAATCGGTCTCACGTATAGGTCGAGAGAATATAATGTCGCAATAAAATGTCGCAAGTTATGGAAAATGTCGTCCATTATATATACAAGAATGAAAGAGATATTCTACTTAACTACATTATTCGTCAGCCTCGATGCTCTTGATTGCTTGGCCTAATGCAGATTTCAAGAAAGGAAGAACATCAATCTTGTCTAAGATGATGGACTGGCCTGACTCTCTGAGTTCGCTGACTTTCCCTAGAGCCTCCTCTGAGCTGTGCAACAAAAATGGTAATTCCTCCATGGGGCCATTCAATGGGGTGTCAAACAGGGACTGGACATCAGGATTGTTTGCCAAGTATCTATTAAGTTTGACCCTAGCCACGAAACTCAAGCCATGGACGAAATCCTCATTTATATCTTCTTCCAAATCGTAGTCTTCCAATTGGGGTTTTATGCCAAACAAAGCGTACTGCAACCTGACCAATCTCTCATTGTAGGACACTATCTCGCTTTCTGGGGCTTCGACGTAGCGCTTTTCAAAATGGGCAAGATAGACATCTTTCTCCTCGACCATGGTCTGAGCTCTTTCGTATGCTACCTGTCGCTCCAAAAGAACCTGTTTTATTCTCTTCTGTGTGAGTACGAGCTTCAGATCAATGTCATCATGTCGTTGGGTGTTCCTCTCGTTTATTGACTCTGCCAATCTAACTTCCCTGGCTAATATATTCCGCTCCTTCAATGTTAAATACCACAACTTATGCAAATCTTCGAATGATTTTCTGCGCAACTCTGCGGTATTCCATGCCCGCGAGTCGCTTTCTAGATCAGAGACAGTACGCAAACATGTCTCTGACTTGTTACCGTCTGGGAAAAATGCCCACAAAGGATGATCTGGAGAGACATCGAAATTCTTATGGGAAGGCACAATAGGCTCTCTCAACCTTATGCTCTTCAAATCTGTGAACTTTAGGTTCTTGCTCCTCGCAAATCTGATTGATGAGCTCAGAAGCAGTCTCGTTACGTAACGTAAACTCATCGTATGTCGAACACCTGCCATTCAGTCAATTCTTCACTGGAAATTTTTCAATGAAAAACTTGATGCGACATTTGTGCGACATTCTATTTGGACACGACATCTCAAATATTCATTCCTAGCATCTGAACTTGTAGTAGCATAGTAAAACTAAAAGGTCCTAAATTAATCAGATGTCGACCGTGTTGGAGTCTAAACAGCAGGAGCCACTAGACTTGATCCGATTTCAACTCGACGAGTTTGTGTTGGTCAAGTTAAGGGGAGCAAGGGAAATGAAGGGAAGGTTACAAGGTTTTGATTCTCACTGTAATATAGTGTTGAGCGATGCAAAAGAATACATATTTTCCGAAGAAAGTGAAGAGCCACAGATCAAGGATTCCCAGATGGTTTTCGTTAGGGGAGATTCTGTCATATTGATCAGTCCCATAGAAGAATAAACAAGAGCACAGTTGGTGACAATGTATACTCAAAGTGATAAAAGAAAAGGTTTTATTCGACTGCCGAAGAGAAGCATTGAACAAAAAATGGCTTACATCGGAATCTCACTATCTCATAATGTATTACTATGAAGTGTATAATCTCAAAATAAAAACTATACAAAATGTTCAAAGTTCACTTTGGTAATGAGTCAAGAAACTGTAGAATTTTCCAGCTCCTTGAGAGTCTGATTAACGATTTCCAACTTACGGGCATTGTTGCTCCATCTCTCTTTCGCCTCTGCGCCGTGTAGAAGAATTTCTCTTATGTTCTGTATCAAGTTGTTAATTAGTCTATCATATTCGACAAGATTAATAGTGTGGTCTATTCCGAGCAAGGAGGACCGTGTTATGTCATAGGCATATTTGTTATCACCTAGACCGTGGAATGCTCGAGAATTCTTCAACTGATCGTCCAAGTATCTCAAAATATTTATAGGTTGTCCAACAGTGTCATCAGTCATAGAGTCGTCATCTGTATTATATCGGAGATCCACGCCTTTGAATATCTCCTTGAGCTCATCGTATGAAAACACTATCGCTTTGAGATCCACTCTCTTGGAGGACAGACCCTCCACATGCAGCTCGATGCCCTTGATTGTGGATTTATTCAATCTTCTTGCGCTTCTACTATTTAAACTAACCTCAAAACTCTTCATCAAAACCTTCATGTCCTCGACCAAGGGCTTTTGCACGTTTTTGATGTTCTGTGTTTCCTTCTCCAACGCTAATTTCTCTTCGGTCAACTTGTCAAATTGGACCCGTAAATTGTCCACATATGGCTTCGGTATGGACAGCCTTGCATCGAGTATTTTCAGCAAGTTCAGTAGATGTATCTCATATAACTCTTCTACCTTGTCGAGTTCGAACAGTAAATGATGAGCCTTAATGTCAAAACTGGACGGTATGGCTTCGTCTGCCTGGATATGCTTGAGCGCATCGATACTGAATTGGTAGATGTCCTTTCGCAAGCTCATGTATTGTGTCGCAATCCTATCATAGCTCTTTATGAAGTTGCTTATGGATTGATCTATTAGCTCCTGTTGCTTGTTCGTAATCAAAGACATGACACCCAGTGAAATATTTGCGTATAGTACATCAAAGAAATATCGTACTTTGATATTCTCGTTTGAACAAAATGCGATTATGAAAGTATTCAACTACGTGATATATTTCTGTATATATTTATTTGGAAGCTCCAATTGCCCAACCGAGTCCAGAGACGAGAAGGCCGGATAACTTTTCACTTGCCTGGTTGGTGGACTTAGAGGCATCGTCAATCAAATCATTTGCGATGGAACTCAAATTTTGACTTAAGTTAGATTGGAGATCTAAGCCTGATATTGTACCCTCATCTCCCGTAGTATTCCAATGGTCATACCAATCTTTAATCTGCTGGTTAATCGACTCCCATTGGTTTATTATAATTTTGCTGGTGTTTATCGAGGAGTCCACCGAAGTGGTCACCCTCAATGTGAGGGCCAAGACAGACCTCTGCTTGGATAGAATATCGATTTTTTTATTGCTGTATGGGTCGTCAAACCAGGTGGGGGAGGTGTACTTTCCGACTTGGTAGAATGTGAGCCAAAGATCATTCACGTCATTTTTCTTGTCGACGTAGTACTCAATCAATTCCATTGATTGTGTGTACGCAAAGTTGAAATTATTGTCTAACAACGCGGACTCAATACATGCGGATTTGAGTTTGGTGAAGTAGACCTGTGCATCTAGCTTCCTCGATCTCGTATTCTCAAAGTAAATCAACAAATCATTGACTATCTTGAATAATTTTTCAAATGCGTAGTACGCCTTGGAGTTTTGCTCAAGTATATTGGTTACCAACGTCAAAGGCGAAGAATTATACCCCTCGAGACCTTCTAGATCTCCAAAATGACTTAGTAACATGCTCGGGACTAAATGCTTCCCGTTTCCAACTACTATCTTGAAATTCTTCATATTCGCTATTGCCTTGAATAAATGTTTTATCCCAAGTATCTCCCGGTTGTACTTCTCATGTAAGGACCCATTGCGAGATAGAGTATCCATTATTAGCAAGCATTCTTTTGACGCAGCTAGATTGCCGGAGTTCTCATTCAATGTGTCAGCCGAATTATAAAAACTCCAGAAGGTGTTGAGGACCAACTCAAAGTATGTATCAGATGTGAGCAGTAGCTGTTGCGATGAGTGCAACTCGGATACCAAATCGAAAAGCTTAGCCGATAGACATTTCTCGACTATAAGTTTATGTACATTTGTTGCACACTCGTCGCTCGAATCAAGAAAAGTGGATACATATAGGCTCACTGCTCTCAATAGTTGTGCGTGGTTCATCTCTGTGAGGCCCGACAAGATCTTGGCCACCTCTATCTCTTTATCTAAGCCCAGAAGCGTATCAGAGAATTTCAATTTGAGGTACTGTGAGATAGTGACTTTGTTAATAGGGTAAAGAACAGAGCAAGTATTCACTATCAGAAGCAAAATACCGGCCGATTCCATACCTGAGGATATCAATGGGTTGATGGGGCTCTTGGCGTCATCTATGAAACGATCAAACGGTTCAGCAACCTCGAATGAATCGATTGGGTACTTATCTGCCTGGCACTCCGATACACCAATCAATAATAAAGTGGAGCTGACAAGATCGTATACTTGCGTTATTTCTATGGACGAAGCACTTTTCTCGAACTGTAGTGAGTAGTAGTAGCATGCGGCTACGTAGTAGCGTACTAGATCAGTATAGTTGCTTTGTTTCACTCCGGGATTATCAGAAGCCGCTAAAAACACCTCTCGAGCAACTTGAAAGATGCTTAGGTGGTTTTTTGATTTCCATTTTTGGGGCGAGTAGAGCCAATGCAAAAGTGGTTGGAAGTTGTTACCAAAGTAAGCTAACACGGGGAAAATGACGTTTCTTATCCACTTGCTCACCTCCAAAGTCTTGTGGAATTGAGGCAAGTTTAACGGCTCAATCAACACTTCGATCACGGAGAAGATCGATTTTGTCTGCGCAAACTCCTCGAACACAACGAAGCCGTCCTGGTCCAAGCGCCCATAGTGGTCCCAATAGTACGTATACGGTTTTATGATCCCGTTGCGCCATGCCTCGAAAGCCTCGTGGTTGTCGAGGTACTGAAAAAAGTCGTCAAAATATGCAAAGCTGTCCAAGTACGGCGAAGAGAGAACAATCTTGGCCCTTAGAAACTTGAACATGATGTCCTTGTGTCCGTCCTCCACATCTAAAAAGAAATCGTAGTCTCTGTTACGTGCACTGGTGTCCTCAAGCAAGCTTTCGGCCACCGTCGCCACTACCTCGTCCGACTCCCTGGCTATCTGTGTTCGCTCGACCATCAGACTGTCTAGCTCCTCTAGCTCAGACGACCCAAACTCTTCCCCTTCGTGCCGTTCGTCGTCGCAGCTGACCTGCACCAAAAGAAACAACTCCCTCGAGCTCGTTACCGTGGGCAACGTGTAATGAAGCAACAACAGCAACAAATTGGCCCTCGTGCAATATCTAGTCTTCTCCCTGTGCTTCGATGCTACCCTTTTAAGTCTCTCAAAATAGCCAAACATCTCCTCACTGCTAGTCGCCTTGCTTAGTAGCTCAGCAATACCCACGAACCTTCGCCCATCGCTCTCTAGATTCGCCATGTTGATCAATTCTTTAACAGAGTGTAAGGATCAGTGAAAGATTTGGTGATAATTCAAATACTTAGTATCTTCGCGTAAATAAATCTGAATTTTTTTATAATCCATAGATTGAAGAGAAGTTGGGTTGTTAGAAGTCGGGTTGTTAGAAGTCGATAGTATAGGCAGTGGCACTTGAATGTCTGGTATAAGGTAAACTGGAAGGAAGAAAATTGAATTTGAAAAGAAAGTATATGATTTTGCGGCGATTTGTTGACATAGGAATCCATAAAGGCTGGTTGGGAAGAATAACGTCAAAGTCGACACACAACATCAACAGACAACTATACACACAGCGGGCGATGACAACAAACGAGCAGGACGGTATTATTGACGAGGAAGCGTGGGATCGAATAGAGAGGAATCCTGACAAGTTGGCGATGCTTGAAGATGTAGACTTCAATGGAACGTTCGACTCGCTGACGGGGACGCATTCGTCGCCAGCCCGCGGACCCGAATTAGCGGATGGGGTTTTTGCGCAGCTTCAAGGCGTACGGTTCGACTCTTTTTGTTCTGACTTGGAGGACCGTGACAGCAATTTTGGATCACTTGCAAGTCCCCGGCAGGACAAACGCGAGGAAAGCGCCAATAGGGCTTCGTTTTCCGGACCCGGAAGAGCGGCGTTCTCTCCAGTGAAGGAGGGACTACGGGAGGCCAAAAGAGTTGCTCTTGGCGAGCAGAAATCAGACGGGATCGAAGCCAGTCAGAGTGACGATAAAGAGAATAGCTCGCAAAGACTCTTTATAAAAGAGGAACATGGCGAGAGAAATACGTTTATTCGTCCTGATTCTCATAATATTCGGCGACAGATCTCCAACGCGTCTACCAATCGCCTACCGTTGGCAACTATGAGTGGCAAACTCGCAAAGCCGGTGCAACAGACCCGCGACTTATCAAGTACCCGATCCCATACCGCAAAGAGCGTGGAAAACACATACCATTCAATACAGCTTTCCACGCAGAAGCCAGCAAAGATACCACAGGACGTCGTGGAATGTACTGCTCAGTTGAAGCAAGTGAAGCCCATTATTCTTTCGAGAGAGCAAGAGCATGTCTTACATCTAGCCTTGAAAGGTATATCGCTTTTTTATACAGGGTCTGCTGGTACGGGAAAATCTGTATTGTTAAAGTCTATGATAAAAGCTCTAAAACAAAAGCACAAGCCTGGGCAGGTTGTAGTGACCGCTTCCACCGGGTTAGCAGCATGTAATATAGGAGGAAACACTTTGCATAGGTTTGCTGGTGTTGGTTTGGGAGAGGGTGATGTGAAATCATTACTCAAAAAAATAAGAACTAACAGAAAGACTTTGCAAAGATGGAAAGAAGTGAAGGTTTTGGTGATAGACGAAGTTTCCATGATCGATGGTCATTTTTTCGATAAGTTGAATGAGATAGCACAGAAAATAAGAAGAAAGGCGTGCCCTTTTGGTGGAATACAACTTATTGTTTGCGGGGACTTCTTTCAGTTGCCTCCTGTGGTCAAAAAGACGGCTCCTGACGGAACAGAGATACTTCAGCCGGAGGAAGCTATGTTCTCCTTCGAGAGCCGCGCATGGAAAACGACAATCGAAAAGACAATTATACTTCAGGAAGTGTTCCGTCAAAAGGGTGATCAACTTTTCATCGAGATGTTGAATGAAATGAGGGATGGAAAGGTGTCTGATCTGACTTTGAAGGAATTCAAAAGTCTTTCACGAGGACTCGAATCTACAGATGGGATCGCACCTGCGGAACTTTTCGCCACGCGAAAGGAGGTCGACAGGTCAAACAATTTGCGATTGAGTAAATTAAGTGGTAATGCTCAGGTATTTCTGGCTGTCGATACTGGGACACTCCCCAGTCCTCAAAAGCAAAATTTGTTGTCGAATTTTCTCGCACCTCAAAACTTGTTTTTGAAAAAAGGTGCTCAGGTAATGTGTATCAAGAACTTCGATGAAACATTGGTCAACGGATCTCTTGGCCAAGTTATCGATTTTGTGGATCGGGATTCATATATGAAAGCAACGGACGCTTCAACATCCAAGGAATTCTCAGAAAACCATGCAGTTGACTCAGTTTCTGACTTTGTTTTCGATTTTGCTGCTTCCAAAGAGGATAAAAAGGAATTGACCAGGGCTGAGAAAGAAAATTTGGAAAGGAAAAGGTCTCTTGCAGAGGAATTCAATAAAGGTGAGCCATCCAAGAAATATCCTTTGGTCAAATTTCTTCTTCCAGATGGAGTCAATACAAGAACAGTTCTTGTGGAGCCCGAACAATGGACGGTTGAAGACGAGCAGCTGAATGTACTTGTTTCAAGGATTCAAATACCTGTGATTCTCGCTTGGTCACTCTCCATTCACAAATCCCAAGGTCAAACATTACCGAAAGTCAAAGTTGATTTGAGAAACGTTTTCGAAAACGGGCAGTCCTATGTTGCATTGTCAAGAGCTGTCTCAAGAAACGGACTACAGGTTCTAAATTTCGATAAGTACAAAGTCAGGACAAATCCAAAGGTAACACATTTCTACAAGACATTAATGTCGGCAGAGGAAGCATCGGCTTCGCTGCGTGGTCAATCGACACTAGATGTGTCTAAGGATACCGTAGGATTAAGTACGTCGAGATATTTATGATATGTAAACTCAATGATGATGATGATGTGATATTTACAGGTTCAAAGCTAAGTGGTCTTTGATGTAAGTTGCAACTCCTTGTCTATATACAATGTTAAAGCGGGACTTGAATTTGAAACAAAGTCAAGCGAATTATGGACACCATTGAATAAAATCAGCCGCCCCATTTTTAATCTATTCTGGTACCTGACATTCTCTGATTCTAGTAATCCCGTAAGAAAAGTAATAGATTTTTCTTCAGAGACTCCGCGTCGTGTCTTATTAATGTAGTAGTCCCATAGCTCACCCAAGGGATTGACTATTCCAGCGATCTCCTGTCGTGATTCTGATGCAATCTTCCAATCACAGAAAGCTGTTTGTGGAAATAGACAGTCTAGACCAACTATGATCATATTCGAATAGTCACGGCTATTGTCACCCATTAGTTGAGTGGGATGAACGACTGTATGATAAAAAGATTCACCTTTCTCCTGAATTGTTATGGATCTGCTCCTACTTTGTGAGGCGTTCAATAAATCCTGAACAATTTTGCGATCAATGTATGGAGGAATTACTATTTGGTAAGGCAGATCGTTAATATCAGTTAATTTCTGTAAAGTGCCAAGAAGTGCCTTTACTAGCTTGTTGATGTTTATCTGGTGTTTAGTTGCAAGCCTCTCTTTAATGAGATATTTGGCTTCATTCTTCAAGTTGAACGAAGAACGAACTACTTCCTTATCCATAAAAGCCACAAGGTCCAACGCACTTGGTGATTGAATATTGATGTTCGTTACTTTAATACTACCATCTTCAACTTCTGCCACGTCCAAGAACGAAGCTTTGATTTTGTCCCCGTTTGAATAAATAGAAGAAGAGTCTCCAACGAGTAGTATTTTTCTCTCTTCTTTCCTTATATTCCTCTTTTCATCATCAAAACGTATGGCTTTCTCGATGAAATTGGAATAGATATTCATGTCTCCTTTATCAAATTGTGCACGTTTATCCACCAAATAAGAGTTGTAAACTTCACTCAATTCATTTGAACCTAATTTTAGACGAGGTTCAGAATTTGAAATCACCTCGTTCAACTTTTCTCTCGTCTTCTTACGGAGCAAGGAATTCAACAATTGTTGATTTGGATTCTGTGATTGAAGGAAAAAACAAAACTGTATAGGTTTGTAAAGAAATTTTCTTTTCTGCTTGATAAGTCTCTTTAGCAAGTTCGTGTCGATAGCTAAAGAACTATCCTTCTCGAGTAAACTCTTGACACGCCTTTCTATTGAGCCAACGGAAAGTGTGTTGTCCTCGAAAACAAAACCAGTGTGGTCAAATTTGCTATTTGATTCTATCTTGTTCTTCTTTTTGTGAATAAATTCACTGGTCTGAAGTCTTTTCTTCAAGTCATGCGAAAAATATCTGAACTGGTCCCGTTGTATAGATGAAATGATGGCCTCTAGTCTAGTCACGTATCTTTGTTTCCTTCCTTGTCTTATGACATTACTATTACCTTCAATATCTGTGGTGTTTATCATTAGATCCAATCCATCGACTGCAAAAAATACAGTTTCTACAAAATGCTGCTTGCGAGTTAAATAGCTCTGACTTCCTTCCGAAATGATATCGTATAGTATTTCGGGAGTCGTTACCAATATATGTGGAACGTCTGAAGCCCCCTGCCCTCCGGTACTGACTATCGCGGAGCCACTCTCCTTGTCTATGAATTCTATTGTTAGAGGCTTATATGTCGTTTCATACTTTTCGCCAGTAGCCCCCTCATTGACGTGAAGCTTTTCTGGACAGCAATTCGCTGGGAGATTGACAATTAAGTCTTTGACAGAGTTTTTATACTTCGAAATTAGTCCTGCGCTGGGAACTAAAATGACGCTCTGAACCGAAGCTACGTTCGAAAGCACGCCAAATTTAGGAACCTTGCACAACGACGAATTCAAGACATACATCATCAAACCCAAGCTCTTACCAGATCCCATTCCTCCATTGAATATTAAACTATGATTAGAATTCAAAACAGACAAAATTCTTCGTTGATCAATAGTTGGTCTAACGTCTGCTTCACGATCAACAGGGTTCTTAAAACTACTTTTGAACATCTCATCTACCTTCTTCTGAAAGAAAGGTAGGATACCGTAGGATGTGAAGTTATTATCCTCTTTTGTGGGGTCGTAGTTCAAGATGATTTTTGTATCAACTGCAACATCGTTTCTATATGAATTCTTGCTGAAGGAGATATTCGATCGATTCTTTCGACATCTTAACATATGGGAATGAGCTTGACATATCATCCTCCTATAAAGAGGTGTTATGTGCTCATGATTTATTAACATCCCAAATATTCATTCCTCTCGAACACTTTAAAGAGATAATCAAGCTCATCTCAAATAAAACTAGTGTACTATATCAATTTGCGAAATCGATAATGCTAAATATATATGCTAAAATTAAGCTATATAGAGCTTCTCCTATATAAGGATCTTCTCTCTTCTCCGTTCAACATCTTACTCTTATCGACAAGACCAGCAATGTTGGGGAATTTACCTTTGAATTTGAATTCCGTTAATAAAGTATCAGCATATGCCAAACCAACATGATAAATCTCTTCAAATTTAGCGAAGTCTAGGGTTGCATAGCTGTCAATGGGGGGACGAAGATATATCACACCTGGGGTTTTCTTTGCTAACTCCAATGCGTTAACACTTGCCACATATGCGAGCCTCATTTGAATATCCATCATGTTTGGTACATTGGGATGTTTGGAGAATGGATTCCATCTGTTAAATAGCACCCAGAAACCAGATAAAGTGTCACCATAGCTCATTGGGGTTCTGTCATCGGCGGAACCCACATCTACTGCGATGATGTACTTGGCGCCTTTCTTTTTCATTTCCATCACTGGCAAGTTGTCTAAATAGCCCCCGTCTAAGAGCATACACCCGTCATATGCTATTGGGGGCAAAAGTCCTGCCAAAGACATTGATGCCCTTATGAATCTCCACAGGTATCCACTTTCATGAATGTCCATTGTGGAGTTGGTGATATTCGTTGAGTTGCAAAAGTATCTGATCCAAAAGTCCTCTATTTCTGCGAAGCCAAAAACTTTCCAAATACCTCTATTGAATTCGTATCCTGTTATGTAAGAAGTGACAGGGTACGTTAGGTCGAATATTAATCTCCACAAAGAAGATATTCTCTTCGAGAATTTTTTGGCACGTCCGTAAATTGACACCGAATCATAATCTTTAGCGTATAATCCGCCGACAAATGACCCAATTGATGTTCCTCCAATAATATCAACAGGGATTCCATGCTTCTCCAAAGCCATAACAACACCTACGTGAGATATTCCTCGCGACCCGCCACCACCAAGAACGAGTCCCACGGCCTCATTGGACAAAATTCTAGCTAATCTCAAAAAATCGTTCTTGTATGACTGGATTGATTTGTACCGAAGTTGTTCTTGTCTGTTGAATCTACTATTCAACCTTACTATTGATGAAATTGCTTTCGTTTTCACATTTTCTAATCTTGACTTAATCTGTGGACTAGTCTTATTGCTCAATTTCATGGCTAGATCACTTATGATATTCGACTGTTTCTTCACCGCAGATTCATGTGATGACTTTGGTATTTCCATTTGTATGTGATGATGCCCGTTAACCCAGATCCTATTCTTCAACCAAATACTAGTGGTTCCTGGTTCTACGTATCTCTCCAGGTGCATCAAGCAGAGATCGGTTCTTGCCGTTGTTTTCAACTTAATTAGCAATCTTTCATACTCGCCTACATTTGCAGCAACCTCATAATCATCTGCATCTGCTAATAGAAGAATACAATCGCCTTGAGATATACAAGTAGACGTCCAGTTTGACTTGAGTGGTGTGTCACAAATGTACACAATAGTTTCGTACTCATCTTCCAAATAAGCAAAATAACCAGATAATTTGAGCTGAGCCAATCTCTCGTCAAAGGCATGTCTACCCAAATGTGTTAAGATTGACGCTTGATCTAAAGCGATCACATTTCTACCTATTGTCTTCAACGCCGAAACAAGTTTCTCTGCGAAATCACGAACAGGTAATCCACTCGTGGTTGGCATTATTGTTATAGTTTTATACTCAGTAGACAAGTAAGGTGAAGTAGAGGAAGGTACCGTTGCTATACCTGAAATATTGGAAAACACCTCATTGTTTTGTTGAGTTTGTACCTTGCTGGCAACTATACGGGAAACTTTGACCATAATGGAAGGATTCTGCAAAGAAAGAATTTCAAATAAGGTTCTGGGTATTCGAGCAGTTTCCGAATCTCTAACTGCGATCAACGAGTTAGTTCTTCTCGAGGCTGTCATAACTTCTACCTCGCCTATAGACTCACCATGCCCGTGCTCACCTAGCACTTCAAAATCATCCGATTTGTTATTCTTGCCGACATGTCTTCTATTAGAGGACTCGTCGATTAAGTTATTGTTATAATCATGAATATCCTTAACAGTATTGGATAAATTGAGTTCAGACTCTTCAGGCTTGTTATGACGGATGGCACGAAATCTACCACTCAATACAATGTGACATCCATTTGCCAAATCACCTTGAGAACAAAGAACATTACCAGCAGGAATATGACACCATTCTAACGCGTAATCTACCAAAGTAACTTGCTTTGATAGAAGATTCTTTAGTTTGAGAGCCACAGGAAGCTGTAAAAAGAAAAACTTGTCCATCAATCTTGAAAAGTCAAATTTAGAAATATGTGCTACAATAGCTCCCTTATCTTTGGGTGTCCTAATTGAGACCAATGACCTGGAACCTATCACAGAAGTCAAATATCCCGCCAAGCCTCCTGGACGCACAGTGTAGAATTTATGTTTAACCGTTTTTTTGTCCAAGTCATGATATACAACATCAAGACTGCCATCTATCACATAGTAGATACCAGAATTAAAAGATCCCTGAGTTACAAGAATGGTATCAGCAGGAACAAATTTAATATCCAATATCTTTGAGAACTCATCTTTCACACTGCTGAAATTAGTTTCAAATTGTGAGGGCAGTTTGTTAATGCTAGGTCTACCTCTTCTATTACCCCCTACGACATTAGGAAACAAACTCGTATCCACGAACTTATCTGATCTTAACTCAGCTTGGTTGATCGTGTTGTAGAACTTGGAGCCATGAGAGGTACCCTTACTTAGACTCGAACTAACACTATTAAAAGAATTGTATCTCATTCTACCTGTCATTGGATCATACACTCCATGACCAAATTTGCCCTCATTGTCGAGAGACATCAACCCTGAAAGACCAACCATCGAAGAACCAACGGAGGAGTGGCCAGACCCGAGATCTGATATCCCATTCAACACGTTTGGATTATCGTTGATTCCTAGAAGCTTGAATATATTTTCAATTATTGCGATTCTCAAGGACGAATCTTCCGTTTCCTCTCTCTCATCAGAGAATGTTGCCTCTCTGACGTCTGAGACCTTATGAATCGAGTTCCTTCTCTTTGTCGATGGTAATGCTGACATGGTATTGCTCGTCGATGTCAGTGATGTAGATACCGCGGCTGACCTTTTAGCCATGTTGGGGTCTGTGAAGGAGTTTGATTGCTCTGATCTCCTTGAAAGTGGAACAGACGATAACAAATCACCAGGATGTGTTGATTTCGATCTTGAATCCAACACCACGTATCTCGAAGAGCTCCTGTCCAATGCTCTCACATTGTGAGAAGACTTTCTTGTGACTGGAAGAACGCGATTATTTACCTTTCCACTCAACAATTGAGGGGCGTCCTTACCATAGAACTTTTGTAAGACCCCATCGTATAGATATCTTGGCAAGTTCGCTTCTCTCACATTAAAATTATTCAATTTGATCTCGCTCTCTATTATTTCACTTGTCAATCCCAAGTAATTGTGAATAGTATTGAAAGTCACCTTGTACAATCTCGTCAATACCATTGTCACAATGTGTGAGGTTGCTTTTGGGTACTTACTCTGAACTCTCTGGAATGCCGAATGTGGAATAATAGCTAATGTCGCACTCTTGGTCTGATTTGTAGGTTTAGGACGTGCTATTATGTTGGGATATTCCCTCTCAAATGATTCAGTCACCGGTGAAGGAGAGATTGATTCATTTCCCTTCAAGTAGCTATCAAAGGGTGAAATATCGGACTTTTCCATATCTTTTCTTGCGTCCAATTCTTCTTGCAAATTGAAACTCGACGCTAGGGGATTCAGTGACTCAAAATAAAATGACTTAAAAAGGTCTAAAGTGCTCAACAATGAAGTCAACAGAGAGCCACTTTTCACTTCATTGAGTAATTGATAACGCTGATCTCCAATGAATAAGAGCTCCAGTTTATCAGTCTCAAAGTCATTGCTGTTAGTATACACTTCACTGTTGAAGTGTGCATCACTTATTTTTGTAAATACTTGTATCACTCCATCAACCACTATCAGAAACCCCAATTTCTCATCGAGGTAAACCAACTCATCAGATTCAACCTTTTGCGTAGTCATGTTCTTCGTCAACTCATGAAACACAGGCCTCTCAAGATACCCAAATACCTTTATTGCACTCAAGAACTCATCAAGATAGTTTGATTTGTCACTATCATTCTTTCTCTTGTTGATCGAGTCAGAGATATCAATCATCTTGTTCTTGTTCTTCTTGAACCTCTCATTGTTGTTCTTCGTGTTCTTAGAGTATCCGGTGAGATATTTGTATCTGACTATCAAAAAGCAGATAGAGCTAACCAACCCAAGACTCATCAAAATTGAATACAATGATAGCGTGATCTGGAAGTTGGTAGAAAGTATTCTTATCATAATTGCAGGAGCATATAGCACCACCCAATTGACCAACTTGAAAAATATCCACAGCCAAAACCATAACGTAGCCGTGATAAATGAGATCGATGAGGAATCCTTTGCGGAAGGCAATTCCAACTTAGCAGTGCTGAGTGATTGCAGTGCTGTAGTCAGATTATTCATTACCGAACATCTACCTAGTTTCAGCTCCTTTTCAATTTCAAATTCCACAAGAATGTATAGCAGTTAGAAGCTATAATGATGAGAAGATCATATATTCATCTAGAAGTCGAAAAAGAGCAACTCCGAAAACTCCAGATTTTGAATCTCCGAGAAACACCCTTGTATTTTCCACCCATTGCAGCTAGATAACAAGCCTTCTTCTGTTTGATTTGTAACAGCAATATGATCTCGTTGGGGTGGTTTGAATTGCTGTTAGGATATTGTAATTGAATAAATAAATAAATAACTATGTACTAAACTAGTTATCGCTTAATCATAAGGAAGGCAATTGAACCTCCTCAAAATACGCTCTATGCCATCCATTCCCTTCTCCAACTGTTTGATCTCAGGACCGTAACTAAGCCTTACGTAGTTGTACCATATTGCATCCTCGAGACGAGACAAGTTCTGCGGGTTGATGAGGAAAAAAAAGCCCGGGACAATGATGACACGTTCATGAAGACACTCGTGGAAAAAACCCAAACAATTGGATAACTTTCCTGGTAAATGGGAGAGGTTGAGCCACAAGTAAAAAGTGGAGTTGGGGGTGTTTTTCTGATCGAAGGAGAAACCCATATTTACAAGCCTTTGAACCACATAGTCCCTCTTCATTTTAAAGTGCATCTGCAAAGCCTTCATCTCCCTGCGCACCTTCAACGGTTCTAAGAATTCCAACGCTGCATACTGGAAAGGAGCATTGCAGCCTCCATCAAGAAAAGATCCTGCGCTACTCAATGCGCTGATGTACTCAACCGGTCCAATCACCCAACAGACTCTCCATCCGGGCAACCTGAAAGCTTTTGTTAGACCATTCAAAATCAAAACGGGATCTTTGTCAACATCCTCAACCATCTCCGCAGACGATATGGAGCTTCCGTTACATCCATCGTCGTAATAATAGTGTGAATAAAACTCATCCATAATCAATAGACATTTCTCACGACACAACTTATGTAGATTTTGGAGTTGTGACTTTGTCATACAACGCCCTGTTGGATTTCTTGGATTTGAAGTCAATAACGCACTCACTCCTCTAACTAACTCGTTCTTGATCATTTCAAGGTGCATCTCATAATTGTCAGATTCATTAAGTGGGACCGGAATGGGTGCAAAGTTCTTGAACAAAGACAACATCTCAGCGTAAGCTGTATAATCAGGCAAAAAGAATGACAAGTAACAATCGCTGATGATAGAAGCAATTCTGGTGAGACCTGCCCTTCCTCCCGGCACAATGCATACATTCTTATAGCTGTACTTCGAAGAACGGCCTTGTCTGTATGTATCATTATACAAATTGGCCACTGCTTCTCTCAACTCCCTAATCCCTGCCGTGGGTGCATACTCCTTGGACTCTTCTGGTATAGGAATTGATTTGGGGCGAGGAAAAGATCCTGGAATTGTGTCACCGTGCTCCGGTGCTCCCTGCCCTAAGTTTGCCCAGCTGTCTTGGCCTTCGAAGCCATATTCACTAGCTCTCTCCGTTACCCACAAAACACCCGTAGACGACTGTTTTGTGTTCATTGCAGGCTTGTGGATGTCCTCGTTGAACTTGGGCCGGGGAATCGGAATTGGCGACGATTCCCTGCCATTCTCTGACCTCGACAACTTTTGGAGCATATGGCTCTTTACATTTCCCTGCGGTGCTACCGGCACTCTCGATGAGGGTACACCATTGTCATGCCCGTGCAAACCAGAAAGATTCTCTCGCAGAGACATATGGTTCAACGACCCCAGATTACTAGAGGACACCGCCATGAGAAGCGACGATGCCGACCTCTTCAACGGCTCTGGCAACGTCGATTCCAATCTTTCGAACTCCAGAATCGACTCTGAATCTGAATCTCCTAAGCTGTACATTTCAACCGTCTCTATAGTGCCCGCTGGCCCGTCTTCCTTAGATTTCTTCAACGAGTTTCTCTGGACCCTTTTGATATCAACGGTGTCTTCCCCAGGGTCGTGTTTGTACCAATCAGCGAGATCGGCTCCGCTGCTGGCGCGAGACTCTAGCGAGCATCGCGCTAGGGCCTCGCTAGCGTTGCACACCACTACTGCGAACCCTGCCGAGCGCACAACACCGGCAGGCCTAAAGTTGCCGGTACTGTAATGTTTCAACCACATTCCTTCGACGGTGACAAGAAATCATGCCAGCAGTTGCAGACACGCAGATCCGAGACACTCCGACGCTGGCCGTCCGATATTCCCCGGTTGAGCTTGCTTTGCTCGCCTCGCAAGATATTTCAGTCATCAAGAGCGTACGGCAAGCTCCCGGTAGATCCACCGACACCACAGGCTCCCCACCAGGATCACCGCCATGGTTGCTCGCAACAGCCGGCCCCCGTCGTTTACCCTGCGCTCGACCACTTCTCTCCTCGAAATCTCCCCATACTGCACATCCTCGCCTTCGGGCTGCATTCCCCATCTCAACTGCCTTGCGGTCCTGGGGGTCCCCCCCAGGGCCGCCGTGACCACTCACTCATCTCCACCGCTGTCGCATTCCCTCCACGTACAGACTCTACACCCCATCTCTACTCCGCTCTCTGTCAACACTCGTCGTCTCGTGAGCATCTCCACCGCTATCGCGGCCGTCGTTTGTCTCCAAAACAGAATTTCGCAGCAACACAGTAGCGCAATGCACCAGCCACTGGCCCTCCAACAAAGCTCTGTCGCAAACGTAAACAATAGCCAGATAACAAGAACGCTTCCTACTGATAGCTTACCAAAAGGCCCCTCCACCATTGGATACAGATATCCCTTTATCTCGACTATCATTTGAGCGATTCTCGTTGGCGAAGACGTATCGAAGCTTCGTCCGAGTCGGATGAAAATTTCTTTTCGGCATTTTGCAAGGCCTACAGGTCTTCACAACGCAAAATATATGGCATTTCTGGCTGCGTACATATATAAGAGCCATCGCTGACGAATATGTGGTTGTGAGTGGACCGCTCACGCTACATAGTGATAACTTCTTCTATAACTTGTATTTTAACAGATTTAATAAGTTTGTCTCTTTTCTTTTGAGTGTGACCGATTTCTCTCTTAGATGCTAAATAATACCGATGAAACAAAAATCATAGCAGAGCCTATTTATGATAACTCTGGTCTAATGGGACAAACGTACCTGAGGCCGGGATGCGAGGCGTACTCGCAGATGCAAAGACGGCTGGAGGAGTTTTCCTCGACGTTCCCGTTGTCGCCGGTGTCGTCGAACGACACCAGTCTGGGGAACATCTCACTAATCGATGAGCAGTTAACAAGAGAACGGATATCGCCGCTATTGGCCCTTCCGGTGGAGATCTTGTACCAGATAATCGAGCTTGTGTACTACGACGAGAGCACGAGCTCCATCAACTCGAACTTGGAGCGATTTTCCAAAACGGTGCCGCTTTTGTCCCGCACCTTGCACAAGTTGTCGTTGATGTTCATCTACAAGTATGCGGTTTTTAACAGGCCGCACTCGTTTCTGAAGTTTTTGCACAACTTGGTGAAGAATCCTGAGCTCGGGAGGTATGTGGAGATAATGGACTTCCAGACATTCACTTCGATAGGCTTGGGGCGGACCCAACGCATGAATCAGGAGATCCAAATGGTGACCTCACAAACCATCCAGCACGCTTTGAGCATGACTCCCAATTTGACTGAGTTTCTCGCGAGCGAGAACATTCAGGACGACATGGACTGGATTGTGTTGGACGAGCTTTTCAATAAACATCCCAAGATCCAAGGTTTGGACTTCTGTGGCGCTAGCAGCGAGAGGTTTGCCAAAGCGTTCCAGGAGTTGGCCATTTACGACTCCGATCAGGAGCTAAGAGATGACGACGGGGTCCTGAGCACGAACTCATTGCAGAACTTGTTCAAGATCTCGTTTCACGAC
Source organism: Debaryomycetaceae sp. CAB 1570 (assembly GCA_031081755.1). NCBI lineage: Eukaryota > Fungi > Ascomycota > Pichiomycetes > Serinales > Debaryomycetaceae > Debaryomycetaceae sp. CAB 1570. The sequence continues at coordinate 873,372 of JARYSW010000006.1, forward strand.
TGCTCCAATCTACATCCAGAAGTCTTTGCGAAGGTGTTATCGAGCATACCTAATCTTCGCAGATTGGACTTGAACCATACTTCCATCACATCTAGCATTTTGAACGCGTACCTATCACGCACATCGAGGTTGACTCATTTGTCATTGGCCCGTTGCTCAAAGTTGACAACTCGCGACTTGATCGAGTTCTTGGTGAACCATCCTGCCGTTGCAAACAACTCGTTAAAGTGGCTCAACTTGCAGATAGACTCTAACGTGGTGAGTCCTTTGAGCAATGCATATTTACTATTCATGTTGAAACACTTGAAAGCCAGCGATCTCATGTATTTGAATTTGGGTGGGTTACCGGTCAACAAGGCCATCTTGCATGTTATCAGACAGAAGTTCACGCAGTTGGAAAGTTTGTCCATAAGCCATGCTTCTGTTGATGTCAATGATTTGAACGACTACATAGCTGCCAATGAAGTTTTGAAATACATCGATGTGTCAGGGGTCAAGAGCTTGTCCCGCTGGGACATCACGATGATTTTGCGGACAAACTTCGACTCTAATATCCAGGCAATTGAGTCCGACTACAAGACCTTGTGGGAACTCACCAGTGGGAATTTCGTCAGAATCTCCCCGATTCAAAGCTCGTTCATCGATGACACAGTCGAGCCCCAAATATGGAAATTTCATGATAACGAAGGCAGAAGAGCATGGCTATACAAAGTCGACCCTTCTCATCCTGACTACAGCTCTTATCTTAACAGATCGGGCAGTAACAAGAGCACCAACTCCAATCTAGTATATTACGATATCGAAACAGGCGAAAAAATCGAAACCAAAATGCAACTGCCACTGTTTTTGAAGTACGCTTCCAAAAAGATCAATTGCTCTATAGGATACTTCAACATGAAGGTTGCGAAAAACAAAAAGTATATCAAAGGAGAAAACGTCTTTCTTGAAGACATATGGCCCTCGGACTTTGCTCAAAGAGGCATCTACAATTATTACTCCTTGAATGTTCGCTAACGAGATTTCCATTCACTCTGCATTACATATTGCTTGCTTGTATATATGTTCAATTATAGGCACTTAGCTACAAATCTTTGTCCAAGTGTAAGAATTGTAGGTTGTCGTCGATAGGCTGTCAAATGTTTGGTGATGTCATGTGCACTACTAAATTGTGGGGATGCATATTTACCCGATGATTCAGTCAAATCCATATATCATCACTTTCGTTTTCATTCTTTCTCTTGAATTCATCCTATAATGAGCGGGCCTGACGTTAGCGACGTGAGGAGTGCCTTTAATGTTGAAGGATTCGAGGAATTCGTCAAAAATCCTTCAAATAATTCCCTTACTACTTTGGGGGTGAATGTGCCAACATTCCAAGGGCCCATTGAGGTCAAGCAGTTCAAATTCGGACAGTCCAATCCTACTTACTATGTTACTGACTCTCTGGGAAGAGAATTCGTGTTGAGGAGAAAGCCCAGTCCAAACAGCAAGTTGGTTTCTCGGTCAGCGCATGCTATCGAGCGTGAATTTTTCATTTTAAGAGGAATTGGAATACTCAATGCAGAAACTGCGAGGAAGGTACCAGTGCCTGATGTCTATTTACTCTGTGAGGACGAGTCTGTGATTGGATTTGTATTCTACTTGATGGAATATGTCAGCGGAAGACAGTTGAAGAATCCAAGCATGCCTGAATTGAGTAGGGAACAAGCCGATTTGCATTGGAAGTCTATTATGAAGACCATAACAGCAATCCATTCTTTGAACGCTTTAAAACTCATTGCAGAGTTGCCAGCCAAGCATTTTCCCCAATTTCAACCCGATAAAATCGATAAGTTGAAGAATTCAAGCTATTTCCAGAGACAGATCAAAACTCTATCCAGCGTCGAAAAACTCCAGTCTCGTCTGGTTGACCCCATACCCTCTTTCGACAAGATAGTGGAGTTTCTACTTACTCATGCTCCCAATGATCCTTCTGAATTGACACTTATACACGGAGACTTCAAGATTGATAATATTCTCTTCCATCAGCTGGAAGCCAGAGTCATGGCAGTGCTCGACTGGGAGCTTTGCACATTCGGACACCCTCTATTTGATCTTAGCAACTTCCTTCAGCCTTTTCAGCTTCCAAACAAATTAAACTTGATGTTGTTTTATCCTGAAAAAACTGACATGGGAAGTGAGAACACAGAGTCTAGTGCGACCGTTCACTCTAAACTAGACCTATACCTGAAACTACTTGGCCATCCCTGGAATGGAAACGAGCCACAAAATAATGCTACAGACCTTTGCCTAGTGGGGTATGTTTTTGGGCTATTAAGACTTTGTGTGATCAGTCAAGGTATAGCTGTCAGAGTTAAAAAAGGTAGTGCTAGTTCGGCTACAGCCAGTGGCTACGCTGGCATGTATCCGTTCCTCGCTAACTTAGCCCTTGGCTCTATCAACGAGTTTGATAACGAGCAGAAAGGAGTCAAATTGTAGAGAAATCAAATATACCGTTTTAGATTAGGTAGCTTTTTAAATCCGAATCAACATGAAAAATTTATTACTCTATCGTCATCATGAGTTATAAAGCATTGAATTTACAAGATATCAATGATATAGATTTGAAGAGCACCGTTCTCAGATGCCCCTTTCCATCATGTCACGCCAGGATCATTCCATTGACTGAACCAATGGTGCAAACTAAAGTTGAAGTGACCAACTTCCCAAACATGGTTAATGTTTCAGACAATAGGACCAGAAGCCGATTCTTCAAAGTCAACGATGCTTGGGACTTCGACAACATTGGAGTTTCAAGACCTTCCGACGAGCTTGATGAACCTGTGATTCACTCGGGCTCCGCAGATACGGAGTTCAAAATCGAAAGGTTGCTCGTCTGTAGTGAGTGTGATAGAGGCCCTTTGGGTTTTGCTGGATACGAAAACGGGGACAATGATATCAAACAGTTGAAGTACTTTTTAAGTGCAGAGAGCATATTATGTTGAATACGTTAATTCATTACAACTAAAAACATACAGAAAGAACATCTGACACTATAATTTTACTTGCGGTTGCAAGTCTTTAACGATTTCCAATGCTATCAAACGTGAGACTGAGAGAGTAGAAATCATAGGATTGACCCCACTTGCTGTCGGTAAAGCGCTAGCATCAGCAACGTAAATATTCTTACACTCATATAACCTCCCGTTTGTATCACAGGCACCGTCCGAAGGACCTTTTCCAGAAATACGGCATGAACTCATCTGATGAGCTGATCCATAAGAAGCACCATAGGGATCTAAAACTCGTTTGCTGGCCTTCTTTCTCCATTCAGCGTATTCTTTATCGCTGAGTTTACGATCTTCCTTATTCTTATCAGTCTTGAAAACAGGAACCCACACTTCTGGATACAAAATCTGTTTTGCACCCTGAATATATAACATGTCTGCCGCTGCCAAAATAGAAATATGCAATGCCTCTCTATCGTACTTATTGACAGTATAATCTACCGTCAATGCTTCGGGTCTCCTGGGATCACCAGTGACAGTGCCACTTGATGTGTCCCTGGCAATTGCAAATAAAGCAGACAAATTGTTGTAAAGCAATAAGTCTTTCTTAAACTCATCACTTCCATCCCAAGGGAAAAAAACAGCCTCGATAAAGGGAGTATGCAAAAGTGACTCGACTTTTGCACCGTGGGCCTTACCATCTAGATCATCAAATTCGTTACACACCGTTGTAAGAATTGCTTTGTTGAAAGGATTTTGTTTAGTCTTCTTTCCAAAATCACCAAATATAGTTGTAATTGGGTGCAATTTCAAATTGGCACCAATATGTTTATTCTTGAACCCAGAATTTTGTAATATCACAGGTGTATTCAACGAACCTCCACTAACGACGAATTTCTTTGGTCCCGTGATGGTAAAGATCAAACCAGACTCGGTGTCTTGACATAAGGCTCCTGTAGCCTTGCCATCTTTGTGTATGATTCGGAGTACTCTAACTTGATCCATGAATTGAGTACCTTTCTCATACGCATCTTTGAAAAAGGCTGCCACCGACCCTTGCTTGATACCAAATTTGCACCCGAGATGACAGAATCCGCAATCGTGATTCTTATGCTTCCCATTATTTTGGGCGACCTCCTTGACTCTGTATCCTAACTTTTGCGCACCATCTAGAATAACTTGATTGGAGAACGAATGGTTGATTCCCTCCTTGGTTGCGCCTATTGCTTTCCAGGCATAATCAATGCATTCATCAAATCTATCGGTAGCAGCCCAATCGACACCATGATCGTCGTACCACTCTTTTCTTACTTTGAATGGAGGTCTCAAACATGCAGACCAATTAACCGTGGAACCTCCCCCAAAATTTGAACCAGCTAAAACGGTCACTTGCAGATTGCTGCTAATTACGGCACCACCATTCTGATACAAATTCGACATCCCTTCTAAATCATCGAAGTTGAGTTCAGAATTAGAATAATATTTTCCCTTCTCTATGACTAACGATTTATACCCACTGTTAGCAAGAGTATGAGCAACCATTCCAGCGCCACATCCCGAGCCAATAATTAATACATCAATGTTAGGCAAAAATAAGTTGTGTCCTTCGCCTGTCGGCTTCTCCATCATTGTGAGCTTTTTCTCATCAATCTCTAAACTTTCGTAAGTTTTCTGTCTGATATCTTTTCCAGGGTATCCAATTGCTTTGTTGTGCAATTCAGTAGCCAATCTCACATAGCCTGATACACAGAGAAGGTAAATTGACTTAAATAACATCCGTTTAGGAGGAAGAATCGAATCTCTCCAAGATTTCAATAGATCTTCTCTTTGCTGCAAAGACATATTTCTAACAGATGTCAAAGAATTCGTAAGCGGGGCCGAGGCAACACCTGAATTCAATAAAGACAATAAAGCCACCAACTTCTGTGTCGTGATCACTGTGGACGAATTGATAACGTGCTTCAAGTACTCCTTGAACCCTGGAAGCTGCGAGGGCCTTCCATAGGTCCTGACATACTCCTCGAGTCTGTCCTTGGGAAAGTCGTCATCAAGATATGGCAATACATTCTCAACCGAAGATTCGTGAATCAACCCATCAGCAAGGAGACTGAAAAGCTCGACTTTGTCGTCGTCAATAGTCTCGGGAAAAAACATGTTTTAAAACTCTTCAATTTTATACGCTTGCAATGTTGCCAACATGAAATCTGATTTAAGTACCGAGCATCTTCACCTTTTATATATATCCCCGGAAAGTACATATGTAATAGCGTCTGCAAAGTGAATAAAGAGAAGAAAGTTTATATGCAGTGCAGACCCCCCATCTTTAGGGCATATGATATCGTCTCGTTCCTCCGAAACTGAACATGTCATACGATTAAGCTATATCAGTATGGGAATCTCGTCGAACTCTTTGGGTATTCCAAACTCATTGCGAAGAACATTTTCCTCGATCGGCATCATCGACAATCTTGTGAAATAGTATATCATGGACTCTATGCTATCCGTGTAGAACTCAATGCTTCTTTTTAGATTATCGCTCCTATGCCGTAAACGCACGAGGATATCCGGATCATTCTCCTCCAACGTCTGGAGCTGCTCCTGAAGATCTGCGCTGAGTTTCCTCTCCTTTTCAAGCTTATTCAAGAGTGTGTTTCTGTTGCCATGCTCTGATTTCTGCGTCCTCTTCAGTTTGGCAACCTCTTGATGATCCGCGACACTCTTCAAGTCCTGCCGGTAAGCAGCCAACCTTGTGCTCAATTGCTCGTGCTGTTTGGCCACAAACTTGTATTTGTCGTATTTGAAGCACCAGTAGAGGTTGGTGGTCCCACATTTCTCCACATTTACTAAGCCGTCGTTTATTAACTCCGTCAAAACGTCTTTCACAACCATGGGCGATATCTTACTGTACTTCGAGCCATCCTTCTCGATTTCCTTCAACGTATAGAACGTGTGCTCCTTGTTGAAAAAGTCCAAAAGCTTGGCCTTTTTCTCCTCCTGCGAAACTCCTTTCTTAGGTGCCTATTGATGTTAGCCAGCGACCTTTGATCTATAATAAATATGCTCACCATTTAGTGTAATGTTTCCAATATATATATATTGAAGTAAAATTGTTGCAAAAATTGGAATTTGGCCAAATCTCATTTATATATAGTGAGTAAAATTATATAGCTCGGTACTAATACATTTATTATTGGAACCATTTCATCAAACATGGTTACCGTGATTGAAGACATGATCTGTTTATGTACAATTGTAGTAAAACAACGATTAGTTTATCTAGATTCCAGCTCTGGCGACACTTTTCCATAAGATTCCGAGGTTTCGATATCTTGCTCGTTCATGTTATCCTCCAGGATGTTGGCATCTTCGAACACCATGCGGAATTTTTCCATGGCATGAGCCCTTGCTCTCCAGGCTGGAACCTCGAAGAGATAGTCGATGGCCTCGAGGGGTACACCCTTCGTCTCGGGGTACAAAAAGTAGACGATTATGGGGAAGACGATCATACAGGTTGCGAAAATAAAGTATAGCTTGAACCCGATAGCCTCCAAAGCCTGGCCCGTCCATCTACCCATCACGAAGGCCCAAAACCAGTTTGAGGCCGCATTTATGGCCTGGGTTGCAGTTCTGACGTCTTGGGAAAAAACCTCTGAATTGAAAACCCACGGTGTTCCATTCCATGATATTCCGTAAAAGATGGTCCAGATGTATAGGAGGGCTTGGGCAGCCTTACCACCGGCATCCACAGTGGTGTCCCCGCTAGCCAATCTGGCAGACGGGTTTGCGATCTTGATGTAACTGCCAATGTACCACATACATAATGAACAAGGCAAGCCGCATGCAATCAATAGACTTCTTCTTCCCCAGGTATCGACGAGGAAAAATAACCACACCAAAGAGGCAAACCCTTTCAAAAGGCCAAAAATACCGGTCGATTGTAATCCTGCGTTTGTGCCATCAACGCCCAACGAACTGAAAATGGTGGGTGAGTAGTACGTGATAGCGTTGATTCCGAATCCGTTTTGCATGATGAACAACGATGTCGTCAAAAACAATCTGTAGATTAGCTTTTTCGTGGTGAAAAGTTTGATGACAGGTGCCAAAAAGCCGCCTCTACCAAGCGAGGCTTTCTTCTCCTCTATATCCTTGATAATGTTGTCCATCTCGTGAATGGAATAAGGATGGTCTGTGGGAAGATTTCTCAAATATGCCAAGTTTGCCCTGGCTTTATCTATATTTCCTCTATTGACATAGAACCTGGGAGATTCGGGCAATATGAAAGTTCCAATCCAAAAGATCCCAGAGGGGATCAACTGTACAGCGAACGGAATAAGCCACTGCTTTCTGGAGGTTGGGATGTTCTGAAGCACACCGTAGTTGATCCAGTAACCCACGATGCCTCCAATCTGCCAGCTCGCTTCCCACGTTCCAGCCAATCTGCCCCTCACCAGCGCAGGACTGATCTCGGAGACAAAAATGGGCGATATTCCAGAACACCCGCCTATACCAACACCAGTCAATACTCTCCCAGCATAAATAGGCCACAAACCCTCTGACGACTTTGCGGCCAACGAGATGGCCGCGCCAAAAGTCATCAAAAAGCCCGAGATTATCAACCCGACCTTTCTTCCCCAAACCTCTGCTATGGGATACATCAACAATGCGCCCCAGAACGCTCCGGCTTGGAACACCGACACAACGTTGGAGTTCACGTTCGTCACTGCCAGTGCAGACATCTCGTTCATTCCAAACTCCTGCTCGAACGATTCCAAGGCCACCGTACCTCCTATGAACCCAGCATCGTAACCTATGATCACCGCAGCCGCGGACGCAGTCACCGCGATGACGTTAAGCTTCCAGTTATAGATCTCTTTGGGCTCTGGCACCGATGAAATCTCTTCTTTCTCTGTGACGGACCTTACAGACATCGTCTCACCCGCATGATCCAATCGTCTCTTCAAGCGATCGACTATTCTCGCCATACTGTTATATGTATTTTCTTTTCTGCGCTTGTTTGTTTGCCTGCTTTTTAAGCGTGATGATCTTATCTCTATCAATCTGAATCTATGGAGTAGTCCAACCTCGTGGGCCTGTTTTTCCTATTACGTCCTGATAAGATATTTCACACTGACTTTTGCTACACTATGTATATGCTATCTCTCTGGTAGCCCTGGCACAAAGTCAATAGAGTGATCTTCTTCGAGTGATGCGTGACTAACCCTTAAAAATGTAGAGTTACCTGGAGTATTTGAATTTTCCAGTCCATGTAACAAATGCTCGAAGTATATACTACACAAGAAATCAGATTTTCTCCGAATGGGTGTCCCTCTCGTGAACTCACACTACTTTAGCGGAGATATAGTGCCTCTCGGCGACGGTTAAGTTCTACGTAGTGTAAGGTGCCGGTGCATTGAAATACTCCGCTGGGACTTTCTCGCTTTTTTTTTGTGCGTGAGATGGCTGCGGTGTCTTTGGGCTGAACTCGGGTCGCTGATGTATTCTATGCTGGCCTTTTGTGCGTACACCAGGGAGTCTCTTGGTTACTATGTATCTACCAGGGTCCTATACCGTGTGCTCAGAGAGCACACGGCCACGGCCACGGGTTTGGATGTTGGAGTGACAAGCTGCGAATGAGTCAACGATCGCTGTGGGGAAAGACAACTCCGGTCCGGATTCGCTACCGCGATCTGAAAGAATATCACCGCGCTCGCTAGGAGATTAGCGAAGATTCAGCGGGGTGCTGGCGAGGCCCAGCGGCTCTTTCAGTATCCCTTGGCGGTAGCAGTGACATGTAGTTAGTCTAGCGGGGGTGATACTATAAAATAAAGGAGGTTCTCAGCAGTACACCCGAGGTATCTTGTAGCAATGCAATCTGGGGTGGTCAGATCATGCGACCGGTTTAGTAGATATTGCTGCGATGCGGGCACAATGACTGCGTCATATCGTATTATACAAACCTGGGGTGCTGACGGTATTTTGGTGCCTATCAGCAAAGCTTAGGTGAAGCTCGTACTCGACAGTGAACACAAAGCGAGCTGGGTTTGGACTGGAATCACCTGGCTGCGCAGGATACTTCCCGGAACGCTGATGAAGGTCCAGGAGGAATGGGCACTCCGGTCTGCAGAGATTTTACAGGTTATGTTGGCAAAATTACAGATTAACAGACTCATTGAATTAGATATCTCCAAGTCTAGTACTGGTGGAGACTCTAGGGCAAGCGACGTTCGATTTATGGAGCAATTAGCAGGGTATACATCTACAGACGAGGATTCAGACACGTACAGTTCGGAACAGGAGGAATCAGATAGTAAGCTGCAAATAGAAGGTCTAGAAATATATCTGCAAAATTATTCTCACCAAGAAGGAATGTCGAGCTGCTTCTTCTATTTACCATGGAGGCCGTCAGTAAAAACGGTAAAGCAAATGAAAGACGCATCGACTAAAGTTCTCAAGGAGCTCTCCCTCAAACATCCAGACGTAGCCGAGAAATATGTATGGAGTGACGTCAAATATAGCACCTTGGGACACCATTTGACCCTTCTTCCCAATCACAAAGGCAAGCCCTACCAAATCGAACGGCTAGCGGAGAACGTCAAAAACTCAATCAGAGGGTTCAGATTCAACCCTAAATTTGTGAGCCACAATCCAGAAGAGGTGAGGAAGACTGAAAGGTTGAACCTTCTAACGAAAAGCCAAGGTGCATTCAAAAGCCGCAAGTATATCAGCTTGAAGGTAGAGCCAAGGTTAACTGTGTTCAGAAGCATGACTACTTTCAAAATTTTTTTGGGGATAAAGATACGGAATGATTACTTGCCAGTAATCCATGAGATACAAGAGCTCTTGCAAGACAACTTGAGGCTCCTAGACATCAAGCCCTCATACTATAATAACAACTTGCTTCACATATCATTGCAGGTGGGAGAACTGAAAAATCTAGAACATATGTCGGATGATACATTTAGCAGCCTCCAGAAGCAAATTGCTGAAATTGATACCTCAAAAGAATTCCAGAACATTCAAATAGATGTAGACGAACTACTGATGTACATCCTAGGAAAAGAGAAGCAGATCATACCAATGAAGTTTAATATTGATTGATTTAAATTACAGATTCCTCTTATCCACTGTTGGGAATGTCTTGTTATGTCTATAAATTACCAAATTTTAACCCCTCTAGGCAAATATAATGTAAATAATGAAAAGTGACATTCGAGGATCATCCATCATCGTATAAAGATAGTAAAGTCCATAGATTATCGCTGAATCACTTTAAACATGAAAGTTCTAATTTTTCATCAAATCGATAAATGAAAATTAATTCGAGTTTCCAAGATTCTTAAGTAACTGTACCAGATAAGCTATGTCATTAAGAAAGCAGCAAAAGAATACTCAAAAGGAGCTAGTAGAGCTAGTGAATAGTAGAGGAAATGATAACTCGTGTGGTGAATGTGGATCATCATTTCCTACATGGGCTTCTTGTAACTTAGGTATCTTTCTATGCGGACGATGTTCTTCTTATCACAAGAAGGTGCTTGGGCCTGATATATCTATAGTTAAATCCTTAACATTAGATCAATGGAGTCCGTCACAGGTTGAATCCTTGGCTAGGATTGGCAATAAAAGAGCAAAGAAGAAGTGGAATCCAAAGCGAATCCCATTTCCATATGACGATGAAGACAACGAAGCGATTGAGAGCTACTTCAGAGATAAGTACATTGATGAATTGTACCGCGATGACCGAGGATTTTCGAGGGACTTTGATGACAGAAACGATCCGTACTCACTGAACCACAGGTCAACTCCCACTTCCTCCAGATCAAGTATCGGAGGTGGCAGACTGCGGCTGGGCTCGGTTAGGGATATCCCACTCTTAACGCACCGCAAGCTTACGACATACGAATACTCGCAATACTCTTCTCAAGTCCTGAAGGTCATGAGCTTCGGCTACACTGATCGTGATTCTGTTTTGGAAAGTTTGTTGTTGAGTAACGGTAACATAGAAGTTGCCTTGATCATTCTTGAGAAAGATTCAAAAATCAATCCGAATAGAACGGAATTACCTCCAAGCTTACCCAAGAGACCAAGCGCAACACAGACTAGTCAACAATCGAATCAGTATCAGCCACCCGCAAGCCAAACCGAAGAATGGTGGAACCCAAATAAAGGTATATCTGCCGCCACGACGGGAATCGTTCCTACAGCCACCTCCGGGGCTGCTTCAGCTCCACTCCCTAGCACTGGACAGCCCCAAATTTTTCAATACACGGATCCTGTTACAGGTCAAGTTCTGTACGTTGACGCAAGTGGGCAACAATACTTGGATCCAAGTAACCCTCAACATCAACAAATGCTATATCCGCAGACTAACCCACAATTGGCTGCACAAAGCACCAATAAACAGGATATATTATCTTTGTACCAAAAGCCTAATTCCTACATGACTAATGTTGCAGCGCCTACTGGTCAACCCGCACAGCTGAATAGCACAGAGAACGTACAACTTCCCAACCAGCAACTTTCGGCACCTACATCTAGTTCGTCGCTTCCACTGTTGCAGGCACAACAAACACAACAGTTCCAAAGTACGGTTCCGATGTACCAACTGCAGCCTCAAATGTTCTCCCAGCCTCAGGTCCCGCAAATGCAGCAGCAAGTCCCCGTTCAATTTACTGGTTTTCAACAACCGCAGTACACAGGTTTTCAACAGCAACAGTATAATGGCTTCCAGCAACAATATGCGGGAACCAATTTCAATAGAGGGGGTTGATAGATCAGTATGTACTGAATTGGTAGGTTTTTAACAACAAAAATGGATTTTCAATATTTTCAACAACACTGTAGACGTTATAAATGATGATCCAGTCTTAGCACGATACTGAAGTGCTACAGAAATCGAGAAATAAAAAAAATGCCTTCAGCCAGACTCGAACTGACGATCTCCTCATTACTAGTGAGGTGCCTTACCAACTTGGCCATGAGGGCGAAACATCAGTTTTTTTTCCTGCGCAATTCTTCAATATATGTCACGGTACCACCATTGCCATAGAATCGTTCATTATAAGACGAACGCTGTCAAGACAATAGCCGCTGAAATGACATTCTTCGCTGTCTTTTAGTCAAAGTATAAGCTCAGGTTCCCATCATCAATGTAGTGCATCCGGCTCTCAAAGTAAGAGTAACATGTATTCTCAACGCTTTTAGCTATCTGAAAAGTTGCAAAAGACAGCATCTAACCTTCAGCAGGCAACCTCCCGCTGTCGATATCTGATTATTTGGTGCTCTATACAGCTCCATACAATACCTAGGAGTGGCTGCTAAAGAGACAGATGCTAGCTTAGCAGCCATATCGGTCCATGCTCATTAACTTTAGCTGCGAAATACTGAATTTTGTGCTGCGTTCTAGAATGTTCCAGGCAATTCGAGATCTGGAGACTTGCTTCGAGAAGCAACATCAAATGAAGATCAGGTTACTAAGGAATACAGTGTTGATCATATAAAAGGGACAACCTCAAGTGAGAGACTAAGGGATTAGATTTGTTCATTAACAGCAGAAACAAAAATGGATGAAACACAATTTACTGACAACGCATTGAACATCATTACCTCTGCTACTCAGTTAGCAAAGGATGGTTCCAACTCACAATTGATGCCATTGCACTTGTTAGCTGCGATGGTGCCTACTGATGACGAGAATTCATCGAGCTATTTGAAAACGTTAATACAGAAGGCAAGATACGAATGGCCTGGATTCGAGAGAGTGGTGAACAAGCATTTGGTGAGATTACCTTCTCAAACCCCACCACCTGACGATATCAGGCCCAACTATGCATTTGGCCAAGTTTTACAAAAGGCCACAAAGATTAAAGCTCAGCAGAAGGATTCTTACATAGCACAAGACCACTTATTGTTGGCTTTGCTTGAAGACAGCAGCATTAAAGATGTTTTCAAAGAAGCTAGTATAAACATCGAGACCATAAAGACCCAAGCAATTGAGTTAAGAGGAAATCAAAGGATTGATTCGAGACAGGCTGATTCTTCATCATCATACGAGTTTTTGAACAAGTATTGTGAGGATCTCACAGAGAAGGCAAGAGAAGGGAGAATCGACCCCGTCATCGGAAGAGAAGAAGAAATAAGAAGAGTTATAAGGGTGCTAGCCAGAAGAACAAAATCCAATTCGGTTTTGATTGGTGAGGCAGGTGTTGGTAAGACATCTATCGTTGAAGGAGTGGCACAAAGGATCATCGATGGTGATGTGCCTAACGTTTTAGCCAATTCCAGACTCTATGCGTTAGATTTGGGTGCACTTACAGCTGGTGCAAAGTACAAAGGTGAGTTCGAAGAGAGAATAAAGGGTGTATTAGGAGAGATTGAGAAATCGACAGAGATGGTGATATTGTTCATTGACGAAATCCATATGTTGATGGGAGATGGTAAGAGTGATGCTGCAAACTTGTTGAAACCTATGTTAGCAAGAGGCACATTGCACTGCATCGGTGCTACGACTTTCGCTGAATACAGAAAGTACATCTCCAAGGATGGAGCTTTCGAGAGAAGATTCCAAAAGATTGATGTACCAGCAGCCACTGTAAATGAAACTGTTGCCATTTTGAGAGGATTGCAACCTAGATATGAAATTCATCATGGTGTCCGTATTCTCGACAGTGCATTGGTCACTGCTGCTCAGTTGGCTAGCAGATATTTGACATACAGAAGTTTACCTGACTCGGCCGTTGATCTTATAGACGAGACTGCAGCGACTGTTGCAGTCGCTAGAGATTCAAAACCAGAGGAGTTGGATAATCTAGAGAGACAATTACATCTTATTGAGGTAGAGATCAATGCATTAGAAAGAGACGTTGATGCAGATGCTGATTCTAAGGGAAGATTAGAGTTGGCAAAGAAAAAGCAAGCTGAGTTTGAGGAAAGGTTACATCCGTTGAGAGAACAATTCCAACAAGAGAGAGCAGGACACGAACAGTTGATTACTGCTAAGCGTAAGCTCGACGAGTTGGAAATAAAGGCTCAAGATGCAGAAAGGAGACACGATACTGCAACTGCTGCTGATCTTAGGTATTTCGCAATTCCTGATGTGAAGAAACAAATTGCGGAACTCGAGGTAAGGGTTGCAGAGGAAGAAAAGAGTTCTGGTAACACTTTGTTGTTGAATGCTGTAGGTTCCGATCAAGTTGCTGAGACTGCTGCCAGATTGACTGGAATCCCTGTTTCGAAGTTGACGCAGGCCGAAAATGCTAAATTGATCAACATGGAAAAAGAACTTTCATCGTCCGTTGTTGGCCAAAGTGAGGCGGTCAAGGCAGTTTCGAACGCTATCAGATTGTCGAGATCAGGACTCGCCAACCCAACTCAACCGGCGTCCTTCTTGTTTTTGGGATTGTCCGGTTCAGGAAAGACTGAGTTGGCAAAGAAACTTGCAGGATTTCTTTTCGCCGATGAAAGAGCAATGATCAGAATAGATTGTTCAGAGTTGGGGGACAAATGGTCTGCCTCTAAATTGTTAGGCGCTGCCCCAGGATACGTTGGATATGAAGAGGGTGGTATATTGACTGAACCTTTGATAAGACGTCCTTATTCCGTCATTTTGTTTGACGAAGTAGAGAAAGCTGCGCCAGAAGTGTTGACTGTTTTGCTTCAGATCCTTGATGATGGTAGAGTAACCTCCTCACAGGGTAAGCTTGTCAACTGTTCGAATGCCATAGTCATAATGACATCAAACTTGGGTGCTGAGTATATAAATGCGTCTAAGGGATCGAAGATTGACTCAACAACAAGAGAGTTGGTAACGGTAGCATTGAAGTCACATTTCAGGCCAGAATTTTTGAACAGAATCTCTGCCACTGTCGTCTTCAACAGGTTATCTAAGAAGGCTATTGCAAAGATTGTCAAGATTAGACTAGAAGAGATTCAAAAGAGGTTCGCCGCTAACGGCAAGTCACTCAAACTCGAGCTTGAAGATGCAGCATTGGAGTACTTATGCAAAAATGGCTATTCGTCTGATTTGGGTGCAAGGCCCCTCTATCGTTTAATTCAATCCGAGATATTAAATCGTTTGGCAGTCTTGTTATTGAAGGGACAAATCAAAGACAAAGAAACGGCAAGAGTCATTTTGGGAGCAAAGGGTCTAGAGATATTACCCAACCACGAGCCTGAAGATATCGACATGGCAGATGCAGATGTCGATGTCGAAGAATGGCAGGACAGTGAGGAGGAAGACGATGAAATCGAAAATCCATCAGTCGATTAATACACAAATAAGAGAATGTCATGATATGGCATATCAACTGCCTTGGATCACTAATTTTTCAGTTCTATATAGTACATAGTTTTTAATATACCTCAAGGTTAATACTAACCTTATCATAGTTGATGCTTTCAATTTTGTGTAATTCACTTTATGTGTACGAAAATTTTCATGAGATGACTCTTGAACTCTTTACTTTACTCTATAATTTATATTCATTAAAAACATTCAATATGGCTACCAGAGCACAGTTTGAAAACTCGAATGAAGTCGGAGTATTCTCCAAGTTGACTAACTCGTACTGTTTGGTCGCTGTTGGAGGATCGGAGAATTTTTATTCAGCTTTTGAAGCTGAACTTGGTGATGTGATTCCTATAGTTCACACTACAATTGCTGGAACACGTATAATCGGAAGAATGACCGCTGGTAACAGACGTGGATTGCTTGTGCCAACACAAACGACCGATCAAGAGTTGATGCATTTGAGAAACTCGTTGCCCGATACCGTTAAGATTCAAAGAGTTGAGGAGAGATTGTCAGCCTTAGGAAACGTTATATGCTGCAATGACTATGTTGCTTTAGTGCATCCCGATATCGAGCGTGAGACCGAGGAGTTGATTGCCGACGTTTTGGGTGTGGAGGTGTATCGTCAAACCATAGCAGGAAACGTTTTGGTGGGCTCTTACTGTTCCTTGTCCAACCAGGGAGGTTTAGTCCATCCCCAGACAACGGTGCAGGATCAAGAAGAATTGTCGTCTTTGCTCCAGGTGCCTCTTGTGGCCGGAACTGTCAACAGAGGTTCCTCTGTTGTAGGAGCCGGCATGGTCGTCAACGACTGGTTGTCGGTCACCGGTTTCGACACTACAGCACCCGAGTTATCGGTGATTGAGTCTATTTTCAAGCTTCAAGATGCACAACCCGATGCTATATCAGGCAATTTGAGGGATACTTTGATCGAGACCTACTCTTAGAGCGTCGGTTGAAGAAGAGCCATAGCTCTCCCTTTTGCATTTTGTCTCAATTAATAGCTGTTTTTGCCGGTTGAAACAACGTACCCGCATGCGAACCTCGCAAGATTCGTCATATGATTTTTTTTGCAATAATCTATCTTGTTAAGTTCAGCTTCCGGTGCTTCGTTTTTACGGCAGAAAAGTCTGTTTATTGCATCGTATAGACTGACTCTATTAGCTTATATTAGATCACTGTCTGTATCAGTGTACGTTTGTAAAATAGTCCAAAAGATTACTATCTCGATATTACTCTGTAGATTCATATGGTTTTACTAGGACGGATGAAATGATGGGATGCAGGACAATAGCGTTTACTCCAATTTGCAAAGAAATCAACAAAACCAACACTACAATTGAACAATTGGACAGAAGAGAAGACGTTAGCGGCATCCATGGACTACTTTGGGGTTACGCGAAGCCGAATCAGGCTGGATGCTTTCAAGAGATTAGCTAAATTGTCTGTTGAAAATGAGACGTCTGACTTATTCGAACCAACCATCACTTCGAAGGATGGAATCAGACGCATGGTCAAGTTGATGGACGGGAGAGAAAAAGGCTCGACTGAAATGTCAAAGATTGCAATGGATAGCCAGGAGTACGATATTTTGGTTGCGTTGTGCGAGAGCACCGAGTACGCGATGCGGACGGAGCTGCATGCGGAGTTGTTGCTCGAAAAGTTGAGATTGTATCTCTTTGAATTGCCGTCGCAAAGGTTCAACAGTCTCAGCCAATTCAAAAGGTTTCTGTCTACTCCTTGGTCCATCTTGTCCAAGAAGCTCACAAACGCTTTAATAAACATTGGCTTTCAATTTGACCGTCGTTATCTCACTACTGTGATAAACATCTTCAAGGAATTCAACGAAGTGTTCTTCAAAACAGATTCTTTCGAGCTCTCTCATTATTTGACCTTGCTTGGTATTTTGGAAGGATTGACTGACCTGGCCAAGTTTTTGGTTTTCTCGGAGAAGAGTTACGAAATCTTCACGGCTCTTGATACATACATTGACAATTTCGAATTCCTCAATGATTTGGAAATATTCTCCAACACACTTTACTCCTCTGCAGAATATTTCGCCATGCTCGACCATGACTTGCTCAATGAGTTTTCGCCTATCTTGTACATTGAAAGGTTGAGTAAATTGATGGGTGCTATGTTGAGCAATATTTTGGGTAGTAATTACACAGGGCTACTCTCTTTTCTTCTTGCTAAAGTTTCAGTGAATTTCGACTTTGATCCTATACCTGACTTGGATATCTCTGAAAGCCAAATGGGCATCGTAAAAAAAATTTCTGATTTGGCAATTCAAAAGATGGAGTTTCTCGATAGAGGAGAAACGTACGTTGTTTATTCTACTTTCAATCGTTTAAAGCTTGGTTACTTGGCGAAAAGCCACAACTTACAAGTATTGGGATTTGGTACATTCACTGATAATATTGATCCAGGAATTGCTAAGCGGATATTCTATAATTGTTTGGATATTAAAGATGTCATGTTAGATGCTGATTTGGGATTGAGTGTGATTCAACTAGGTGCCTTGTTGGTTTTTAAAAATGAGAATGTTGGATCCTTCTTGACCAGATCATTTACCACTTTAGTTGCCAACCCTAGATTCAGTTATTGTGACAAGGCTTCAGAAAGCTTGGGACTTGCAAGTAAGGTTTTGTCGCAGGATATCGTCGTTACAACGATATACACATTATCCAACTTGTTATTCGTTGGTGATGATAATTTACCAGTCCAATCAAGAAAAGGATTGAGAAGAAATACAAATATGAGTAGGTACGATAACTTGTCTATTAGAGATGCACTATCGTCGAGCCATGACTCAGAGCCTTCATTTGTGGGAGATAATCCAAAATACGGCGACAATTTTGATGCGACAGTGGTCTCATATGATGAGAAGGAGAACAGAAAAGTGTATGAAAATGCCATCACCGCAATCACTGAGGTATCAAAGCTATGTGATGATCAAAGTGTCAGCACACTTTCTGTGACAATCCTATCTCAAAAATTCTCAAAGGCAGACGCCAATATCAGTGCACTTTTATTGAAAGGGTTGGTATGTTGTGCGCCATACTTGCCGGAAAGAGAGTTCGTTATCTTATCTCGACTCTTGGGGAAAATGTCTCTTGATGCATATGCCGAGAGTAAGGACGACCATCTTAAGGACTTAATTGAAGCTAGAATAGAGTTGGCCAGAAAACTCCAACCTGACAATGAACTTCACTTGGTTTATTTGAGAGAGATATTGAAAACTATAGTCAGCAAAGGTGACGTTGAAGTCTTGGAGCATCATAGATCTCATAATGAAATAAGTGAGATCGGTGATCAAATTGGTATCCATTTATCACTTTTAGCTGAATTGTTACCTGATGTTCATAATGATGAACCTCGATTAAGTATTGATGATTCTGAGATAATAAACTTGATGCGAAATGTCTGGTTCAATTTGGTGGTTCATGGATATTCGAATAACTCCAAGAATGCCAGAAAATATAGTCGAGAATTAGAGAAGATCGCTTACAACACACCGCCTCTAGTGAGTGAACTCTCTTGGGATAGAACTGAAACTTCTTTGGAATTAAACACCGTTTTAAAGAGAGGATCTTCTAACCATAACGTCAAGGATCATAGACATATCATGGGAGATATTTTCGAAGTGCATAGAACTATGTCATATCCCAAATTAATGTTTCTATCGGCTACTGTATTCATTGAGTCTCTAAGAGTGAAATCAGGTGATTGTTCTACAATCTTGGAATACTACACGGATCCATCAACAAAGATTAGTGGTGTTGACAAGTACATTGGTCATATCTCTTTCAAGATTGTCCATGACTTCATCAAATTAGTCAACTTAGGAGGAGACAAAAGATTCGGATCGGAGAGTATTGCCGAGCAACTCACCAAAATGTTACTTTTGTGCTGCCACCGGATTGAAGAATTACAAGATGCTGCCATACAGTGCTGTGACGTCTTGATTAACAAGATTCCATCCTCATTGTGCCATCACAAGAGTTTGTTTGCTTTGTTTGATTTGTTATCGCTAATGTTCAGAAGTGTAGTAGATGCTGAGGAGCATTTATACGAGCCTACCACTTCCTTCAAAGCAGAGATTACAGGTATAGAATTAAAGCTTTCCGATTCTTATAGCTGGAGAAAAGATACATTTTCAAGATTTCATGAGAAGTGCAAACATTGGGTGAGGTTGATACTATTAAAAAGTGAAGTCGATGTCAAAAGCTTGATTCAATCATATGTGTCTGCGAATGCAACTTTGCAACACAGCTATAAGGTGCAATTCGGTGTATCGTTCGCACTAGAGATGGCAGGAAGTATCTTGTCTAATAACAGAGAGTTGACTTCGATAACTAAATCACCTATCCAACAGATTGACACGTTACCTGTTTTCGTATCACAATTGACATGGAGAAGCAACTTTATTAGTGAAATCGTGAATAAACTTCCCTTGAATAATAAGGACAATATAGAAAGAGCATTTCCAGTGATCAGGGAAAAGATTGCTAATTTTCAAGAGAGGTTAGATAGTGGTGAACATGTCCCAAATGAGGAGACTGTCAGCTTATTGAGCGAGATAGCAGGCTTAACTATTATTGCTGATACAAATAGTGCAGAAATGGTTCGATATCTAGTTGATATCCCTTTCCAAATTTTCGAATCATCAATAATGAATGAAGCTACAGGGATTTGGTTGACTGTTATGAAGGACAAGAGGAAGTTGAGTGTTTTGATTCTCTCTGAGATCGCGAAAAAGGCAGAGATTTCTATCGAGGAACAAAAGGGTCTTTACTCAAGAAGCAGAGATTTGAAAACCCCTGAGTTCACAAAAATGGAATACTCACCAAGTGATAACAAAACTAGGAACAGAATGGCCCACATTACAAGCCAAAAGTTGAATCCACATTTGCAGATAATCAAATTATTCTCTTCAAGTTTTGAGGCGACTTTGAACCAGTCTGATCATTTATTGAAACTTTTCACCAACTTTGTAGAAGTGGCATTGTCAAAGTTATATTGTGCCAGTTTACATCCTTTTGCCAGGTATGTTAGATTTGAACTCATTCGGTTTGCTTTCGAAGTTTTAAATTATCATACCAAATTAGGCTCCAGAAATCTTCAATATTTGACAGGATTGATCCTTGATGGCTCTCTTTCGTGGTTCAAGCAACGTGCGGTTTGTCCTTATGGTTCTAATAGTTTGAAAATGAAGGCCGATTACGGTCTATTAAAAGAGGTGACAAGGCTTATTTCCCATATGCCAACATTAAATCTGGATGATTTCGATAGTAAGAGGACCATATTGATGTTTTTCTTGGATGATGAAATCTCTAAGATGTCTGTATGGATGGATCCTTCCAATCCCCAAGAGACTAAGGGTGATTACATCTCTACTCAAATATCAGGCAACCACATTTCAAAAGCCTATAGCATTGACCCAGTGCTTGCTATTAATCTTTCATTGAGATATAAAATAAAAAATTTGGATGAGATTTTGCAAAAGATGCTTATGAATAACCCAATCCCAGCTTTGTTCTATGCTGATGCTGTCCAATACTTGATCGGAATAAATGCTGGTACAAGCATGCCAAGTCACCATCTCCTTTTCTGGGAACCACTCTCCACCATTGACTCCATCACTCTTTTTTTGCCTCCGTTTGGGAACAACCCGTACATTTTACAATACGCTATGAGGTCCTTAGAGTACCATGATGTGAATTTGACCTTTTTCTATGTTCCTCAAATCGTTCAAAGTCTAAGGTTCGATAACAAAGGATATGTTGAAAGATTCATATTGGAGACTGCCAACGTTTCTCTGTTGTTTGCGCACCAGATTATCTGGAACATGCTAGCGAACAGCTACAAAGACGAGGATTCTGAAGTGCCGGACTCTCTCAAACCTACATTGGACAAGGTCAAAGCCAAGATGATTAAATTTTTTGATAAAGAAGAATATCAATTTTATGAAAGAGAGTTTAGCTTTTTCAACGAGGTTACAAGCATTTCCGGAAAGTTGAGACCATTCATTAAAAAGAGCAAAGCGGAAAAGAAGATAAAGATCGACGAGGAAATGAGTAAGATTCAATTGCTCCCCGATGTTTATCTTCCAAGTAATCCTGATGGTATTTTAGTCGATATCAATAGGAGATCGGGGAAACCGTTGCAGTCTCATGCTAAAGCCCCATTTATAGCTACATTCAAGATTCTCAAGGAGGTAGAAGAAGTCTTGGAGGATGGCACACTGCACTTACTTCCTATCGAAAAGTGGCAAAGTGCGATTTTCAAGGTCGGTGATGATTGTCGTCAAGATGTTTTGGCCTTGCAGTTGATCTCTGTATTCCGTACCATTTGGGACATCGCGGGTTTAGACTTGTTTGTCTACCCCTATCGTGTGACCGCCACAGCACCCGGATGCGGTGTGATTGATGTTTTACCTAATTCCATCAGTCGAGATATGTTGGGTAGAGAGGCTGTCAATGGCTTGTACGAGTATTTCATCACCAAGTTTGGTCCCGAGAATTCCATCGAGTTTCAACAAGCCAGAAACAATCTCATCAAGTCGTTGGCTGCGTACTCGATCATATCTTACATTTTACAGTTCAAGGACCGTCACAATGGTAACATCATGTACGACGACCAGGGCCACGTGCTCCACATCGACTTTGGATTCTGCTTCGACATCGTCCCCGGTGGTGTCAAGTTCGAGGTTGCACCCTTCAAGTTGACCCATGAGATGGTGTTGGTGCTTGGCGGCGGAAACCACACCCAGGCCTTCAAATGGTTCGAAGAGCTCTGCATCAAGGGGTTCCTCGCCTGTCGTCCCTACATGGAGACAATAGTCAGGTGTGTCACCCCCATGCTCGAGACAGGGCTCCCCTGCTTCAAAGATACCACCATCAAGAAGCTCAGGTCTCGCTTTGTGCCCACAAAGTCCGAAAAGGATGCTTGCAACCACATGAGGTCGCTTATTAAAAAGTCCATGGAAAGCGTCTACACCAAGGGCTACGACGAGTTCCAAAGAATCACCAACGGCATCCCGTACTGAGCCTGCGGTGTCTTCGTCCCTCCTAAGAACATCAACAGACTACACAATCTCAGTTTTCTGTCTCGATTCCATATGCTATACTACTCCATAGGTGATTTAGCCAGAAGAAACTTTTTCGCAATTTCCCAACAACTGCGCTAGTCCTTCGGAGGGCTTTGTAGGACTCCTTGCTTGGCTTTGTAGAACTCGATGCTTGGCTTTGTAGGACTCGATGCTTGGCTTCTCGAGCCCTCGAGCCTTGTACAGGCATCGTCAACGGTCAGTAGCAGCACCAGCCAGCAGAATGCTGGCTGGTACTCCGCACCTCGTCTAGCGACACTGCCCGCCCCTGCTGCCGCCGCGCCCAGTCCTCTGTCTCCCTACGCGCTGCAAAAGCCCCGCTACCGCTACCATGCGCCCTCGCCAAGTCCATCGCAACGTGTGACGAGGCGCAAATCGCGAAATCATGCTCAGCGTATAGCCATCTTCAGGGATCTAAAAAAAGATTAGCTGCTTGTCAAGAGAAAATTTACTCCCCATACTCAAGCTCTTTCTCACATCTCCCAGCGTAGTTATAACCTCAGGTGTCGACTTAACCACCCATAAGACACCCACCATCTTTCCTGACTCCCACAGAGCAATTCTTGGTAATTTGGACCAAAGTTACACAAAGCCAGGGCCCAAAGAAGTAGCTAAAACAAGGAATCATTACAATTTTAGAAACAAAACACTCATATTAATAGATATTGGGTTGACTTGGTAGCAAGTCTGGAATCAGGAGAGAGGATTAAGTACAAAAGGGACTTAGCAGATCGAGAAATCTTATTGGTTTTTAAGACTTAGGAGACGTTGAATAGTATCTTGAGTCGAGAGCCTGTACTGACGGTAGATCGAGCGGAAAGCTAGGCAAGGAATTTACAGAGGAAGAAGAATACTAGCAGATAGAATTTGAAGATGCGATTCGGGGGGGTTATAGTGGTGTTGTTTACGTTGTTGATGCAGGGAGTCGTGGGTAACAGGTACATCAGGTCGTCGTCGTTGTTGACCTGTATGGACGGTTCCCAGTTCACGGCGTCCCACTTCGACGTATCCTTCTATCCTGGAAATAGCTCTGTCGTTTTCGATGTCACAGCAGTGTCGAGTATCGAGGCCAGAGTGACGGCAAACATCGAGTTGATTGTGTATGGACTCAATGTTTTGACGAGGAATATATCGTTCTGCTCGTTGGGTTTCAATGCTGCCATTTGCCCATTGAGAGCAGGGCATTTGGACTTGAACTCGCATTACGAGATTGGAGACTCGATTTCGTCGATGATCCCAGGTGTGGCATACACCATTCCTGATCTCGACGCTCGGGTCAGAGTCTACATGTACGACGAGGATGATCAAGCTCTTGCTTGTGTTGAGGCTGTTTTGACTAACGGAAAGACCGTTCAAACCAAGTATGCGGCCTGGCCCATCGCAGCAATCTCAGGTCTTGGTGTGATAACCTCCGGTGTCATCTCGGTGATAGGTCACTCCAACACCGCTGCTCATATCGCGTCGAACTCGATGTCTTTGTTCGTGTACTTCCAGTCTTTAGCCATCACTTCCATGATGGCTGTTGCAAAAGTACCCCCAATTGCTGCAGCATGGTCGCAGAACTTCCAGTGGTCGTTGGGTATCGTCAAGGTGGGTGTTGTACAAAACATTGCCAACTGGTACGTTCAAGCAACTGGTGGTGAGCCAACAGACATCATAGACACTTCGTACTTGTCTATTTCAGTTCAAAAATTTGCAAAAAGAATGCTTTCGGCTGTAGCATTCTCAGTTGGAGGTATGTCCAACTCAAATCAAATGCAACCTTACCACAAAAGAGCTTCCATCACTTTGGATGATGATGATTTTGGATATAGCGATCGTTTGAACTCCACTATGTATACAACCGACGAGAGGGACGAAGATGTAGCCTCCAAGATTTTGGTTCTTAGAGGAATTCAGAGAGTCGCCTACTTGGCAGGAATTGAAATGACAAATCTTTTCATGACTGGTATCATCTTTTTGTTCTTTTTCACGTTTGTCATGGTTGTATTCTTGGGTCTTTTCAAAGCAGCAATTGAGATACTTATCAGAGCACGTATGATGAATGAAGGTAAGTTCAATGAATACAGACAGCAATGGTCTCAAATTATCAAGGGTTCTTTGTACAGATTGCTTGTCATCGCTTTCCCCCAAATCAGTGTTTTGTGTTTCTGGGAATTTACAATCCAGGATTCTGCTGGAGCTATTGTTGTGGCAGTGTTCTTACTTCTCGTCGCTCTTGTTTTATTAGCCCAGGCAACTGCCAGAGTTATATTACTAGGAAGGAGATCGGTAAGGCAGTTCAAGAACCCGGCATACTTGTTGTTCGGTGATGGAGCATTCTTGAACAGGTTTGGTTTTATCTACGTTCAGTTCAGAGCAGACCGTTACTTTTTCGTCGCTGTTACCTTGCTTTATGTGTTGTTAAAATCATTGTTTGTGGCCGTCTTGCAAAAGAGCGGTCGAGTACAAGCTGTGATTATTTTCGTCATCGAGTTGGCATACTGTGTTCTAGTATGTTGGATTAGACCTTTCATGGACAAAAGAACAAATGCATTCAACATCACAATTGCCATCATCAATACAATCAATGCATTATTCTTCATGTTCTTTTCCTTCATTTTCAATGAGCCACACATAGTGGCCTCAGTTATGGGTATTGTTTACTTCGTTCTCAATGCTGTATTTTCTTTATTCTTGTTATTGTTCACGATCATTACATGTGTCTTGGCGTTGATCTACAAGAATCCGGACACTCGTTACCAACCAATGAAAGACGACAGAGTTTCATTCTTGCCCAAATTTGGTGGCGATAACAAAATGGCTCGTGGTGCAAATGGTGACGAGGAGTTGGAGTTAGTAGCTTTAGGTGCTACTGCTATGAGAGGACATGAAAATGGTGGAAAACCGATCAATTCATACGATGAAGATTCCTCGATTTATGATGATGACTACAGCGATAGATACAGTCAAGGAGGGAGTAAACTGGGCTCCACTGGTAAGCCAGAAGTGCCGAAGAGAAGTTCACTATTGGGTGACAATTATGAACCAACACAGCCAACGTCAACGATATCAGGAAATCCCAACAGCGCTTTGAGCAGCTACAATTCTGCTTTCGGTAGTGATCCCTCTTTGAGGAGCCAGAGATTGAACAGAAACAATCAACATGTCAATTTTAAATAGACATAGTCCAAAAATACAAATAGTAGATAACATTTTTTGTGCAATATAAGTTTTGAACTAGTTTGAAATCAATCATATAGGAGTTCGATATCAGTTTTGGTTCATACAAAACTTTGGATATCCAAAGATACTATGATGGAAGATGTTGAACCACGTAATTTTCTCACAGTTGTCGTCCAGACTAAAAATTGAAAATCGTTTTTCAAGTTTGACTTCGGGTGCAACATTCTCACCATTATCAATTATAGATGGATGATGACTTTCCACCATCTCATTTTCTTCATTTCCGTTGAACTTGGTAATCAGGTCGATCTCGGAATCTCTAGTAGCCGGATTTTGGAAACCATCTACTGTTCCGTTGCGTATCCCAGAATCATTGCTGGAGTATTGAGAATTGTCAGAACTTTGATCATCGGCAGAATGAAAAATTACCTGACTGAACTCCTTACTCCGGGGAGATTTCACCATGTACTCCGCCAGTCGGATCAACGATAGGGGAAGTGCAAACCCGCCTATAGGACTCTCTGACTCTAGACCTTCCTTTTCCTCAGTGATATAAGAACGCTTGCTGATTAAACTGTTATCAAGAATCAGATAGCGAGACTTGTCACCATCCGACTCATCATCTTCGTTTCTTAATCCTCCGTTAGCTGAGCTTTCTTCATACTCCTCTTTCAAAAACAAGTGTGGCCTGAATTTGTAGCTCTTAATTTTGTTTTCAGCACTGCTTAGTTTGTCTGAAATACGGTCAGCTTTGTCCTCCACTCTTTCGATATAGTCATCTTTCTTGTCTGTTAACTTATTCCGGAAGTCATAGTACATCTGATCAGTCTTTTCATCCGCTTTCTCTATAACAGGTTTTGGATCGGTTGCTAATTCATAAGTGACATCATTGAATCTTTCAGCAGCATTATAAAGCTTATCGTGGAGTTGTCTCAACGCTTGGGCTTCAACCTGTACATCACCACTTTGACTGGTTTCTTCTTGGTCTCTTTTCGTTATGTCTGTGTGCATCAACTTGCTGGCATCAAAGAAGGCTGGGAATAAATGCAACAACTTGCTGTCTTTGATCTTCAAACAGTAGCTCTCTTCCGGAGCATCGTTGTTAGTGGTACAAAAAACTGAATGTATCAAACTGTCATAGCTGACTGTATCAATCCATTTGCTTGCAAAATTATCAAAAAACGTGGAGTGTGAGTACTGTTGGCCGTTGGTGGACAAATAGTTCTTGGTATTCATTATTGGATCCAGCATAGACTCGAAGGTATCGATGTTGCTTTCCTTGAATGCAAACACCATCATGGGGGAGTTCTCGCTAATGCATTCCCTGAACATGGGTAAGGAAGCGGTGGGTGCCTTCAAAATACTTCTATGATAGATTGATTCTTCATTTAGTTTTATAGCAGACAGAAAGTGCTCACTCAAATATCTCTTTGGAAGCACTAAATAATAATCCACCAAGTTCATATACCCAGGTAAGTTGAACGGAGGTGACCCACTGATAAATTTGGCAAAATTGTTGTGGGAGCCCACGGGGTAGTTCAAAGTCGAGCTCGTGTTGAAGATAAAGATGCTCTTGAAGTTCTTTGGTACCAATATGTTTTCGTAGCTGTTTTGATACGTCGTGAGGTTGAAATTGTAACTGTCCTCTGTCAATTTATCCAACCCAAGTTTCCTGAATATCTTATCCGTCAAAAGATTTCTTGGAAGGATGTACAATTGGTCTTCGTTGTTGTTAGCCTCTGAGCTGATGTCAAGTTTCTCGAAATATTCACTGGAGAACTTAGGCGACATCAATGACATGAGCTCAGATTCTGCCCTGATTTTCATCTCCCGAAGTGACAGTAGTCCCTTCTTTTGAAGCGGATCTTTACTCGGCCTATATATCACTAGACCCAACAGGTAACTAGCTAGTAAGAGTACGGAAGTAGCAAAACTTAAATTGAACTTCATCCTGAGTGATTGTCTTGTTACTGGAAAGATGATATATGTATTCTATTTGCTTGACTTTATGTGATGGCATACTAATGTTTGTGGCTACCACCAAGTATCCACAAATTGCAAATTAGTACCAAAACATGAAAATGGACTTTTTTAAAAAAATTTCGCAGCCATTTCACAAAGTATATACAATTATTTTGTTCTTTCCTCTCATGTCAAACAGATCGTTCACTTCCCACATCTCACCATCCTGGTTAAGCACGTACTCTTTCAAAGGCTGTCCCGACTGGGGATCGATAAGATCGTTTTCTGTTTGATTGTAGTTGGCTCGTATCGATGGATCTGAGCTTCGGAACTCAGCACCTTTACTGCTGTATTCAAAATTAATGTCGCTCAAAAGGTTCAACCTTGATATGTAGAGAGTAGTCAAAAACATGACGATGTTCGCAAGCCACATGAAGAGAGTCATGATGATGAAAGCACTGACAGCTTTCCGCAATCTGCAACTGGACTCTCTTCTACAATCGCTGTTGACAATGACATTTGACATCATCATGATGAATGCTACCAAATTCAACACAAACGCCAAAAGACAGTAGAAGCTTCCATTTCTCTTCTCGAAGTTAATGAGTGTGGTGACGAACAAGAGGGAAACAGTTAGGGAGATGGATGCCGACGCTATGAAATATCTGTATATGCCTCTCAGTATGTCGTGATCCTGTCTAAGAAGGACGCTAGACAAGGATATTATGATAATTTCGAAGATGATCTCAAAAAGATAGAGGACGAAGTGCCTGGATATAATGACCTCTCGATCACCAAATTCCTCAAACCCTTTGAAATCACCTACTTGGAACGAGAAAAACGGTTGGTTCATAACATTTTTGATCAATCTAGACTCGAGCTCCTTCTGTTTTGAGGTAACACTGCGCACATCTGATCTTGCAGAGCCATATAGCGAGTTGCCCTTCATACCCTCCAAGTCCTTCGGCCGTGTCATAGGGGGAAGCTCATTACTGCTTCGGATAAGTGTATCGTTAGATCTGTTGATGTCTTTCTCATTAGGGAGTGGCGGTAGGGCGAGTTCATGTTCGGCGTACGGCATGCCGGTGCCGCCGTGTAGAGGCTCACGGCTTCCAGAATCAATTCTGTCCCTCCCATGCATTGTGGACACAGAAGGCTTCATGTAGTAGTTGTATATCTCGCTTCTCATGTCTTCGTTTCGATCGCCCCGTCTCTTGGGATTATCTATAGTTGCAAATTCCTCCGCTATCTCCAAGAGCGACTTCTTATTATTATTGTCTGGCTCCTTGTTTACCTTGCTCGAGAACGGAGGTATTATGCTTTCCATGGTTAGATGACTAGAACTTTCATCAAGGGATGTGGGTGTCGTATTCCTGGACCGGTTCCTTGGTGTCAATGCTTCATGCTCAAACCTTGACAAGTCGCTAACCACTCTGATTCTGTCATCTCCATAGGGACGAAATGCCAGCATATTCAGTTATAGGAGAGTTGATTGACCTTCAACTATGATCTCTTCATCGGTTAATCAAATAATATAATTTATTCGTTTCTAGGACATAGTATGAAAGGAAAATAGCCAGATCCATATATTTCTACTTTGAGTACTTTTGTCAACATAGATTCATTGAAGCATATATGTAATTTGAGTCAAATGATGAATTTCGACTGATAGCCTGGCTAGCTCAATCGGTAGAGCGTTTGACTCTTAACAGAGTAGCGATCAAAAGGTTGCGGGTTCGATCCCCGCGTTGGGCTTATTTTTTTTTCCCGCTTCTCATCTCGTCCTCTTTGTGCACTATGTAGAAGGCAGCACTGATAACTGTGTCATGCTAGTGTGCGTGCTGGAAGAGACAGGGAGCGATAGACAGCTGTATATGAGGTGAACTCCAATAAGCCATGGAATCGGTAAATGATGGAGCAGCGTGCAAAGGTGTTCTCGCTGGGAATCAGATGTCTGTTCCAGAATGATATCTGTTCCGGGGAGAGGTCCGTGTAGTTGTAGGGATATACGCTGGAATTGCCGCCCCAATAATTACAGGATGCTTGCTGTCTTTTGCGGAGCCGGTACCTTGTTCATACGCAGTCACTGGAAGTACTAAGATGTGTTGTATTCGCAAACTATAGACAAAACTGAAATGAATACATAGGGTCCATCCGGAAGCTCCGTTGATGGTCGGGCTAGAGACACGTTCAAAGCAGCGGGACAGAGCCCGGTAGCTGATGTGTGTATTTGGATCGGCGTTGTGCTATTTCGAAGTGGAGGGAAACAAGAGCTCCCGAAGGCGATTCTTCATTGGGCTTGCCACCAACAAAAAACGGCGCAGATCAATGATGTTTCTTCAAAGGCTCCACCACCAACTTATCGAAAGTGAACATCTGCGAGATAGTGGTCTGTCTGTTGAGTAATTCAAGGTAGTTTATACCTTCATTGTAGAACTTCTTGATTTCTTCCGAGTCCGTCAAAGATTTGTTGGCTTTGAAAGAATCAGCAACTCTTCTTTTTGAATACTCTCTGAAGTTATAGTTATCGAACTTGTATGATTTCCTTAGAAGATCTCTGTACAATCTCAAAACTTCCTTTGAGGATACCATTATATCAATGCTTTTCTAGATAAGAACTACACCATCTCTCGATTTATTACAAATGACACAAGTAGTGCGATATTCAATTATCAACTATTCTCTACTATGACAAAGCTATTGAACCGTTGATGAGGGTTTAGTGTGAGTCCTACTGAGTTGTATGAGAGTCCTCAGCATTTTCAGCGCCGTGATAAATAAATCCTTCCGTAGTTTTGTTTACAGGAGTAGGTTTCTTCTTGGATTTTTTGGCAGTTGCTTCGGCCATTATCTCTTCAAATATTCTGGCTTCCTCATCTTCATCAGGAGTTCTCTCCACGGAGAGAAGCAACTTACCCAACTTCAACAAGGTGTGTGCTCTCTGGATTCTATCCTTCTTAGTTATCGACTTATCACTCAAGACTTTTTCACACACCTTGTTCAAGACGCCCGTAACTTCGAATTTGGTCGAAGCCCAGCCGGCTCCCAACACCTTACCCAAAATAAGTTTTTGGAAGTCTTCCTGTTTTTGCTTCTCCTCGGGGGATAATTCGCTCCCTTCCTGCTCGACGGCCTCCAAGTAATCTCCATGTTTTGCAGCCTCCTGGAGAGTTGTTTGTACATCTAAAGCACTCTTCAAAAGCGAAAACAGATTTTTTACAAGGTTCGTCTTGGACTTGACGTTTGTGATGATTCTCGAGAAGCCTAGGGTTTTCGACGATTGAATTGCGGCTGTTGCTTGTCTTGTGTAGAGCTTACCCACCAAATGCAACAACTGAATACCAAAATTCTCTATCTTGAGATCATCCATCTCTTCCTTAAGCTTCTTCTCGAACGATTGAAGTGAATCCGGGTTGTTTGCAGCAGACTGATACTTCTCTATCCTCGATATCAATTTCTTGGCCAACGAATCAATACGCTCCTCAGCAGCCTTGCGTCTCTCTTCATCGATCTGAAGGAGTTTTTCGCTCTGCTCTTTTGAAATCTTCAGGGGCTTTCTAGGCTGTTTAAGCTCATTTTCTGCCGCACCACTGGCTGTAGCTGAGGCTTCAGTTTGATTATGCAATTGCATATCTGTCTTTACAGACCCCTCCTCAGTTTTGGTACCCTCAGCAGACTCGGTTGGAGTGTTATCCTCCGAGTCTTCCCCTTCGAACACTTCTGCGGTTTTAGCCAAGTCTTTCATCATGGAAAGCTCTCCAATCCAGTCCTCGAATCCCTTGCCACCAAAAATCTCACCGAAAAGCTCCGTGGGATCGACGTCGGAAGCTTCAGCAACACCATTCTTCTTCATTCCCTCTACGCCGACATCGTCGTATACTCCTCTTGTCTGTGGATTTTGAAGAATTTCGTATGCTTCAACTAGTTCTTGAAACTTTACAGCTGCGTTTTTATCATTTGCATTTTTATCGGGATGAAGTCTCACGGCCTGCTTTCTGTAAGCCTTCTTTAATTCAGCCTCGCTTGCATCCGAGTTGACACCCAAGATGTCATAATATGTTGTGTCTTTAACCATCACTAAATACCTTAAGAGCTCAGCAACACCAGGCTTCAGATTTTAACTACTCAAGATCACGTGTATGTATATTTATCTCATCTACTCAAGAAGTCCATCAGAACGAAAAGGTGATACTTTCTATCTCGGGAACAACTAGAACCGTCTCTGAACCATTCTTGACAACCATATCCATCGCTGGAGGGTTACTGTTTGGTTTCAAAGATTTTATGTTCACTTTGGGCAATACTAATTTGCCAACATTGAGTGGTATCAAGGTGACCTCGAAAGAGAGTTTCTTCTCATCTTCCTGCTCCTCCAAAGAATACACGTACTTCCTGAATCCCGATAGAAGCCAATTATCATCATTCTGTATGGATATTTGAAAGCTCACGGAGGTTGGAGGGGTCACGAGGACAGAATTGTTTGGAGAGGACTCGGCCAAGACAGTAAGATCGGACTTGTTGACAGCATCACCTTCGTTACGAGCTGACCATCTTCTAAGCACGTTGACTTCTAGCTGCATTGTTATGGGATTACCCACAGCAAAATGGGAGTTTTTCAAGTATTTGAACTCTACTGAATGCAAAAAATCCAAGATAGGAATAGGAACCTCTATATGCAATTTCTTGAGGACTTCAGAAGATGTGACCCCAGAGTTGACGCTGTTGAAGGCAATGGAAAATGCCTCCTTGATTCTGGATCTGACATCTATATCTTTAGTCAGTTCGACGACAAGCTCAATCAATTGTTCCATTATATCCTCCTTGTTCAATATCTGTATGCTGTTATTCATGACATAATTTTCAAGATCAAATCTTACGTTGTCCTTTATCAACTGGCGAAAAAGAAGCCATGTGTGAAGACAATTGACAGAAGACAACTTTTCAAGACATATGGAATCCAAATAGCTTTGGCACTCTTCCCTCAAGTCAATGTACCCAATTTCTAAGTCCAGAACATCCAGGGTTTTTATATTATAATCAGGTTCAGGTGTCAATTTGAAAACAAAGGACGCAAATTGATCGTCGAAAAGAATCAAATTATGCGGTGTATGATTGGGTTTTCCAATATGGAATTGCCTATTGCTTGAAATTAGGTCAACAGTTGTGACCTTAATTGGAGACCTGGAGATAGCCGGTCCAATCTGAAATTTTGAGAAGAGAAAGCTGGAATTGAATATATCTTGAACGGATACAGAGATAGTCAAAGAGGTATCAACGTTTCTTTCAACGCCATGATAAAAGGTTTCTCCCTGTGATATGTAGGTGAATGTTACCGCAAAATTCAATGTAGTTAGATTTCCGAAGTATCTGTATGGAATTTTCAAGTTGATTGATTCATTAGCACTTAATTCAGTAATATTTAACGATGACTTCTCAATATCGAAGGACAACCCACTGGTGGAACTCGAAAATGCCATTTTTAAATCTTGCACATCAGAATTACCATTGTGAATAGAGAATAGAATCTCAGTAAAACCCAACTCTATGTCGTATGGCCTCAGAAAATCACACCACAACTTAGTGAAATCCTGATAATAATGTATTCTTTTGAAATTGGATGAATCATCATTCAACATGGATGTTTGCATGGTAGAATCAACAAGAAAAGAATTAGGATTAATCTTGACGACCGTTTCATCGGTCTCTGCATTCTTGAATCTATCGTGATTATCGTAAAAGTCAACAAGTTTCAAGTTTTCATTGATCTCAAGTTGGATACTCGATAACTTATAAAAGCCTTCTGAAAGATGGTTAGTTTTTAATGTTAAAATTTGGTCATGAACATTAAGAGAAACGTTCTCCAATTCAAAAGGAATGCTTTTGCCAGAAGCGTTTCCTAATTCAACTGTTATGCGTTTAAATTTTATCGATGTTTCAAGAAGATTTGTGAGTTTTAGATTTATTATTGCTTTGTTCAAGCTTGTTGATGTATCATGCTCGACCGATATGTCTTTGTCGAAACTGAAAAGCTTTCCTAGAGGATACAAAATGCTATGGTTCAATAACAGTGAATATTTTTCGATCTCTTCAAAAATATTTTGGATATAGTCTTCGGGTTTGATCAATCTATACTCATTGATACCAATATTTCCACTCTTGACGGCAAATGTGGTGAGTAATTTGAGATATGAGTTAACAATTTGCTCATGATCATCCTCCGTGGTCCTTTTGATGCAATCTATGTATGTGTCTAAAATGAAGCCCCCCATAAAGTTCCAACCATTAGAAAGAAAAAATTCATGACTGCCCAGTAGTATATCTAACGATTCCTTGTAATTACCTTTTTGATAATTGAGAAGAGCCAAATCCACACTTAAAATATCCACCGTTTTAGCCCTATTAGAGTTTATCAAGTCCATTATTGCAGACTCAGTAAGTTCCTCAAAAGTCTTGAAAAAGGACTCTTTATCCTTCAATGCAATTGATAGAGGAGTGTAGTGCCACACTTTGTTCTTCTTTGTTGCCTCTTCCTCATCATTCAACGATATGTTACTGAACGATGTCCGTACTCCTTCTATCTGATAACCTTCTGATGCTGCAATAGTTATTAACTTCGATCGTTGATATAATTTTAACTCCCCTCTTGACTCAAATATTGCCTTCAAGACAACATTGGTATTGTTGTTAGCATTGTTTTTGTTATTTATTTCCACAAGCTTGCTGCAAATTGGAAGATTCAAATAATTATCGATGATGACATATATGTATTCATCTAGAACATCTCCATAAGAGAGAGATATGTCCTCGAGAAATACAAGTAGTCTTCGAAATAATTTGGAAATGTGAATCGTGGATATAGATATTGTTTTGGCGAAATTAGCCAACAGCTGAAGAAGAATTGACTGATTTATAAAAACGAGACATTTCAACTCGAAGAAGTTGTGTATTCTGTTGAAATCACCGTAAACAATGTCATTGCATTTCTCCATCTGTGAGGACTCAAAGTGGTAGCCATTTAAGTCTGACGGTATCGAATTAAGAGAGAAGTCGAAGGCCTCAGCGTGCGTAGACTTCAAACTATTCAACACTTCCCAAAGCTCATCAAATATATTCAAAGAATCTTGTGAAAGTTTCATATCACTAAGAAGATCTGCTAGCTTGAGTTTGTAGTGAAAGTGCTCAAGGGTAGCGTCTGATTGCTTAGCCAAACTCTCACTAAGAAGTTGATACTTATTGGTGAATGACTGTAAAATCAATTTCTTGAATTGAGAAATTATTACATTGTATGCCTCTAACTTGTCAATGCTATTCTCATGGTTGTCCCTCAACTTGAAACACCTCTCTTTTGCCTCTTGAACAATGCCTAGGTTAGCGAGCTCCTTTCCCTCTGAACCGAAATCAATTTTTAACTTGTCAAATAAGGAGGTCTTCATGAGTGTCGAGCTTCGATCCTTGGAGACTGATGGGATATAAAACACTATCATCCATTCAGCATGTGATCGACTCGATAATTTCTTCAACCACTCTTTTATCAACGGTCTTACCTGCGATCTGTATGAATCCAAATTATCGTACTTTACGAACATCACCCGCATGTACACATTGTCATTCTTAGCCTCCACATTGTGCTTGGGAACTTCCTCGACAAGTTCAATGGGAAGTAAGGGAATCGACTGTAAAGGTTCTGAGGCTTGATATTTCCAATGAAGATTTGTCAAGGGAAATTTACTATCTAAGTCATCTTTGATCATGGGGTACACACTGAAGGGATCATAGTAACCCAAAACAGCCGGATTCTGAAGGTTGAGATCCTTGAGATCCATTAGTAAAGTATTTAATGCCTCTGTCTTGTATGAAGAATCGTGTACTATATATTTGTTGATAACTTTTTCAAACTCGAATATAGATATTGATGCGACAAGATGATTCTGAAGCAAAATAACTGGAGAACTGTCGTAGAGTTACCAAGACACGAGAGACGTTCGCTGTAGAGCTGTACGTGTCAGTTTTGGTGCTTGGAATTGATTCTAATAGGCAGAAACTGGCCCCATTTTAGCCTCTAATATATGATGGCACCTGAGGCTGAATCTGTGAGCTAAGATCTATGACCGATGCCAATTCAAGCATATGGCTAGGTTACTCTGTGCAATAGTTTGTGTAGTTCTCAATTCAAGCTATAGAAGACATAACTACAGATTCATCCGATACAGATCTAACTTTTCTCGTAGAGGGATTAGTGTCTAATACATCATCTCAAATATAACAGTATTATAGTACAGATTCGGCATGAGTGAACTAAACATTCTCTTGGGCTATAGTTTCATGAGGCAGATTGGGACTCCACGTGTGAAGCTTCGAGCTTCTTGTCATCGTCGTGCCCCGAGAGCTTTAAATCTGCTTCGGATATGACATCGTCTCTCCTCATGTCGAAAGAAGCACCTCTGTTCTCAGGGCCTATGAATATCACAAGGATGAGATACCCAAAGACACAACCGATGAAAATAGCCATTGTTTTTGAGTAGTCGTAGGTGGCCTCCTCGCCTGGTTCGTTGATTGGGAATCTCTCACCAATCGTGGCTTCAATGGTACTCGATGCAGAGGAACATAAGTTACCTAATTGGTATGCTACACCGCCAACAAAAGCTCTGAATTGAGGGGGACTTAGTTCGAAAATGTGGACAACACCCACGCCCCATGCGCCTTGAACACCGACCTGCAAAAAGAAGGCACCAGCGTTGATGCCCGAGTTTCTCAAGTAAGCCCAGGGATATATCATAGCACCACCAAAGATACAAGCGAGGATGACGGTCAATCTCCGACCCACAAACGTTGAAAGATGGCCTAGAGTGACACCTCCAAAAATTGCACCCAAATTCGCAACTGCATTGGTGACAGTTGATCTGTCAGCACCAAAATGCAATTGCGACGTGAGAAGTGTTGGATAGAGGTCCTGTGATCCATGGGACATGAAATTAAAACCTGACATCATGAAGATACAGTATATGATAATCAACCAATATATCCTCAACGCCTTTTTGGCGGACTTCTTGAGCGCTGTGGAACGCAGACCATTTGAGTGAGTAATGAGAGCCAAATCTGCCTTTTGTTTGGTGAAGGCTACCGATTCCGGGGTCAATATTCTCCAAACGATGAGAAGAACGCCTGGCCCAGCACTAAACCAGAAGATTGAACGCCATCCTTTGGACACGTTCACAACCAAAGCTCTCTGCATCACCACGGCCAACAAATTT
Organism: Debaryomycetaceae sp. CAB 1570; assembly: GCA_031081755.1. Classification (NCBI taxonomy): domain Eukaryota; kingdom Fungi; phylum Ascomycota; class Pichiomycetes; order Serinales; family Debaryomycetaceae; species Debaryomycetaceae sp. CAB 1570. Next base: position 910,134 of record JARYSW010000006.1, read on the forward strand.
CCAAGAGCATATCCCTGTTGGAACATTCCACCGACTATGCCCCTGGCTTTAGTGGGACAGTCGTCGGTAGCGGTGGCCATGCATGTACCGAACACACCACCCATGGCTATTCCAAATATTGCACGGACACCGAGGAACTGCTTGTACGTCTGCACAAACCCAGTACCGATCTGGATGCAAATAAGAAGCGCCATATTAATGACATACGGCCATTTTCTACCCCAATGGTCCGTGACTATGCCAAAAATCACCGCACCCACGGACCTTAGCATGAGCACTAGGGTGATCCCCCATGTGATGTCCTTGACACTCACTCCGAACGATTCGGCCATGTTAACTGTATTCAACGATACCGCAAAAAAATCGAATGCATCAAGCGTCCAGCCCCAAAAGCCCACAAAAAAGGCGTTCCATTGCCTCAGGTTCAACATCCCCAACATCTGGAAGGGGTTGTAGATGTCGCTCCACGAGTACTGCTCAAGCTCGCTTCGGGGAACGAACAAGGTGCGAAACCGTGACCCCAAGTACTGGGAAACCGCCTGGCGCGTGAAGCTCGGAGGCTTCATGGCCAGGGAGTTGTGCTCTCTAATGGCCTCGCGCTCGTCAGAGTGCAACGACTCCAAGTCGTCAGACATTCTGCCGTCTTCTGTCATGTGTCAGTGTGTTTATCTGACTCTTACTAATGCTATATTCACTTGTGAATACACTTGCAATCTGCTCTCGTGGGTTCCTGTCAACCAGCAGCCCCATCAACTTAAATACCAGACACATTTTGACCCAATCTACTCACTCACGTATTTTCCCGTCAGGTAATCATCTCCAGAAGTGGAGCCGTACCACTTGATCCTGTAGCACAGGTATAGCAAGCAGCACTATTGATCCAACAAACTATGACATGTCTGGCTTGTACAGAGACCGTGCAGGGTACAGAGCGAACGGTGTTAGCAGGCTATTATTCCCGCTATGGTTTCTGTGGGGTAAAGCACTGGTGAAAAATGTCATCTCTAAATGCTAGGTGTTCCGCTGCGATGCCAATTGCCAGCGAATCAGAGCTAGCGTGGAGATATAGACTCATTACTAAGCCGTAGCTTCCTCGTTAAGTGCTCGCGACGACGAGTTGCGCTAGCTATCTGAGGCGGGTGTGGGGTACATACTTTGAAGCGGCCAGAACGGATAAACGAGGGGAGATAGAGGTGAGGGATGCGATAGAGCGGAACGCCAAAATAACAGGGGATGTGCTTTGCGCAGTAGCAGGGAGTGATATGACGATGTGAAAGACCACCGGAAAAAGCATGGTATAGAAGTATAGAGATAACGCGATATAATGATGTCACGATAAACCGAGAAAGCGATATCACGATAAAGATATCACGACAATGAGATATCAGAATGTCGCAAAATCGATGTGTTACGATACCCTATTGTCACGGGTCTGCAAGCCGCGATGGGTGCTGTGGTCCAGAGTACGAAGGGCTGGAGAGGTATATAATTAGAGCCAAGACCTGGAGAAGCAGTAGCAGATCTTCACAATTTACGAGGTGTGTACATCGGGTGCCCGATCCAGGAATAGGTAATGCAGGAGCTTGGTCGTGGGGATGAGCTGGCGAGGGGAGGACAACGGGAGAACTAAGGTACAGTTTGATTGGACATGTGTGGTTATTTATTGGATATCAATCGGACGTGAATTGGATATGAATGGATCTCTGAAGAATCTGAAGGGAAATGGTAAAGATAGAAGAAAACAATCGTAAAACATAATAGGGTGTGTAGAGAGCATAACACCTTCAGAGTGGAGGGTTTCGTGATATACAGGCGTTGCATTGCAGCCTTAAAAAATCGTAGGCCACACAGTGTAGTCAGCAACCACGGGCCTGTGGTCCGAGAAGTAGAATCCATGAAAGAAGTTGTGTAGGATGCCAAAGCTTTCTATCTGTATCTTAAAATTTTGGTGTGCGCTGGAACCCCCACTTTCTTGCTCCAAAACCTCATTGGAACGTTCAGGAGAAGAGCGAGAAGTGGTGAAGTAGGGAGACCAGATGTAGTCGATGATGGACTTGGCCTCGTTCTCCTTGTCGAATCCCGTGAATGTCGAATGATGGCCGTAGTAGTGACGCTCGTCCACCAAGACCCTACTGTCTTTGAAACCGGCCAGCTTGAGCTTGTGGTAGGGTGCGTCCCTGGGCTCGGTGTTGAAGTCGCCACAGAGGAACGAGGGGTATCTATTGTGGTTGTTCATCTTCTTGATGATGAGCTCTGCTGATCTCTTGCGGGCTTCCCTACCTCTATGGTCGAAATGGGTGTTGAAGAAGTTGAGAATAACGGAGGGGTTTTTCTTGGATTGGACGGTGATCATGGTGACAATCCGCTCCAATGCAGCGTCCCAGCCCCTGCTGGGTGTGAGAGGGGTGTCGCTCAACCAGAATGTCTGATTGTCGAGCACGTACCACTCGCTGTCCTTGAACAAGATGGGCGCATACTCACCCCGTGTCAAACCGTCGCTGCGACCCACCCCGAAATAGGTCCACTCTTGCGTGGTATCGTCGTCGTTCAAGCTGCTCAAAATGTCCTCCAACTGATTGTGCAACACCTCCTGGAGGCACACCACGTTGGCATCGCCCGCACGCGTGTTGAAGTCTATCGACAGCACCACGGGCTGCCTGCGGTGCTTCCACTTTTTCTCGAGCGGATCATTGTAGTTGTTGTCAAAACGAATGTTGTTGGTGTAGACCGTCAACTTCAAAGGCTGAAGCAACAGCGGAAACGACGCATTGTAGCTGTTCAACAAAATGAATCTGCCAAAGTAGCACACTGCAAACCCACAAAGTGCAACCACAACCCCAGTCCCTAGAGCAATCTTATATTTGCGGCCCCCAATCCGCTTTTTCTCCTGTGATCCGTGCAAAAGCGGCGATGTCTCGTTCGTGTGTATCATCTTACTGTTCTCTAGATCTACCTACTCTAATTTTCCATCAGGAAGACTGCTGACAGATCTATCTAACTATATACCTTAGACCGTGCTTTCCATAATATGGGGAATGATGCTATAGTGTATCACGTGGGCACATCCGCCAACGTGGATCCCGCCATGCTACGCCATGCTACGTCAACCTCGGCGCGCTAGCGACCATCGAACCAACAATCGACTCGGACAGGGCATATGGAATCCCTCCACGACGGACTGGCAACGCTCGAAGAGCAGTGAGCTCGCTGCCCAGGACCAAGCGTCAGCATTGACACCAAAACCGCATAGTAATTGCGTCAGTAGAGAAAAACCGTTTTTGCCACGCGCACGACCACATATAAGACGAGCTCATCTGGGTGAAGAAATTTCAAGAAGAGAGTGTTCGAGGTGGGAGATGGGAGCGGTGGAAGCACCGCGACAGCGGTCGGGGACGCGTCTGGTGCCGGAGGGGGCTACAGGAGACATAAGAGTAAGTAATGGTATCAGCGAAGGAGGTCCCGTGCGGATGCCGTAGCAGCGGAAGACAACAGGATGATAATGAGTCAAAAGGACTCTATCTATAACCCAGCTCAATTGATTATCTGTTTAATGATAAGAAAAATATATCTGACTAATCTTCTGCTACGGCAAGTTTGCAATTGACCCGCGGGTGGTTGAGGATGGCTTCTGCAAGCTATCGCTGCAGAAGCACCCTACAAAAGGGTTTTGCCGTGTTCTGAACTAACAAATCTAGCAATCTGGTATTTTCTTATGTACACTTGTCAATAGTTCTAATGGACGATCCGTTCCGCTCAAACGACCATTGTAGACTCGCTGTTGTAGGTGCTGTAGTAGGATTTTGCGTCCGCGATGCAAAAATTTTCGACATTATGTGATAATAAGAGTGAAAAATCAAATTGAAGATCACTCGAAAGATCATTGTCATACGCCATGTTCCAGCTTCGTAAGAGTATCGCGGGCAGCGTGGCTAGACGCGGGCTATTGGACAGGGCTAGTATCAGCCGAATGCTGAAGTGCTTCATTTCGAGCACCCCTGCTGAAACCAGTGAGCCAAAGGTGCCCACTATCAAGACGTCAGACATACTTGAGAATCCTCAGGCTGATAGCAAAAGTACCCCGAACCAAAAGAAAAGAGGTAAGAAGCACAATTTGAACTACAAGCTTCGGGAGATATCCATGCAGATTAGACAGTCTGTTACAGAAGCCAAGAATGACATGAGCGAGACATTGGACGTTTTGGAAGAAGGGCTTGCATACCTTAGGGAAGTGCAATATGCGGAAAACATTAGCGAGGAAGCTTTGTTTTCGTTGTTCCAGCCCATTCTCTACGACGTCTTGTCAACGTCGTTGAAGGACTCTGTTAGTACCGGAAATAGGTCGTTGCATGATATTTTGGATTTATTCGTTGAAATGAGAGTAGCTCACCAGATACATTTCACTGCATTATTCTCCCACGAGCTCTCATCTGCTGAGGCATCTATAGAAACGTATCAAAATCTATTAGGGTTGTGGGTCAAGTTTCTTGAGTACAAAAAGACTAACGAGAATCCCTTGATAACAAAGTATTTTGGCTTTATGAGATTAAGAAATATTACCTACTTTAGTTCTGATCTTACAAACCTTGCTTTCTATGTCTATGTGCAATCTTGCTTAATCCACGGCATAAATTATCTGGTCCAGGATGCACAGAAATTGCTACAAACCGACAATCTTCCACATGTTTCTCAAGTGAGAAGAACGATTACCTCGTTAAACTTAACTAAAGCGATGAAACCAGACTTTCCCAAGTTTAACAAGGCCTTGAATGAATTTTCGATGGAGAATTTGGATCCCAATGGCTCACTTATTATGAACAGAGTCAACAGTGCTATCGCACACAATGATGTTAACACGTTAAACAGGATATTTGATCAAATCAAGGAAGCTGCAACTAAGAATAACATAAAGATAAAGGAAAGCACTCTTGTCAAAATGATGGATGGCTACTATGAATGTAAACTGTTCGAAAATGTCTTTGAGATCTTCGAAGGTATGCTTCTGAGCGGTGTCGGAACGCCCACAACTAATTCGTGGGAATTTTTGTTCAAATCTATGGCACACCCTAGCCATATAAGGGGCTTTGACGCCAAGAGGAAAGAAGAAACAGCTCACAACATAGAAAGGGCAATGAACACAATGTTGGAGAGTGGTTCGAACATGACTCCCAAGGCTCTCTCTGTTATCGTTGGAGGATTTGCAAATCTTGACAGATTTGATTTAGTAGATAAATATGTTGAAGAATATGCTATAACGGGCAAGGGTTCATTACCAATTATCCACTCAACGAGAAACAATATACTAATCGGTTACCTTATCAATAAAAGGATCGAAGAAGCGGAGAGGAAGCTTCAGGAATTCATGAAGGAAGATCCTAATTTCAAACCTTCTTCTACAACTATGAATACCTTTTTGAACCACTATGCTCGTAGTAAGAACTATGACGCTGTGGATGGAATTTTGAAATTCATGACCAAAAAGAACATTCCTCAAGAGATCGCTACCTACACTATTGTGATTGACATCTACTTCAAGCTTCATCGTGAACAAGGTTTGTCTCCGGATGTTGACCAATTATTAGGAGGTATATTAAACTCCAAGACCATCACTTTGAACGATTATACGTTCACCTCTTTGATTGATGGGTTAGTGAAGGATGGAACCAACCTCGAGGCAGCCAGAATCATGTTTGATTTTGCCTCTAAGAAATACCGTAACTCTGCACAACTATACACTTCCATGTTGAAAGGTGAATTGGACCATGGATCTATTGGGAATGCAGAGTTGATTTTCGATAAGTACATAAAGGGTATCAGGAACGATGCGAGAATCTGGAACATGATGATAAATTCCTTGCTTACCCATCATGAGAATTTGGCTGTAAGTTACTATAACAAGTTTAAGGAACAGTCAAAACTCAATGGTGCTGTGAAACCTAACTATTACACCTATTACTTCCTATTGAAACATTTCATCAGAAAGGACAATTCACAAATGATACAGTTTTTGCTTGATGAGATTGCTACAATGTCGTTGAATGAGATGGGATTCGAATTACCCAAAATGCTAAGATCGTTGTCCAAAAAATACAGAATCGATGAAAGGCTTTTATTAGAGATCGCCAAGTAGACGAATACTGCCGTCTATCAATACACCATGTAAATACTGAAAAATAAATAAACATTAATATTATAGTTCCAATGCTCAAATAAGCCACGCTATGTAAGTATAAACATTGGGAAATCAAACTTAGCACTATAAATGCTATACAAATGCATCGCCATCGTAGAATTCATAATTATTCGGGGTCTCCCATTGCTTTTTTCCAAAGAGGACCGGCCCAATGCGTAAAACGATCAATGGCATTATTTGGGTTGTCTAATGCTGGTCTAGTATCGAGAACAAAGGAAGGCATACCTGTTTCCTCGTCATCTGGCGCACTGTAATAGTCGATGACGTATCTTACTTGTTTCCATCCATTCTCTCTGCCCATTGACCTCAAAACAGTCCAATCATGACGATCGAAAGGCGGTTTTGTGTTGAAAGTCTGTGGGAATATATTCCCTAACCACAAATACATCTGAGCTCTAGGAGAAAGATCGTGCGGTCTCCCCGTGAACCGGAGAAGACGTGGCTCCACTCTCGAGCCCTCCGTGTATTTTTGCTCCCACTCCAAAATCTGTTGCCAGGCCCCCTCGTTCAAAAAGTTATGCACATCCACCATGGACTCTACGGCATCTTCAGGGACACCGTCTCCCTTGCCCTTTCGCAACATCGCGTTCAACATCTGCTGGGGCGAAGGGTACTCCCACAACCCTTCACTCTCCAGCTCTCCTCTAGGAATGGACGAGACCGTTCTCTCCGTAGACAACATAATCTTCTGTCCAGGCACTCTCTCCGTGCCTAGATCAAGCGGCATGTTGTTGTATGGGTTCAACACCTCCATTTCCTCTCCCTTGATGGGGCACTCGCCCACCATCACGTTGTCGTGCTTCACGGGACACGCACCTTGTTCCTTTGGGATCAGGGACCCGTGGTCAACAGGACACTTCCCTGCAAGGCTCGCTCTGATGTCCTTCTCTGCCCAAAACCAACCCATCCAGTGTCTTTCTACTACGTAGGTTCAGAGTCAAACACTTCCAACCCTCTAGCCCATCGCAAAGCTGTATTTTTCAGCTCAAGATCATCCATCACGTGACCATAACCAAACCAACATGCGACGCTTCTTACTGGTCGAGAGCGTCCGGCAAAGAGAAAGGCCCCAGGAAACGCATTTTGGCACATTTATGCACTGAGCAACGGCCCCTGTCCTCCAGTATCGGCCATGCCCCCCAGCAACGGGCTGGTATGTCAAATAAAGCTAGAGGCATGAGGTGAGAGGAAGAGACCGGCGAGAGGTGGACACCGGTCGAAAGACAGACACCGATCGCAAGCCAGACACCGGTCGGGAGAAATCAAACCAGTGGCAGAACTCAGATACGAAGTCCACCGGCCGTTATCCTACCTGCCCCCAGCCACTATTTGGGCGGCGTAATCGTACGAAAGCGTCCGTCTGGTTGCTAGAGTTAGGGAAGGTTTGGCGTGTATACTGAGGGACGCAGCCCGATTAGCTCAATTATTACTCCAGACATCGCAGAGGTTGCACAGATGCGATCCAGAAAGTGCGTGCGTCTGCAATTCAGAATCGCTAACGAGATAAGAAGGGCTTGAGAGCCTTAGTTCCTGCTCTTTGCATAGTGGAGCTGTTGTCCGCATTTAATCGGGCCAGCGAGCAAAATAAGGTGAGACAAGGGGCTACAGGACTTCATTTTAGCGTATATTTTGTAGGGAGAGCAGCGGTATATTTTCTGCAATGGAGCTCCTATTCATATTTGGGGCTCCTTTTGGTAGTTAGAGCGCCTTTTCGTAGCTCGAGTGCCTTTTCTTAGCTCGAGTGCCTTTTCTTAGCTCGAGTGCCTTTTCATATGTGGAACACCTTCTCATAACTAGACCATAACAGGAAGGTGTAGGCATGTCTTTGTGACACCGAAGACTAGCGAGCGATGTGCTGGCAGAATTGATGTACGGGCGGTGACAAAATAGGTGGCTACGTAGTGACATGGTGCACGGATGCATTCGGTGGCCTCTGCTTTATCTGGGGGCCGGATCGGAAATCTTTATTGGTGAGATTTTGTCGACTGTGAGTGGAAGCTCCTGGACGATGCTTGGACTGAATTCCATACAGGCCCATGCATGGCAACACGAAGGCCACAGCTCCTGGCTCTTATTGCCCACAATAGGACGCTAATCTGAGGCACCCGTTACAGGAAGAGTCGTCTTGGTCCGAGCGAGCATGTGGACGAACCTAACGGCAAAGTTGAAAAGGAGGTGCGAGCCTTTAGTAGATTTGACTATATGAGGAAAACGATCGGAAGTGTGCCTTCCTGAGACTAAGTTTAGCTGCAAATCTCTCCGAAAAGGGGTGATCCGTATAAATAGAACACAGTGGTGGCCGGTTTGGTGCCACTACCACTGTGTTCACTACATGCTGATACAGCTGAGGCTTTGTGACATGAGTTTAAATCTATTTTATGTGCACGATGGGTAGCATTCTCGAGAGAAATCTTAAAACCGTTCCACATTCGAAAGAGGTCTTCTTTACCGAGGTTGCAATGTGGTGGAAACAAGCCCGTATTTCAGGGGCCTGTGTTCATTCTGGACGGCAGGACGTCCAGTGGTGAACACAGTGGTGAACACAGGCGACAATTCAAAGGATGACGAGCGAATTGACGAGTAGGACATCCAGTTCACACTGTCACAGGCGAGGCATGAAGCAGAGTATGAGACAATCAGCAGTATCACGAATTGTGATAATGGCCACTGTAGCTTATTGCCTGGCATGAACCGCACATATGGAAAGATTTTCCTAACTTGCACTTCAAAGAAGAAATAATGCCTTGTAGCCCACGCTCGAAAGCCATCAGCAATCGAAAACGACATTTTTACACCTCTTCAAGCCGGACAATGTCAAAGTACTCATCATCCGACCTATTGGGGGGTTACCATGTTGATAGAAAAGTTTTCGACCGTAAGCCAGGCGATGAGATGACACCCAGAGGTTTGTGTAAGGCTGTATCTCAGCCTCAATAACTTTCTGGAATGCTGAACAAAGGTTGCCAGGAGAGTTTTCGATGAGATATGTAGTGAAGCTTTTGAATTGGCAAGACACCCAGTCTGGTCTTTGGGAAGACAACCCCTGGAAATACGATGGAGTGGCTTATTGAAATTGGATGAAATGGAGTTGCTTGTCCAGAGGTGATCTGTATATGCTCTACTGGGTGTAATTGGAATTATGACCCGGGTTTGGTTTGTCGTAGGGTAGTGCACATTTGTCGAGGGTCCTACTTTATTTAGCATACGATTTATGGGAATTGACGATACGCAAAAAAAAAAAAACCACAGAGGGATTGATTGTTGGTATGTCTTAACAAAGAGAGGATGATCACTATATTGTTGTGTGAGTAGGGGCCTGAATGTAGTGAATAAGTTCGCTTCTTCATTCCAGAGGTTTGTGCATCAGTTGCTACTACAAATACAGTAATCCGCAGACAACGCATGTCAAGTAAAGGTCAAGTGTCTATGAAGTGAGGAGGAATGTCACCACCTCGTCAAGCTCATGCAAGGCATGGTGACAAGTAAGTATTTCGAATTTATTAGATCTATACTTGCTAAATAACAGTACCGATGGGCAATACGTCGGCGTTGGTCCACATTGCATACTCGTGAGGCGTGTATCTTGTTAGAGCGAAGCTCTAGTTGAGTCGATGCACCTTAGATTGCTTCTGTCTCAATTGGTCTGTTTATGTCTCGCAACGAGTTATAGTGCTCTCCGAGGCCGTAGGAATGCTTGTAGTAGCCCAATTTCAACTCTGGGGCTGGGCCTTGTTCATTAAACTTCACAGACGACGAGCCGGCGATATATACAGTGATGGGGCAGTCGTAACAGTTGGCCAAAGCTAGAATCTCCATGTCGGACCCCCACATTGCGGTTGAGGTCAATTTGTCGATATACAAGTCTAAATCCTCAGATTCGCCTGTCTCTTCGTTTAGTAGGAATGGTATGAAGTCACCTGCGTTAGCCTTCATATACTCTCCTGCCTCGTGCCTCAAGTCGGACACGGACTCTTCCACAGAGTGTCGCTCAATTAGTTGATCTCGGATGGAAGCGAAAAGGCAGTGTCCATCAGGTTGTATTTCGTGCACCTGAAGGCCGTGCATCTGCAACAATTGATCCATATTCTCCTTCTCCAATTTCCTGTAGTCTACTTGAGACTCCGCTTCCTTGCGGGCTTCTGACTTTATTCTCTCGATATCAGCGTTGCGTTTGGCTAAACGCTCCTTCTGTCTATTTCGCCTTGGCTTTGCCGTAGCTTCGGGCACCGACTCCACCTGAGCCTGAGCTTCCTTTCTCTCTCCAGCCTGCGGCATCGTGGTTATTTGCATCTTGCTAAGCAATTCTTCGGGCGTGATCTCTTTGTCCTCCTCCTTTTGACCAGTCGCAGCCTCAACACCATCGCCACTGTCCCCTGTCTGCTCTAACGCCTCCAACTCTTGCCGTTGCCTCAGCTCCAAGCTCTTCTCGAGCTCTGCACACCGAACCAATACGTTGCGTCGGGTCTTCTTCGTGGCCTGTTTTTTCAACCCGGTGATCGTAGCCACCAAATCTCGCTGCTCCTTTTTGTGTCGATTGAGAAGATCCTCTCTACTAGACATCTTCCACTACAACCAAACTCTTCTCCCAAGCACACGAACCGATATGAACTAGCCTTCTTTTATGCGGGGCAGTGAATCTTAGTCAATCCTGGAGTTGCAGACAGTCGATTTCGATATTTCGTTGGAGTCCGCAGACGCCTTTGTGTCACAAACAGCTTTTTGTGCTATGTCCGCACGGCCTACGTCGTAGACCTTATATGACAAAGCACCAGTGGTGCTTGAGATGGAGCACAGGTTGTTCCAGAGCCTTGATCTCCAGCCATAGGCCAGAAACATACGACAACAGCGTTCACCACCGGCTCGTGCGTGAGCCGCAATAGGACGTTGTAGGACGATGTCGTAGTGATTCAAAGATAATGTAAGGAAGTGGATTGAGAGCGGCTTCCGGCGCTCTCTAACCCCTTTTTTTGCAGACATCTAGGTGATCAGAGCCGGCATTGGACGACTTTCGACGTAAACGGCCACCTGTGTGGTACATGAGGACCATATCTTTCGATGCTGTTGCGCTGACTCGAGCAGAATTCGGGATATGCACCTGTGCGAGTGCTGTGGATGGCTATGGGTGCGATTGCGCTGCCTGCCAGATGTCGCAGTCGCCTCAAAAGAGGTCCCCGGCTAGATTGCGATCGACACAACACCCGAAACCAGGATCGAGACAGCAGGAGAGGGGCCTTCTCAGCAGCACCCTTGTTATCTCAGCCCGTTTGTTACATCTCTACCGCCCTGAAGATTAAAAAAATCGACTCGACAATACGGTCCTGCCTGAGACCTGGCACACGCAATGCCTGCTACGAACATCATCGCAATGCTTGCTTGTCCGCTATCTCCAATGACGCATACAATACACTCGGTGGAGAGAGAACAAAGATGCACCAAGCATTAGTGGTGTAGTTCTGCATTCTTGTCCACCTTCTGTAGCTGTATCCGCTTAGTAGGGTTGTCGAGACAAGAACTTTGTTCGTTTGTTCGAATTATGCGACCGATCAATATCGTCCTGCAAAGAGGAACACCTCTGGCCTCTGGTGGGTACCCCGGTTGCCCTGACGGTGCCCTCGGGTCTGGCGACTCGCGGAGCCTATCGTCTACGCTAGCCCGCCCAGCAATAGCCCGGAACCACCATCCTCGACACCACCCGTTGCGATCACTGACGATCGCTGACAGCCCCAGCTACCGTGCTATCTCCCTTCGCATTTACGCTTTTGTGGCTGCCTGTGCTTGCCGTCCTCCCGGTAGAGATCTCATGTGTAAGCCAGTGTGGGTGTGATCTGGCTATCCCGCTGTGTGCGCCCTCCTGCCTGTCGTCATTCTGTCCGTCGCCCAGGCCTTGCTTGCTGGGTTTCATGACTTGTTCCCGTATCCTGCTCCCCGTCCTGTTCCTATGTCCTGCTGCCATGTCCTGCTGCCATGTCCTGCTCTCGAATCCTGGAGTATCCCGGCGTGTGGCCCTGTTCCTGCCTGATCCTGCTCCTGATCCTGCTCCCGCACAGCAGCGATAGCTGTCCGCTTGATGACCTGCTCGTTAGAGGCGCCGGCCGCCGTTGGCGCCCGCTGCCTCACTACCCCCTGCCGCCGTAAGCCCCACTCGCCACACCACCGGAAGTGTGCCCGGCATGGGCCACCTCCTATTCGGCCTGTGGCCTGGCGACAAAATGTCGTCGTCAATACTCGTTCTTCGTACGTTATGTACAGCGCTTTAATACAGTCTCCGCGTAACAGAGGTGTAAACTTTTTTTCAGCTTTCCACACCAAAGTTCTGCTTTTGGATAAATTGCGTTTCTTACTAGACGTACGATTAATTATTGGCACCGGTACTATAAAACAGATTGAAAATCTACCTTGTCAAAAGGTCCATTAGTACAGTTGTGGCGAAATAGCAGAGGGTTGAATTCGATTCAAGTTCTTCCTTTGAGCACATCTATTCTTAGCATTGAGCATTGGCCCTACACGTCTATAGTGATAGTTGCAATCTGCGTTAACCCCCAGCGAGATTGCGGTACCAGTGAGTAAGGAAACCCCTTGACACAGATCATCGAGACGCAGTCCACACACTTGGGCTCCGTGGGATCGGCAAGTATTTGCTCGCTCTTTTTCAGGTAGGTTAACTGCTGTTGCAGGCATAGCGTAGCGTGGCACAGACCGCACCGCGAGGCTCACCCGCACCCCACGCTAGCGCACCGCTACCACACCCGGCATCCTCCCCGCTCAGCCCAGGCTGATACAGGTCACATTTGGCAGGCCAGTAATTGAGGAGCGTGAAGACGACTAAGCTTTGTATCGACAAGCCGGCGTATGAGCAGCAGTGTGATCCACTACAGCATACTAGATTTTTGTTGACCAGCACCACCAGCATAGACTGTTGCATTGAATCAGAGCCTTATCTCGGGAAGTTGACCAGACCGACATTGGCAGCACATCTATCGACCATTCGATCCCTATCGACGCTCACTATCGACGCCGAGTCATTTCATTCATTTGAACATATCCACCCGGTTACACACAGCACATCACAAGTGCTAGAATTGGGGTAGAGTCACGACACATTCGTTAAAAATGAGCAGCAACTCGCCCGACGGGTTTTACCATGTCAGGGTGTCGAATGCCAACATTAAGGCATCAAACTACAACTTGCAATCGATGGAGTTCAAGGCGCACAGCAGAACCGTGTGCGAGTACGACTTGGACATCTTGCAGTACTATCTCGAGCTCGAGACGAAAACATTGTCCAACCTCCTGTTGATCCAGCAGCAGCCTGAGATTAACTTGAAGATGCGGCCGCTCCTCTTGGACTTCTTGATGGATGTGATCAACAAGCTCAGCTTGTCCAAGTCGACGTTCCCGTTGACGGTCAATTTGATCGATCGCTACTGTTCCACAAGAATCGTCAAGAAGCAGCATTACCAACTTTTGGGCCTTACGAGTCTCTGGATCGCATGCAAGAATCTGGACTCCAAGTTCAAGATCCCCTCATTGTACGACCTCTGTAAAATGTGTTGCAATTGCTATGATAAGAAGTTGTTCTTGGAGATGGAAAACCACTTGCTCAAATCCCTTAACTGGGTAGTGGAGTCTCCTACGTTCGACTCGTTCATCGACATATTTTTAAACTCATTAATTTCAAGCAATCACCTAGCTGGCACTACAAATTTGAAGAAGATATCCAACGATTTGAAGATCGTGGCAATCTATATTTGCGAATTAATTCAGTTTTATCCAAACATATACTTCAACTATAGCACATCGCAGGTTTCATTGTGTGGCTTGATGACCAGTCTTCTCATCATCGACCCGCACGTCGATCTTAACAGAATACTCGAATACTTGAATAAGATCACTACATCTACTATCCTCACTGCTAGTTCATTCAACATGCTCTTCAGTAGCTTAATCAAAGTATTGAAATGCCCACCCCCATCTTTGAAGTTGAAGTACTTTAACGACAAGGGTAAATTCATCCACTTGATGAAGGAGCTAATTAATTTCACAAACAGAAACATTGAACCTATGACACCCAAAATCAACACCGTCATGCTACCACCCACCCCGGTAAGCAATAGCATTAGTCCTAAGGTTTGCAAGCCTGAAAACCCTCTAGGCATTTCTACAGATGCGAGCAATTCGCCCATAACAAATACTCCAGAGTCCAATACCGGTGTCTTCGATGTTTGCTCACCCAATAATTTCCCTAGGAAGAGATCGACTTCTGGCATAATTGATAAAGATCCTGTCTTGAAAAGGTCAAAATCAATCGGTGCATCGTTCTTCATATCATAGTCATGGCATTTAACCTTCATTAGCTATTAGAGATTGATCTTACAAGTCATGTATATCATATTGACCGTTGCTGCTATCCATTCCAGCCAACATTTGTGATTCCAATTTAAATAACTCATTCAGCTTCCTGGTGTTCATTATGGCTACATTAGAAAGTTGGTAGACCCACTTTAAATAGTCTCTAGTCTAAATATCTCACGAAATACCGTCTATTCCAGTTCTAATCGTATGGAGTTCTAATTTTTATAAATTCGAGATGAGAGAATCTGAGTTTTAGCATTACGCTTTTCCAGAGTATAGTAGTTGGTGTTCCATGGTGAGTGAAAGCCATAAGAAGAGGCAAAAAGTCTCCAATTATACTGGATTCACTATAGGATCGGACGACCAGGTCGTGGTAGAGTTGAAGGAGAGGATAAACGGAGAAGAGTTTTTCAATAGATTTATAAAGCATCGACAGCCAGTTAAGATAGACAAGTCACTAAATGACTTCATTAAACCCGAATTGTTCCACATTTCGAACGTAGTGGAAACGTTGGATTGTAATGATGCACTCCAGGTGGAAAGAAAACACGAGGATGGGTTCGGGTCGGGCAAGAAACGGGAGAAGATGAGATTTGCTCAGTTTGTGGATGAGATAAAGGGTGGAAAGTGTGAATACTATCTCACGACACAATACGATTTCGACGACCCTGAAGAAGAAGCCGATAGATCATCTGCGGGATCCAGCGAGACAGCCGAGGACCTGGATTTTGCAGAGTCTGGTCATATCAAGGAAAACGAGTGCGAGAGGAGTGATGAAGGGAAGGACTTCGAGGAAGAAGAGGGGATTGAAGACGAGCTAAGCGAGGGCAACTCTTTTCCTGGGTTTGATGTTGCGTCACAAGCGTCTTCTATCGACTCCTTTGACGCTACTAACTTGCATGACGACTTTGACGATTTTGACGATGTTGCAAGCCATGATGACGAAATAGTCGATGAGGAGTGGAAGATTACTAGCGATGAGGTTACATCCCGTGCAAGGGAGTTGCTTCAACCTCCGCTAACCAAGATTTACAACAGGATGTCGCTTCGCCCGTATCTCTTCGAGACATTGGTTCCACAGCAAATCAACTTGTGGATGGGCTGCACCAATTCCAAGAAACCTACTACCAGCATTGTTCCAGATTTGGGATTGGGGAGGGCCATACCTGGAGCCGGTGTGTCTTCAGGCTTGCACCACGACCATGCCGATAATCTTTACGTTTTGTTGTCAGGCTGCAAAAGATTCACCCTCTTCTCGCCTGTTGACGCTGAAAAGCTCTTTACTGTAGGATCCATATATCGCGTCTACAACAACGGGTTGATAGACTACAAAACAGACGAAAACTCACCACACTGGAAGCACACCAGGGAAGACGGGGCGCTTGTGAGTGAGATATGCCGCTGGAAGCTAGAAAATGAGCACTTCAGCAAGGAGACCCAAGATCAGCTATTGTCGATCCTTGAGAGGGAAGACAGGCCGAAAGAAGAATTCAGACAAAATATTGATCCCCCCAGTTTTTCAAAGGTGCCCCCATCTCTTCTACACATTGACGATTTTCCTGATAAGACGACCCGAGACCAGCTAATCCAGTTTGCCCACAAACACTTTCCTGGATTTCTTGATCTCAAGAAAATGTCTGTCTGGTTACACGGAGGCGATATGCTCTATCTCCCCTGTGGCTGGTTTCATGAGGTCACCAGTTTCAGCCCCAACGACAATTCAGACATTTCGACGAACGCTCATATGGCTGTGAATTATTGGTTTGCACCTCCCGACACTGACACTTACGACGCACCGTACGCAGACAATTATTGGCCGCAGGATTGGCAACGCACGCACAAGTGTATCTCACTTCTTCAAAAGGGAATAGTCCACTTGCACTGAAAGGCCGCTGTAACGCTCAACGTCAAGTTGCGTTAATTCCACCAGGTCTCCTTCATACATTATTCTAAATTTGTAAGCCCTCTTATATAACGCATTCAATTAAATACGAAATTTAACGCTCCTGCTTCCGCAGCTTCCACCGGTTAGACGAGCTAGCTGTCTCAATCTCAACCCCTCATCCCCCTTTACTACCCTCAACCGACTATGCTGCACCAAGATAGCCCTCCGGCTGCTTCACCCGTCCACACACTGGGTGCAACAGCCCACACGAACCCACATTCGCCTCCACGTCCGCTGCCACCGGGTTTCTGGCTGCAATACCCTCTCCCCCAAAAACGAAATGTTCCCCTGAAAAGGGCCGGTACCCTATACACGTGCATCCGGATCATGACACAAAGCTGTCTCCACGATTCGCCAGCACAACGGTTACCAGGCCCTCATCTCGGTTGCCGATTTTGTGTTATTGTTCAACGAAAGTGAATTATGAAAATCACGTGCATTTCACCATCCAATTGGCAATACAGCTCGCCAGCTTGCTATGCAAGAGCCAGATTTGGGGCATCTCCCTCAGAGCATTGATTACAAGGCGGCCTATGAACACAACATCAGTGTCGCATTCTACACTCTGCACTTCATAACTCTACACTTCATAACTCTACACCAGGAGCAACAATCGCTGGCGCACCAGTTGCAAATTTTTCACTCATCGCTGGACCAGGGCCAAGTGCCCGCCTGCCACATCCCATCATAGAGCAGACCGCAATGAAGTCCGAGCTGGTCACTTCAACCACATTTCTCTGATGCTCTCCTGACCCAGGACGTCACTACAGCTACCGCACCCAATGTTCTTCTCTGTTCCACCATATCTGCCCACCAATCACTGCCCTGCGGAAGATCTTATCGGCACTTGGAAAAGGCAGGTCGTGCCGCAACCGCTTTTTGGGTGCAATTTTATCAGATGGGACATCGCTCGTACCAGGGTGAACGCCGGTCCGCACGCTAATCCCCAACTCTGGCTGGAGGTCCAGTTGTGACTGCTTGTAATGTAGCTGTGGTAGCAAGTGCTACAATGGTGTGCTGTAGTCAGCACACGGAGCGAGATGAGCTTCACCATCCAGTGGTGAAGCTCATGCTCTTCTCGGGGTTGCAGATCCTGAACCGGCTTAGATCCGCACTTGTTTTCTCACCTCGCTGGTCGGGACAGCACACTAGCTCCCGCAACCCAAATACACCTCCCATGCGATAACAGACCAGTGCATCGTGCTGCCTGATCTTCCAGCTACATACACATGCTACTCTCATCCCCCTATCGGTCTCCAGAGTGGAGAAACACTCTATTTTATGCTGATGATGTAATCCTATATTTCTCCTTAGAGCACTACTTTTTGAGATAGCTTGAGGCCAAAAATCACCCTGGTAAAAATTTTCTACTTTCTCCTTTTTCTTATCACTACAGTAAAATTGAAGGAAAACTTGGTAGATATAACCTCATTTCGAAAGAATAATGTATGGATCGCTTTTGAGGCTTGTTATCCTGGAGTGAAAAAGAAAAAAAAAAGAAGTTTCAGCTGGGGAAAAGAAGACAGTGAAAAATTCAGATCTGAAAGATAGGTGAGAAGCAGAGAAACGGATTTTGGAATGAATTTTCTTTTTCGGTCAGGATAGAAGCAGCTTGGTTCTAAGGACAATATTAATACAACATCTAGTTATAATCATCCCTTTTTTTTTTCTTCTTTCGTTATTTGCATATCTATTCATATTTTTTTTTTTTAGTGTTTTTTGTTTTGGAAATCTTAACTGATTTTATACGTTTCGAAGGGTAGTTTGTATCTGAAGAAAGGAAGCAGAACAAAGCACCGAGAGCCGGATTGTATTAGTGAACATCTGAACCAGAATTGCCCACACTCCTCGATTATATGAACAAGGATTTCTAGGATAGCTTGAGGTTTAGCAATTACGACTTTCAGGTACAGTACGACTAGGATTATTATATTGGAGATAAAAACATCTGGACATGGCATTGGCCGATAGAAGACCCCTTGGAATTCCCGTGACGTCCACACCAGCGTCGCCAGCTTTCAATCCTAAGGCATTGAATATGGCTGGTTCTGTCCCAGCTTCGGCGGTCAGCTCGATGTCTAGTGAGACGGAGCCGACATACAGGGCGAGGACAGGATCCTTGCGGAACAGCACATCTGAGGGTGATATTAAGCCACTTACCCCAGAGAAGAGCTTGAGCCCGGTTGAATTATCACCGACATCGAGAAGTATTTCACCTGACTCTCTTATGACGTCTGATGCGTCCACGAAGTTCATGTCAGCGATTGCTCCATCATCGACTTCCAGCAGCTCGAGGGATGGTAGTCCAGCAGAGTTGGGAGCATCAGGGGTGTTATCATCCAAAAAGCAAAAAGGAACAACAAGGCTTCCTATTGCTACTGGAATATCCACAACCATTCCCGTCACCGGCGAAAAACCAAAGCCTGATCAGCAGAATGATCCTTCTCTCGAAGATGATGTATTATTTGCGATTTTTTTGATTTTGTACGAGAAGGATCCAGAGGGTCAGGGAATGACGGTGAAACAGATTTGTGATATTCTCGTTGAACAACATCCTGAGATGGCCAACTTGTCTACGAAGACTTCTAACTTGGTAAGTGCCAAGTTGAATGCCTACGTTAAGAGAGTTGAAAAAGGTGACTCAAGCTTGAAGTATGCTTTGTCGAGAGACTGGGCAGATGCCTCTCCAAAGAGAATGGTATATGTCTACCGTGGTCTCTTGGCAGAGGACTTCCATCTCCATGTAAAAAACCTCATGGAAGTTCAAAAGAATCAAGATGAGCTGCTTGATTCTCCACCAATCGAAGATTCTATCAAAACCACAAAACAAGCCTCTATGGCAAAACCTAGAAGGCAAACCATGTTTGACTTGGGTGTCACTAGAAACAATTTCTTGGAGACACCAATTGACAAGTCCAACTTATTTGTACCATATTCTTCTGCTCCTGTCACGGCTTCTTTGACAGATTCAAACACATCTACAAAAGAAGATGCCGTCAACCAGGATTCAGATGTCGAATTTGAAGATTTTGAAGTCTTCAACGATGACGAAGACGACGAAGGAGAGAGCGAGGGTTATATTGAAACTCTCAAAAGGAAGGGAAAGAGATCCAAGTCTTTATCCTATTTGTCTATCAAGAAAAGAACAAAGATATTGACTGCAGCTGCAGCTGCTCCCAGGGCTCCGAGAACTCCATGCTCACATAGTCCCAACGCAGCAGCTGCTGCAGACGCTTTACACGCTGCCGCGTTGAAAGCTATTTCAAGTTCGTCTCAGTCTTCTATAAAATCGAATAGCTCTAATTCTTGTTTAGAAAACAAAAAGTGGCACAGTGTCGTTGGGTCAGGTTTCTTGACTCAAGATATCGGAACCCCTGAAGAGATGAAATTGTCTGATTTGGATAAGTTCTTTGCTTAGGCTGCAACTCTAATGTCACTTGCGTTTCAATTTGATGAACTTTTTGGGTTAGTTATATATTCCTTCCATTCTCTACTCCAAATTTCGAATAAAAACCTTTGATCACGATGTAACACATATGGGCATATTATTTTTGTATAAGAGACATATCTGATCTCTATCGTGAGACAGTATGGCGTTTGAATTGTACATTATTTATACAAATGCTATTTTACACATCCTGCAAGTCAATTGTATTATACTTGCATCTGTGAATATTAATAAATAAGAAATGATTTCATCAAGTCATATAATACTTGGGCCCGTCTCCTCCTTCGGGTACAGTCCAGTTGATATCTTGGCAAGGTACTTTGATGTCACACGTTTTGCAATGTATGCAATTCTGACTGTTGATTTGAAATTTTACTCCTAAAGGACTGGACTCGTCTTCCACATACTCATATACTCCTGCTGGGCAAAATCTTTGTTCAATTCCTTTGAATTTGGGGTATGATTCTTCCGTGTGCTTGATATTATCCATCTCAGGTATCCGCAAATGACACTCTTCATCTTCATCATGGTAAGTCCCCGTACGAGAGACCGAAGTTAGAATGTCAAATGTTATTTTCCCATCAGGTTTGGGATAGTCTATTGGTGCATAATTATCGGCCTTTTCTGTTGCTGCGGCGTCCGTTGAATGATGGTCTATAGTCCAAGGTTCTTGTCCCCTAGTAAACATAGTGGTCAAACCTGAATGCATTAATCCTCCGATGAATCCTAATGGACCGTTAAAAGAGGGACGTACATTTCTCACCTCATAGAGCTCTTTATAGGCCCAAGAAGACTCAAATGCTTCCTCATATGATTTCAATGCTATGGGCTCCTCTTCCGCCAAGTTTTCCTCATCTGCGGGTTCCATCTCCTTGATTAAATCGAATATACTCTCCGCCGCAAGAATACCTGACTTGATGGCAGTATGTGTGCCTTTGATCTTTGGTACGTTCAAAAACCCTGCTGTGCATCCCACAAGAACCCCACCCGGGAAGTATAGTTTAGGAATAGATTGAAGTCCGCCTTCGTTCAAAGCTCTTGCAGCGTAAGAAATACACTTTCCCCCTTCCAAAACATTGGAATAGTATGGGTGAAGCTTCATTTTTTGAAATTCTTGGTACGGTGATATATACGGGTTCTTGTAGTCAAGGCCAACAACTAAACCGACCGCTACAAGCCCATCACCAAAGTGATACATAAAGCCACCTCCATATTCGGCAGTGGATAATGGGTATCCCATACTGTGAGCGACGAATCCCTTTTCAAAGTTTTCGGGCTTCACTTCCCAAACTTCTTTGATCCCCAAACCATATGTTTGTGGTGAAGAATAGTCTCTCAAGCCAAATTTTGAGATGACTTCCTTTGTCAACGACCCATGACACCCTTCTGCAAATACCGTTAAACGAGCTTGAAACTCCATTCCGCGCTCAAATGAAGGTTTGGGTGTACCTTCCCTTGAAATACCCATATCCTTTGTTGCCACGCCTTTGACAGAGTCACCTGTGTCATTATATATCACCTCACTGACGGAGATGCCTGGGTAGAGCTCCACGCCTAACTCTTCCGCCTTTTCAGAGAGATACTTCACCATATTGTTCAAGGACACAATGTAGTTTTTCCCATGGTTCAGCATCTGAGGAGGCTCCGGTAAGGGGAAAGCATTATTCTCTGTTAAAAATTTCAAAGCATCATGAGAAACCTTCGTGACAATATCTGGAGGAAGCGGAATGCCTTCTCCATTCTCGTCCAAAAACTCACTCTCTGGTAGCAACTCTCTCAAAGCTTTGGGCTCTATCACCGCTCCACTTACAATGTGTGATCCAAAGTCACCAGCCTTCTCCAAAACGACCACTCTGAGCTCACCTGATCCTACTTCATTATCCAAAGTCTTCAACTTGATAGCAGTCGCCAACCCAGAAGGCCCTCCCCCAACAATGCACACATCAACCGTGTCGCTTGCTCTCTCTTGGAACAAAATACTTCTGTCTTCCTCTGTTAGCTCTGTTGAAAGTCGACGCTGTGAAAATGTCAATGCACGAGTCAGCATTTTATATAGAGAATTCTGTTCAAATGAAGTTGGTCTAAACGACATACTCCCCACCCTTCGAGCATATCTGACAAAGGACCAAGGTGCAGAGATAGCCCTGCGCCTTACTATGTTCATCGTCCTATCTTTCTCACCGAACAAGTTCTTGCTAAAGCTGATATCGATGATACTTAAGAGTGAAAAAATATGTACTATGATTCATTCTCGAAAATCTTCTCGACAAATCAGAGTCTAAAAAATGATAAGCAAGCCTCTTCTCTTGAAAGAGAGAACATTGTCTACGATATTAATGTGCCAACTGTGACTCGAATGCAAAACAAAGTCTTGCGCTCGAGTTTCGAAAGAGTGTAGATTCGTAACGAGAAATAGTGTAGCAGAAGCGTAGAAAAAGCTCGGGGTATTTCGCATTTCATTAGTTCTCATGACTTAAAACCTTATATATCAGCTATTCACGACACCCAGACCGTGAGACTTCTCTCGTCATCAGATATTCCGCTGCTCAACTCTCTCAACATGTCAATTGCAAGGTTCCAGTCGTCGTTCGAATCCATGACCACAAAGTCTCCGTCTTCGTCCTTGTACTTCAACTTGTTTACCACGAAGTCTTCTTGCACTAAGTTGCTAGACATGATCTTGGATGCGATTTTCAGGAAGAGCTCGCCGAAAAGAATGGAGCTGGGGACAGTGAGAACATCGTCTACGGGTGTGGAGTTATAAATGACCCTTATTCTTATGATGTGGTTGCTCAAAGACCCATTGGACGGAATGAGAGGAGTATCCAAAGGTTTTGGCTTGGCCTGCTTCATCATGCTCAACGTAGAAGACGAGGAATGGTGACGCTGGTTGTATGAACCATTTGACGAGCGAGATGACATGCCATCATTGCCAAGTTGACCATTTCCAGAGACAGGAGTCGAATTGATAGAATCGTAGGCTTGGTAATCGTTAGTAGATTGCGAGTCATGAGAGTCTCTGATCTTCTTGTGTATTTGTGTGTTAATTTCATTTGTTTTCAAACCTCTCAAACATGTTTCCCATTGGTTTCTTTGTTCTTCAGTTCTGTATTTCAATGTAAATGAGCCGCTTTCTTTCTTGCCGGACCATGAGATCACCAATGTGTATCCATTTTGATTGGAAGAAGAGAAGCTGTATATCTCCGAGATATAGACTCTTCCTTTCAAATCTAATAAAGATTTATCCTTCACACCGTTGAGCGATTCCAACAAGTTGGCCGTCGAAGCAGAAGCACCAGATGCTGATTTTTTTCTCGAAGATAGTATTTCTCTCTTCTTCTTGTCCTTGTCCTTGCCATTCTCCTTGACCGCTTGTACGAAGAAGAAGATAATCTTGTCGAATAAGTAGGCGTAGTATTCCTTTTCTGAATCCGCGTCTCTCACTTTGACGATGTTGTGGTAAAGAAGCTCACCTTGGTCTTTCAAGTTAAACCCTCTCCAGTTTGTGACCCTCTCCATCAAGCTTTGCAAATATTCTGCATTCTCTGCTCTCCTCTGGGCTTCATTCACCTGATTGGCAACGTCTCTCATTGCTGTGTCAGCGATGACCAATTCATTGAAAGGTGCGGATGGACTCAAGTTAGCATCCATGGATTCAGGTGACAGCTTTATCAACTCTTTCAAAAGCAAGGGATATTTACATAATCTTTGGATAGGTTTCAAAATATAAGCTTGGAGTTCAAATCCGGGGTCTAATAACGTAGATGATTTTCTCAAATTAGATGCTTCTTTGTTGATCAATTCAATTGCACTCAACTGTCCTATTGTCCATGGTTCATACATTTTGAATGGCCCACTTGCAGCATGTATGAAAATGGACCCAATTCTCTGATACTTGTACGGCACATTTATGTTGCATTCGAGTGCATTTAAAAGCCTTCTTTGAAAGTCGACTATTTCACTCAAGTATGGAAATAGGGTATGCACCTGCTCACTGGATATTAGTTCAGCATTCTGCAATTCGTTCTTGTAAAGAAGCATAAGTGCTAAATCTTGGACATACTTTCTTTCCGTCTCCACAATCTCCTTGAAAACCTTTGACCGCTCATCGCTGATACTCAATTCTCCTATGTGAAGGTCTTCTAGATGAAAGCTTGCAGGCTCTTTTGGTGATTTCAATGACAAAAGCTTATTCACAACTTTGATGATCTTTATCAAGTCATGCGTATTTTCCAGGAAAACGTTGGAAATCGTAAACATCATGTCATCCTCGAATTCTATATGGGTTTGCACAGCAATCAAGAAGTCGTATACAGACTTCTTGCAAACTCTCAAATCGTCACTCCCTATCACGGGTATCTTGTGTTCGGGCATAACAGAATTGAAAATGACACATAGGGGCGACCCCTGTTGAAAGAGCTTCCAAAGCTGCGTTCCTGGGTCTACACTCTTGTTGGTAGGGAGAACCCCAGCAGTGAATGTGAAAATATTGTTGTTACTGGGCGCCTTGTAAGGCCCATTGACGTTCGACGAAGACGACTCATCTGAATGTATGGAGAAGCGAGCCGATCCGAACGAGTTCCGATAATCATGGCTTTTCCTCTTGCCCTGTTGGAGCTGTTGCGATAAAGCAAGAGCCTGTTGCTCAGCACACTGCTCTGCTGCATTATACGCCAAATTCATAAACGGCTTCATATCTTCAATCTCTGAAAGTTTTTCCTTCAATGACAAGCACTGGTAATAAAGGTGCTCCTCCGCAGACGACTTCTTGTTCAAGTTCATCGCCTGCAACGGTCCCAGTGCTACTCTAGTAATGCTTGTTGATGACGAATTTAAAGATAAATTCGACGTCGTAGACACTGAACGGAACGCAGCATTGGGGAGCTGAACGTTTGAATCCATTTCTTATTTACTCTTCCCCACTGTACTAGCTCCAACTACTCTTTATGACACTGTTAATTGCTAATTATGCTTTGTTTTGAACTTAAATTATATAGTAAATAGGTATATTTGTTTAATTTTTCTCATTTCAGATCTCCTTTTCTAAGTGTGAAAATTTTCACAGTGGCACTTTGGGGATTTACCAAGATTGTGCGAGGAGATTGGCGTAGTGGAGGTGCTGGGAGCCGTCTTCGTGGTCTTCCAATGTGGGCGTTGCCAATTTTCTGGCGATCGGACGAGAACTGATCAGTGTAGATGCGTAGAAAGTATAGTCTATAGTGAGTGGGTCTGCTAAAAAATCATATGTAGAGAGATTGGCAAGGGAAACGCAGCTGCGGTGGTACAGCGTGAAACTATATGTATCAGGTGTAAACTTTCTCTGGTTTTTTCATGACGGCCAAGGTTCTGCCCTTGTCTGTGGTGTAGGCAAAGCTTGTTTTATTTGGGAACCAGTAGACGGTCGCAAAGGCGAGGCTTCCGCTCTCGCTGGATGGCACTTCGAAGACGCCTTCGGTGGTATCGCTGTCGAAGATGCGTATGTTAGAGTTGTTGTCGTAGGACACGGCGATGTGCGCTCCATCTCTGCTGATGTCCATGTGCGAGATGGCTTCATCGACCACGGAGATTACTTTTGTGTTGAGCAACGATTTGGTGCTCCATATGGAGATGACACCCTCATTGGATCCAATGGCGAAGTAGGATCCCCGAGGATCTATGGCTAGACAGGTGGCCAGAGAGCGGTGGCCGGTGAACGTCTTGCGCAACACCGGCTTGTCCTCCTTCATGGCATATAGTGCGACAGTACCGTCATGGAGAGCACAGAGAAAGTGCGAGTGCGAGTGGTGGAACCAGCTGAAGTCGTAGATGTGGCTCTCTATCTTGATTTGGTCCAAAACCCTGTAGTTCTGCGATGCGGCCAAAAAGGTGACGGTCGAGTCTCTGTCCACCACCGCAAGAATCTCGCCGTCAGCAGAATACGCCACAATCTGGCACTGTACGATGCTCCCATTCTCCTTGCTTATCTCGATCTCCTGCTCCATCTGCCCGTTGATGCCCTTCCAGGTCTTCACATACTTATCTCGTCCCACTGATGCAAACGAATACTCGGTCCTCGGGTTCCACGACACAGACTCCACCGCCTTACTGTGCGCATTCTCTATCACTATCGAGTCCACAAGGCGCTCCGGCGTGCATTTCCATATTCTCATGCTCCGGTCCGTCCTGGAGTTCACAAGCCTAGTCCCTGTGTGGTTGATGGATATCAATATGATCTCTGAATTCTGTCCTCCTGCAACATATTGGTCTTTCACGCTCAATGAACTGAACCCTTTGAACACAGACTTGCTATTACTTATGCTGGATACACTCATTACTCTCCACAATTGCCATGCCAGAAATATTTCGTATAGTGCAAAAGCTCCAGAGCTGAAAAATCTCAAACGAATTTTTCAAATCGATTTAATAGCCACGTAGAAAACTTTGACAATTGACTATATTGTAAAGCAAAGCATAGAAGACAATCAGTATGTCTGGGGGAAGGCCAAAATTGATTTCTCTTGATGCATTTGCAAAGACAGTGGAAGATGCTCGAATCAAGACGGCTTCTGGAGGTGTTATCACCTTGATATGTGTGATGATCGTATTGCTCTTGATAAGAAATGAGTACTCGGAATATACACTGATTATAGTCAGACCTGACTTGGTTGTGGATCGCGATATCAAC
Source organism: Debaryomycetaceae sp. CAB 1570 (assembly GCA_031081755.1). Classification (NCBI taxonomy): domain Eukaryota; kingdom Fungi; phylum Ascomycota; class Pichiomycetes; order Serinales; family Debaryomycetaceae; species Debaryomycetaceae sp. CAB 1570. Next base: position 936,733 of record JARYSW010000006.1, read on the forward strand.
AAGAAGTTGGATATCAATTTGGACGTGACGTTTCCCAATATTCCGTGTGGGATGTTGACGTTGGATATTCTTGAGGTGAGCGGAGACACACAGATCGACATCTTGAAATCTGGGTTCGACAAGTTTAGGGTGACAAGCGGAGGTGAGATTCTTGACGACATGCCGATATTGAGTCAGGCGCGTCCGTTGTCGGAGGTGGCCAAAGGATTGGGCGAGGGCGAGACCGGGGAATGTGGGCCATGTTATGGCGCTTTGCCTCAGGAAAACAAGGAATACTGCTGCAATTCGTGTGAAGCGGTACGATTGGCTTATGCGGAGAAGTCTTGGGGCTTTCACGACGGAGAGAACATCGAACAGTGTGAAACAGAGGGATATGTTTCTAAGATAAAAGAGAGAATCAACGATAACGAAGGTTGTCGGATAAAGGGTACGGCCCAGATCAACAGAATATCGGGTAACTTGCATTTTGCACCCGGAGTCTCGTCAACGGGCAAAGGAAGTCACTCCCATGACCTATCATTGTTCACCAAGCATCCCGATAAATTCAACTTCGACCATACCATCAACCATCTCTCGTTTGGATCTGACCCGGCTTCGTCGTTTGCAGAAACAACTTCGACTCACCCTTTGGACGGAGAGAGATATGGCAATGGAATGAAGAACCACATGTACTCATACTACTTGAAAGTGGTTGCAACTAGATTCGAATACATAAATGGTAAGTCCAGTTTGGACACCAACCAACTTTCGGTCATCAGACACGACAGACCTCTTAGAGGAGGTAGAGACGATGATCATGAGCATACTATGCATCTGATAGGTGGTCTACCAGGTGTATTCTTTTACTTTGATATCAGTCCTATGAAAATTATCAACAGAGAGGTTCACGCGAAAACCTGGTCTGGCTTCGTTTTGGGAGTAGTGAGTTCCATTGCTGGTGTTCTCATGGTTGGAGCACTCATTGATAGATCTGTGTGGGTCGCAGAGAAGGCCTTGAAAGGTAAAAAGGACTTGTAGAACTTGCCTACCGTCATAAAAATTTTGATGCATTGATACAAAATCAAAATGTATAAAGTATTGTAGATCTATGTACATTCTTGCTCCTAAATATATTAAATATCGCTGAGTAAGTGTTCGATGTTTTCAAAGTAGGCTTTGTCTAGATGTGAAGGCAATTCTTCTTTGGTAAGCCACAAGAACTTGACTCCAGAGTCTTGCGGCTTGAACTGCCCTGCCAAAATGTGCGATTTGATGAAATATTCCTTCGTGTTTTCTCTATTATATACATGGCACGGTATCTTCGAAACGTTAAAGTAGTTAATCTCATCACCTCCAATCTTGTGCAATCCTTCCTGTGCCAACACATGCAAAGGTTTCAATTCCCCGTCGGACTCTTTAAATGAGGGAAGTCTCCACTCGCCACCTTCCTGTATGACCAAGTAAAGAGTCCTGCTAAGTTTTCTCTCCAAACTGGTGGTATCCTTTTGCTTGTCTGCTTCTGTGATCCGACTATTCGGCACAATCTTACGAGAGAGGTTGTCAGCGTCAGTGGTTTCTGCCCCGTCTTCTACGTCCTTTGCGTCTTTGTATGTCTTGGGTAGTTCGATTTCCTGCTTGAACCGTCTGTCTCTTTGATGCCTGATTTCAGGTCGGCCTCTGGGGAATTCAACATTAGGGTTGTTGTAAACGGGGTTCTTGTTGATTTCCCTATACCTTTGTTCAGATAATGTACCCTCTCTATAATAGAACCACTTTGGGAATGTCCACATCAATCTCTTCCACAAGCCATTCTGGTATCTGTAGTACAGGCTCTCAAACTCTGGCAAATCGGCCGTAATAACGGGATTTCTCGAGAGAATTAATGTTGATGAGATGGCTGGCGAGGACGCGCTAGCATATCCTCTTATCAACTGCCTCCCTATTCCACTTCTGTTCATTATGTAGGCCATTGATGCTTACCTTGATTCAACCTAACGTGCCTCTGTTGAATAGCTCAGCTGGAAATTTTCACTCTTGCGTATATATGGGCACGCGTAAATTTCGTACCTTAATGCGGGTAACCTTATTGTGAGCTCACTATATAAAGCCAGTGAATTCCCATAATTTCGCCCTTGGAAGTTTGTGGTCATAATTTAACAACGACGACAAAATAGAAACAGACCCAGTTTAAAGACTACTCTAGTTGATAGGACGTTGTAAAGATTTTGAGAATTGAAGTTTGTTGACAGATTAGTAAATTTGAGTATTCAAAAGCATTCTTTAGTAGTTGATTCTGTATTCTTTAAAGTAAACCTTGCTTATTATAGCATCTAACGTATTTCTTGTGCAAGTAAGAGATCACGCACGGAAAAGTAAACTGACATATAATACGGGTTATTGGAAGTAAAATAACCAGCTACGAAACGAAACACTTCGTAAAATATTGTGGAAATAATCATGTCTGCTATAGAACAATTTGAAAGCATACTTAAAGAGATTCCTACGCTTAAGGCGCCTGGGATCTCTGGTTCGCGTATTAAGAAATTAACCGAAATGGCTGTGAAGAACGTATCCGTAAGTAACAAAAAGAGAAACCGAGAGTTTTGATGTCGGGGCATCGTAGAGGAAGGTCCCATAGCATAATGTTGATACTAACCCATAATTTTAGGATGAATCCAAGTTGATTGCTACTTTATATTCGAACTGTAAAGCTGTACCGTCAGCTTATAAGCTAAGTACCTTGTATGTCGTCGATTCTATCGTAAGAGTCTACGTTGAAGAGGCCAAAAAGCAAAATCTCGTAATAGATGCTAACGCAGCTGATGGAACATTTGCGGCAGGTGTCTTCCAAATTAGTGAGTTAATCGAATCGCTAGTTGATGACGCTATGGAATTGATGATCAGCAATTCGCAATCAATCAAAATAGGTAAGCTAGTAGACATTTGGGAGAGAGCAGAGACGTTTAGTCATGAAATCATCCAACGAATTAGATCCAAGCACTTTGTCTCTACTACTCCTCCTGGTTCTCCACCAAGATCGAGCGTCGAGCCCGTTAAGCCTTCCGCTGCTAATGATTCCAACGATTCTAATAGTATCTTGCTGGCTTTAGCGTCTTTGGCAAAGACTGATTCCAGCAGCAACACTCCTAACTCTGCACCGGAGACAGTTGCACCCAAGCAACCCGATAACAGTGCCAATCTCATTTTGTCACAGTTGTCTGCTCTTGCTGGTAATCAGTACGGTGCACAAGCTGCTCCTGCGCCTGTCTCGCATCAACCCCAAGCTCAACAGCCAACCCCTGCTGCATCAGGTTCTAATGAGCAATATATTTTCAATATGTTGCAACAGATGCAAAACGGTGGAGCCCCTCAAGCTCCTGCTGCTCCGAATGGTGTAAATGCTCCACTGTTGCCAAATATTCCCTTCCAAAATAACATGAACGACTATGGTAGGGGCCGTGATAATAATTCTTCTGGATATTCCAGAAGAAATAGATCCAGATCTCCTAATCGTATGCAAGGACAAATGAACAGGAGGGATAGATCGCCACCTAGACATCACTCCCCCGCTCAACAACATGCCCAAAACCAAAACCCTGGATCTCCACCCATGCCTACTCAAATGAATGTTCCTGGAACACCTCATTTCAGACCTCGTAATGTTGGCTTTGATCCATCTTTACCCCAGGGCTCTTTCAAGGTTCTTTCAAGGACTCTTTTCATTGGAGGCGTTCCCCGTAACATGGATGAGTCGGAATTGGCATCTGTTTTGAGACCTTTTGCCGAAGTTCAATCTGTTATCTTGAACAGCGAAAGAAAACACGCATTCGTAAAAGTTTACTCAAGAAGAGAAGCTGAGCAAGTCATTACTTCTTTTAACAAGGATAACTCCTTGCCATTAAGAACACGTTGGGGAGTCGGTTTTGGACCCAGGGACTGCTGTAATTATCAACATGGAATATCGATTATCCCTATTCTGAGATTGACAGACGCTGATAGATCGTGGGTTGTTCAAGCTCAATGGGGAGGTACTGGTGGACAGGCACTTTCGAGTGGTATGGTGATAGACGAACCTGATATCGAAATCGGAGCTGGAATTTCTTCCAAGGCCATGTCGAAGAAGATGCCTACCAATTCTGCGAGAAACGGACCCAAGTCCAATAAACCAGGCGAACCCGACGAAGATTATGTCAAGACCACTTTGATTCCTCAACAGGCGTCGAATATGTCTCATGGAGCTCTGCCTGATTTCACCACCTTGAACCAATCTTCCGTGAATCCTTTGTCCGGTCTTTTCGGCAACCAAAATAATCAAATGCCTAACGCACCAGCTCCAGCCCCAGTTCCAGCTGCAAACATGAACGGAATGGCATTCTCCCCCAATATGAATAATTTCAGTCAACCTAACATGAATGGTGCAGCCCCCAATTTCAATCAATTGGCAAGCTTTTTCCAAAATGGAAGCACGAATCGTTGATGGTATATTTTTTAATAGTATGTACCCCAATATATGTAAAATACCCTGTGTATTCAAGAGTTGTAGTCATTTTTATACGTTGATGTCGCATCAATACATTTTTTTGCATTCGCGAGTATCTAAAGTCTTGGAGATCCGATGTTGATCTTCTTCTGTATTGTCTTCAAACTTTGTTCGAGCTTCTAATATGAGTGTTTATACCAGAAAGACGAGATCAAATGTGAAGAAGTCTCTATATCTCAGTGATAGTAGTCAGGAAGACGACAAATCAGATACAAACGTAACTCATCATGACCACCCGCACCGATCTTCAGACCAACTGGCCGAGGAGATTGAAAAAAGTGGCATTAATGACACCAACAGTGACCCTGAAGATGGAGACAGAAACTCAGAAAGCGATTGTGAAGAAGGTGGCACTCCAAATATATCTGTTTCCTCTGACCAAGGACTGAGTGGCATGGAAGATCACTTGATTAATGTGGAGGCAATGGGAAATAGTACACTCCTACCTCTGAATCATCACATACGCCAGATTCTTTTTGAGAACAGTACCAGCACAAATGACCCAATTGCAGCATATAATCTCGATCATGAGTTTTCTCCTGATTACCTATCTAGTGACGACATATTGACCGTTCTAGAGGAAGCCAATGATAAACGTATGGCTCGAGTGACACAGAAATACGAAGGTTTTGGACTTCCTAAACCGATTGGATCGAAAAAGGAGCTACTAGAAAGAACAAAGGCTCAGTTTGGGATTGTCCAACAAATCCTTAACAAGGAAATCAGTCTCTCTGTGTTCCATGAGCAAGCTTACAACATCTTGCGCTCCTCTTCTCGCAAGACCATATCAAAAAGCGACCCGCTGTTCAATTGGCTCAACTTTGTTGCAGGTTACTACGGGTTTAAGAGACAATTGTTCGTGGCATCCATAATATCAAGCCAGTTCAGTGCTGACATCAAAAGAGCTGAAGGGAAAAACAGTGTGGTCAAGTTTTTAACTTCTCTCGGCTACAGCACTTATGTGCTAGCCAACGAGCTAATCCTCAGGATGATAATGAAGGATTTTAACTGCTCCTTGAAGGAGGCAGAAATAATTGCTCTAAAAACACAGGACTTTGGTTTATTTGTTGCAGATTCGACTGACTTTGATGACGATTTGGAGGTTGGTGAGTTTCTAGCTGAAGAAGCCGAATTTTTCATGCGAGACTTCGTAAGGAGGGGGTTCAAGAGAGGAATAAGCGATACAATAGATACCAATGAATCACATACCGAGAATGATATAAAAAAGATAAAGACTACAAATAGTCCATCGAACTTTGACGAGAAAAATACATCGTAAGTGAGTACTTAATTTTTTTACTTCATCGATTTATAGACTTACTTTGGCAAAATAGCTGTATATGCCGATATAATTAAACATTTGAAACTACGGTTCTCTCAGATTTAAATTGGCAATAGTGAAGTCGTTCAAGCATATCCAGTCGGCGGTTCTTCCGACTTTCAGACGTAATTTTTGTATATCTTCTACCATGCTTCAAGATAAGGTTTTCATTGATAAATTATCAGCAACTGCAATAATAGGGAAGGATTCGTGGGGACGTCCTAGCCCCCAACCAATAGACATCAGCGTGAGTTTGGAAACTGACTTTTTGAAGGCATCATTGAGTGACAATTTGAAGTACTCACTTAACTATGCTGTGATATCAAGGAATATCATAGACCATATCAGGGCCAACGAGCATAAGAACTTCAAATCCCTTAAAAGTGTTGCACTGGAGATTTCAGAGGTTGTTTTGGACGAGAAGAAAGGTGGAGGGTCACAGGCAAATGTCGTTGTTGCATCTAGCAAATCTGAGATTCGAGCAAAAACTGTGCTCTACAGCATAGACAAAAGTCGATCGAAGGACTCGCAAGCTTTGCACCAACTCAAGGTTGAAAAACTAAGCTTGTTAACAATCATCGGAGTGTTCACATTTGAAAGGGTGCAGAAGCAAGTGGTAGAGATTGATCTCTCGTTGAATTTGACTCCTAACTCAGATATTCTAATTCACAAAATTATAGATGAAATAACGACCTACGTTGAACAATCTAATTTCAAAACTGTGGAAGCCCTAGTATTGAAGATTGGACAGTTGGTATTGGAGAGAGATGAGTCGGTTGAAGAGATTTTCGTCAAGTGCAGTAAACCAAATGCAATAATGTTTGCAGATCGAGTGGGTGTAAGTTCTGTAATGAAGAGTGATTCGTTCGAAGGTTTAGAGCAAGTTGTGATCAAACAACATGAGAACTCTTCTTTCAACATGCCGAGCGAACAAGTCTCCTCTAATAATGACGAATACGGAAGGCACACAGCATACATTGCATTTGGTTCCAATCAAGGTGACCAAGTTGGCAACATACAAAAGGTACTTAATTTGATGCAAAAATTTGACATACAAGTAGAGGCGACTTCTTCGTTATATGTCTCGAAACCCATGTATTATAAAGATCAACCAGACTTTTATAATGGTGCAATCAAGGTAAGCTTCTCAAAGAAGTCTCCATTTCAACTTCTAGAGGATCTCAAGACTATTGAATATGAATACTGTGATAGAACAAAGCTATTTGATAACGGGCCTAGAAGTATTGACTTGGACATAATATTATTCGACGACTTATCTATAAACACGGAGAAGTTGATAATCCCGCATAAGAGTATGCTTGAAAGGACGTTTGTTCTTCAACCACTTTGTGAATTGTTGCCTCCAGACTTCTTGCATCCCATCAGTGCTGAGCCTATACATAACCACTTGAATCAGCTACTTTCTAGTAACCCCGAGAATTCCCTTCAGGAATCTCTGGATCTTTGGCAAATCGTTCCAATTCCAAGGCTCAAGGATATCGAAACTACCGGTAAGCATGTATTGAGGTTCGATCACCTCAGAAACCTGCACCAGACAACAATCATGGGTGTCTTGAACATCACGCCTGACTCATTTAGCAATAAGGAAAGCCTCTATGATCAATCCTTAGATAAGATCGTACACTTCGCAGGACAGCTTATAGCAGATGGTGCCCAAATAATAGATATAGGAGGCGTTTCTACTCGCCCAGGAAGTGCTGCACCCACAGAAGAAGAAGAGATCAAGAGAGTTTTGCCTGTTTTAAAGGCCATTAGAGGGTCTTCAAACAAAGAACTTGCCAATGCCATAGTCTCGATTGACACTTATCGCGCACCCGTAGCCGAACAGTGTTTACTAGCCGGCGCCGATATCATCAACGATATATCCATGGGGCTCTACGATGACTCGATGTTTGATGTTATCGCAAAATATGGGTGTCCGTACATCATGAACCACACCAGAGGAAGTCCGGCCACTATGTCCCTGTTGACGCAATACCCACCCAACAACAACGACGACATCATAGAGTACACGTGCGACTCCAATGGCGTGCACACCGAAGTCGAGTTGCCCCCAGACGTCACAAATCTCCTTTTTGGTGTCTCACGAGAACTTGCCCTCCAGATGAACAAGGCATTCAAAGCTAAAGTCAAGAAATGGCAGATCATCATAGATCCGGGAATCGGCTTCGCCAAGTCGCTCCCACAGAATCTCCAGCTCATTCGTCACGCCTCACTCCTCAAGACCTACGCTTTCCAATACAATGACGGTTCTTCGACCCCCGTCTGCAACTCCTACCTTTCATTTAACGGTCTTCCTATGCTCATCGGAGCCTCCAGAAAAAGATTCCTTGGTACCATCACCTCCGAACCTGACGCCTCAAAAAGGGTTTTGGCATCCACCTCAGCCGTTACTGCCTCTATCCTGCAACACGCCGACATTGTCAGGGTCCACGACGTCCCAGAATCCGCCAAGGCCATTGCCGTTGCCGATGCCATCTTCAGAGATCGATACTGAGGTCGTGCACGTGTCAAATCACAAATTCATTTCAGAAAATTTTTTCCTTTACCTAAGATTTGGCACAGTAGATATTGAAGGTTAGACTCTGAACGTGGAGATAAAACTGGGAGTGTGTGAGAGAGTGAAGTGTATTGAAAATGGCAGCAGTGTTTCCTAGAACGTGTTACAAGTGTGGAGAGATCGGACATTTGGCAGACAGTTGTGAGCAAAACGAGAGGTTGTGCTACAACTGCCGTAAGCCAGGACATGAGTCTACTGAGTGCCCCGACCCCAAGCAGGCCACTCAGAAGCAATGCTACTCATGTGGTGACCTAGGACACGTTCAGTCGGAATGTCCAAACCAGTCTCGCGGTTCCAAATGCTACAACTGCGGACAGTTTGGACATATTTCGAAGAACTGCGGAACTGAAGAGAGCGGTGCTGTCAAGAAGGCGGCACCCGCCTCCAAGCCCACTTCGACGACATGTTACAAGTGTGGTGGTCCAAACCACTACGCAAGAGACTGTCAAGCTGGTTTGGTGAAGTGTTATGCATGTGGAAAGACCGGCCACATCTCCAAGGAGTGCACCTCTGCAGCTGGGGGTGAAGGTTTTGGAGCTTCCAAGACCTGTTACAACTGTGGCAAGAGTGGTCATATTTCCAAGGACTGTGAAGATGCCTAAGTTGTGACGGGAGTGTTTTAGTGCTGAATTCAAAATGCTTAAGAATGACATGTACTAATCCTACTAATGATTCATTTGCTATTATGTTTCGGCCCCATGTAGCAGTATTTGCTGGTCGCTGTGTTTGATAGCTGCTGTTAACTGTCTAGAATTTATAATTTTTTTACGGATTGAGAAAAATCGATGACAACATCACGCCCATCAATAATGCATCCATCCAGTAGTTTTTCGTATGCCATTTCCGCTTCCTCTTTCTTGTTAAACTTGACGAACCCGTAGCAAAGACTTTTCCCTGTTTCTTTATCGGCTACTATATTGCATCCAAGTACCTCACCAAACCGACTAAAGAATAACGAAAGCGCATCTTTAGTGGTAATCGGATTGAGTTTGGCTATGAAGAGTGTGCTTGGAGAGGGTTTCACTCTGTAGTAAGGTAAATCGCCCAAGAGTTCCAAAGTCAATGCTTCGTATGTTGTCTCCAGACTATCTTCATCTGCAAGGCCAGGTATTCTCATATTTCTCAACTGTGTGTCGTTAGGTATATTCGTATTGTTTCGTTTATGCTCTAGACTTGGAGTTTGAGGGAAAGGATTGTAGATGACATGCGTGTGTGTGATCCTAACGTCTTTTATCAATCTTCTGGATGTTAAGTCGTCCACTGGTGTATTGTTAATCTTTTCCAAGACATTGAACCCCTCCACGATCTTTCCAAATGTCAAGACCTGATCAAATTCTTTGCCAACGCTCTCGTCGCTTGATAAACTGATTGTAAATTGTGAACCCACCACAATTCCTTTCTCTGTCTTTTTGGAGACAAAAGAAACAAGACCAACATCAGATAAATCTTCCGAGCTTTTTCGATCCACAACTAGATACCCATCATCAGTACCCACTGAGTCAAACTCTGGCAAATGTTCGAACTTACTGATAGATACTCCTCCATTTCCCTCGGGATAGTCAGGATCTCCACATTCTACTAGTGCATCTTTATGCAAATTGTAAAATGGACTAAAAAAATAGTAGTTAATTTCACACAATTTCAAAAAGTTTAGACATAACAATGGCTCTAGCTCATGAAACAAGTCAACAGTTATGTTTCCCTCGGTAGTTTCGACGAGAATACTCATGGTAAAAGAAGAAACTGGAAAATGGCCAAGTTATATAGTGGTTGATAACCATTAGATTACCTTTTTTTTCGCAACACCTTTACACCAATAGTTAACGATTTTTTGATGTGATGAGAGGCCACTAGGAGCAGAAAGAACCGCTACCATTGGAGATGATGCCTCGGGTAGAAAATACAATCAGGGTAATCTTTCCATATCCTTTTCATGTCTCTGAAACGATTAAATTACTATTTAAACTAACTATAGCTTCACGTGGAAAACCCAAAGAGCCTTTCACTTAATTATACTCCATCAAATGAAGATGTAGAAAAGTCCGTATATGGACAAGGCCAATACCAATAATGACAATCTACCTCTTGACGTTGTAGCGAGCCACATTGACTCACCTATTACGAAATCAACAAAAGGTCTTAAGTAAAATTGGGCGAGTTGCTGAGTACGCAATGTCTTCATGTAGATGTCTGTGGGCACATTTGAAGTATCGGCCGCTTCTATTGCGAGCTCCGGAGTGTCTGAACCATCCGGCAATATTCTGAGGAAGCCTGATTCTGTTATTAAAGATCTAGGAGGGGCGAAGGGTACCGACAAGCTTAGATAAACAGGACGGTGGTCTGAGAGAAGCAATTCATCTATGCTTTTGTAGCCATGTATTGTAGGAGTATGTCGTGAAATGCGTTGAAGTCTTTCCTTGAATAAGCTTCTCTCCTGACCTCCGTAAGTGGATAGGTACATGATTCTATCGCACCACGAGGGCGACCTTTTCGTGTTATAAATTGCCGTTCCGTTGACATATTTGTATGTGGGCATAAACTCTATTCTAGGCTCCGAAAAAAACCGTAGAACATCATGCTTCTGTCTCCCGCTTGTGAGTTCATCATGCGAGTTCACTAGAAATTCTATTTCATCTTTGTTGCTTCTCTGAGTGGTTTTAAGTTCCAGTAGCAGTTGCACAAATTCACTTTCATAATCGTGTTTGTTTGTCGTTCTGTAGTTTAAATCTCCCATGATGAAAGTGTGACTGTGCGGTTTCAATACACTGAATCCATCGCCAAAATCTAGCAGTTGCATCAAGTTGTCGAAACACCTGTTTCGCTTCCGAAAGTGATACTCTCCCTCTCCTGCTGGTAAATGCAAATTAGTAAAAGTGAAATCGACCGACTCATTCAGCCGCCTATTCACTTCACCCGGCTTATATGCTAGCCTTATGCCCACGCCACCTTTCAATGAGGAATACCCGTACCCCCATCCAGCTTTCGCGGTCCTAATGTTTTGGATCTGCAGCTTGAAGGGTGTAATTGCTATCACCCCTACAGCACCAATGTGTTCCATTGCTAGGGTCTGAAAGCGATATTTCTTACTATACTTCTTCTCTAAAGCACGCAAAAACGTCTCGTTGTATCCCACTAGCCTCTGATTCGATTCGTTCTTGAAACAACCCTCAAGCACGCTACAGAACTCTTCAAGTCCAAAGACGTATAGATTTGCAACTTCATCAGGGAACGTATTTATCAACTTATCCAAATCCAGACTGCCATTCAATTGTTTCTTATTACAGTTGTAAGTAAGTACGTATAGTGGTATGGAGTCCTCGGTCTCTCTGTTCATCTTCGATGGGTACTATACCTACGTCTACAGCTATCTGTAAGGTTCACTTTTGAATGATCGACTTTTACACTTTAGATTTTGCAGTTTATAGAAATGCAGTTTAAGTGCTTTGATGGATGTCTTGTTCCATCTATAGCATTACTGGAGTTTGTGGAGAAGGGCATGTCCAACCTAATAGAGGCTCAAAGATCGGCTCTAGAGGAGCTAGAGACATTGGAGGTTGCCATAGCGAATAGATTTCGACTGAATTTCCAGCTTGTTCCAGAGAGTTTACGTCAAGAACAGGGCGATGAGGTGTTGAAGAATAGTAAGAAGAGGACGTATAAAGAGACAATGCTTCAAAAACATGAGCTCAAGTATTTCGAAAGTAAGTTCGATCGCCTAAGCCAACAGTTTTTGGCCAACAGGGCGGCGAGGTCGGATTTGATGTTAGATGAATTCAACAAGATAGAAGACCCGAAGAACAACTTACAAGCATTCAACGCTGCGCTAGAGGAAATCAAAACAAAACACCAAGTCACAGATCCCAATCAGCCTGCAGAAGTACTCAGTAAGATATATTCCATGTATTCGAGTGCTCCTGCGGGCGAAGAGAAGATTAAGAAGAAGAAGGTGATGGTGAAGAGGAAACACATTTTGAGTGCTGCCGCCTCTCACATTGATCTCGATAGTATTTTCAGCCCCAACGAGTTCTGTGGAAAGTTCATGGATCTTACAGCATTATGGGAAAGTTATAGAGCCATTCTCCCGAGTGATTTGTCATATGTGGAGTATTTGTTGGGATTTGATCAGTTCGATGCTTCCCTCAAGTTCGACCCACGATATCACCCTTACTTGATAAGCTTAGCTAACTACTTGGAGGATTTTATGATGAGGGTCATGCCCACTATAGACCATAATGCAATCAAAGAAAACATAAAGAAAGACTTCGCATTGGCAGATAATGTCAATACCAAAAAGGAAGACGGCTCGGAGAACGAAAAAGGCGAGGTGTATTGTAGTACTTGTGACAAACTCTTCACCAAAAGAACTGTGTATGATAACCATCTCAGTGGCAAGAAGCACATAAAAAACTCCAAATTGAAAAAGAACGATTCAGAGAAATCTGATATCTCGAATGACGTTGGCTTTCTCGAGTTCAAGATTCAAGTGTTGGCTGGTCATCTCAAAACCAGTCGAGAAGCTACAATATCCAATGCAGAGAGAAAGTATGCTCTCACAGAGCGAGAAAGGATGATAGAGTCTTTGGGCATAGCAGGCGATGAATCTGAGTACACCACAGCTGCAGAATCCGCTTCTTCGGGTGCTGAAGAAGAATCTTCCGACGATGAAGAGTCGTATAAGGACCTTCCTTTGGGTGTAGATGGGAAACCTATCCCATTTTGGCTCTACAAGCTCCAAGGTTTGCATCAATCCTATAATTGCGAGATCTGTGGCAACATCAAGTATAAAGGAAGGTCGCTATTCTTGAAACACTTTAGCACCCTCAAGCATCAGCAGGGCTTAAAGTTTCTTGGTGTGACAGACGACTTCATTCCTCTTTTCAAAAATATAGTGAACATCAATGAGGCCATCGATCTTTGGCAGCGGTTGAAGAAGGAAAAGAGACTGAAGGAAGGCGAAATCGAGAATTCTGTGGAAGTAGAAGATAAAGATGGAAATGTTATGTCAGAGAAGGACTATATAGAGTTGAAGAAACAAGGTTTGTTGTAGTATATATCTAAGGTACGTAATGTCATAGAGATCGACATCACGAGATGATCTACTTTTTTTTTTTTTTTTTTCAACTGCTATCTAACAGTTGCATGAAACCTTTCTATTGCAAAAAACTTTGTCAAAAACGTATATGGAGAAGCATGTCGACCACGAATCCTCGCGGCCTGAAAAGGGAGACATCACCTTCGGCATTAGATCTTTCGACCGATCTGAAAATGAGAGATGAGCAAGGTTTCCGGTTGAAAAGACAAGCAGTGGATAAAGTAACGTTAACGGCATACGAACAATTGGGAGGATCCAATTCTTCGGACAAGACATTAGTGAAGAATAAGACTATTGAAGATGAAGAGGCCGAAGGTGCCGGATATACAATTGAAGGGATTTTGAGGAGAGTGTCGCCATATTTTTTCACTTATTTGACATATTGTAAATTGAGGTGGAGAGATCGCACGCTATTGGATATCTTCGTGGACGAGTTCAGGGATAAAGATGCTGAATATTACAAAAAAACTATAGCAAACGGCCAAGTTACACTCAACATGAAGTCTGCAAGTTTGGATACATTAGTCAAGAACGGCGACTTGATAAGTCATAGATGCCATAGACATGAGCCACCAGTGAGCTCTAAGGACATTAAAATGGTTTACGAGGATGACAACATCATTGTGATTGACAAACCATCAGGTATTCCTGTACACCCTGCGGGAAGATATCGTTACAACACTATTACCAAGATCTTGGAGCACGAACACGGCAAAAAGGTTCACCCATGCAACAGGCTAGATAGACTAACAAGTGGTTTGATGTTTCTAGGAAAGAATGCAAAAGCTGCAAACGAATTTGTCCAGCAGATTAAGGACAGATCTGTCAACAAAGAGTATATCGCCCGAGTGGTCGGTAAGTTTACAACAGAGGAGGTGACTATCGAGAAGAGCTTGAGTACAGTGTCGCCAAAACATGGCTTAAATAGAGTTGACGAAAAAGAAGGAAAAGAGGCTAAAACAGTCTTTAAAAGGATCGCTTATGATTCCGATTCAAACACTTCGATTGTTAAGTGTTTCCCTTTTACCGGGAGAACACACCAAATTCGTGTCCATTTGCAGTATCTTGGACATCCTATTGCGAACGACCCGATCTATTCTAACGAATTTATTTGGGGGCCATCTCTTGGCAAGTCTAATGACGGTGATTCGAGTGATATCGTAGAGAGGTTGGACAGAATCGGTAAGGACAAGGGTGTTGGCACCTGGATACATCCCGAAGAGGATGGAGAGGTTTTGTCCGGTGAGAAATGTAAAATATGCGACTCGGATTTATATACTGATCCTGGTCCTAATGATTTGGAGCTATGGTTGCATGCTTACAAGTATGAATCCAAAGACAATGACTGGTCCTATAAGACTGATTTTCCAGAATGGGCCATTGCACCTTTCAAAAAGAATATGGAGTTAGCATTGAAAGAGGCCAATAAGTGCGGTGAGACTCAAACGCAATTCAATGTGGGATGTGTTCTCGTCCATGATGGCGAGATCCTAGAGACTGGACACTCCCGTGAATTGGTTGGCAATACCCATGCCGAGCAATGTGCTTTGGAGAAATACTTCGAAAGAGTCGGGAAAAGAGACGTTCCTTCAGGCACAGAAATTTACACCACGATGGAACCTTGCTCTTTGAGATTGAGTGGTAATCTACCATGTGTGGACAGAATTTTACAAACGTGTATAAAGACGTGTTTCGTTGGAGTGTTCGAACCTGAAACTTTCGTTCAAAATAATACAGGATACGAAAAATTGACTGTTGCTGGGATTGATTATATACATATTCCGGGGTATGAGAATGAAAGTTTGAAAATTGCAACTAAGGGCCATGAAAACAAGGACCAATCGGCTGCAAATTTTTAATCATCATTATCAGATGTATCTAAGGTAACTTGTCTAGTAGGATAGACAAATACGTCTCTTCTGTTTGCTGCATCGTTACTTCTCGTCACATTGGAGGTAGTTTGTGAATTGGAGTTTATGTTGGTATCGTTTTGGTTGCTTGTTGCCGTTCCAAGGTTTTGATGGTACGAGGTCGATACTCCGATGGCATCAATTTCTAGATCATTTGATTGGTTATCATATTCCACCGGTGGTGAAGAACTAAAGGACCTCGGGATTGAAAAAACCGTTGCAATAAATTTATCCGTTACTTTCAAAAACCCTGATGTAGAGTCCTTCAATAAATGCTTCATAGTTGGAACTCTATTTCTGAGATTGGTCATTAGTATATTGGTATCGTAGCTGCGCAAAGACTCGTCATCCGTAATAGGCAGTGTTGAATTGGAGGAATTCACCAATTTTCTGTTCAGATTACTGCTTTGACTATTGGTCGTGCCAGCAGTGCTGGTCTCGTTATCGTCGTTGGTATCATTGTTATCGTTGTCATCAACATTATTGTCATCCGAGATAGATGAATCACTTTTATCATCAGCCTCTTCGACAAATAGTTCGTATCTATCTAATTCATATAGCTCATCTTCATGGAATCTTCTTCCTAAAACGCCCTCCTTCTCATTCAACTTCATTATCACGTTGAATTTGTTACACCATTCCCATGGTAACACAACACAAATCACATAGTTGATCACGGAGAAAACTTCAGACAATTCAGACACCCATGAATTAGAGATATCCGCGATAAAAAAGGCGATGGGACTATATAGTAACACTGCCGTTAAAAGTGAAATCAACCAGATGCTTCGATTCGAGATCAAGTAACTGGCTTTAGATATCATGAAACCCGAGATCAAAGCTGCATAGCAGAAACTCATTGCGATTCTGACCAAATATATGAAAGCAGCCAAAATATCTGCGGTCTCATTTGTCTCATCATCTTGATGGAATCTGGTTACAGCCCAGATAACTTGGGATGAGATGGACGCAATCACTCCCACAAAGAAAGTAATACGCTTTTCTTTCTGTCGCAGAAATATTCTCATTATGACTTGCACCTGGTTGATCTGTAGTAGAATCACTACGACAAGGTCTATCGCATTAATGTACGGACTTTGATTAATATGATCCAAAAGCGTGGACCCATGAATGTACCCTTTCAACTGTTGACCATGGAGAGAAACGATGGCTTTGATGATGACTACCAACAAATATGCCGAAGATAATGTCGTTGATACCTTCAACAAGAGCGATGGTTTGATGGTGAAGTTGGTTAGCACAAACAATGTTAAAGACCAAGTCAATACTGCCAGAACCGATAACGAATATATCACCGAAACCACACTGTATGCAAAATGCCCCATGTTCTCATTTTCTGTCAAGGCAATCCACGATTCTCGCGCTATGGGGAGACTCTCAACGAGATTGCCAATATTCAACCCTGGGTCTGTATTCAACATGGGGGTGGCACCTTTGAAGCAATACTGGTTGTAAAATCCCTGGTTGATGTCCGTCACGGGCGTTTTCAAATCATCGGAAAAGAGCACACCAGGGCCGATTCTGTTCCTCTCGCATACGGGATACACCTTACGTCTGCCAGATGTTTTCCAGAACATTACAACATGATAATTCAATTTATTGCCAAGTATTTTGATACTAGATGATGATATGGAATAAAAATGTCGTGCGACATTGAGCGACCGTTTCATGAAATGTCGTTTTTCAATGTCTTGTATCAGATACTAATGGTAAGCTACTCTGTGGTTATCTGACATTGGATATCATCAGCTCTGGATAGTATCCATTCAGTATTCCTGGCTATGTCCAATAATTCTCAAGACGGAAGTAATGTCGCACTGGAATTGACGGAGATTGTGAACAAGCATGAGGAGCAACCAAGCCATTTGAAGCTACCCTCTCATCAAAGAGAAGCATCAGAATACTCTACTACCTCGTTTCTTGATATCTATCAGACACTTTCTAAAGAGCTGGAAACACCCGACTCGTACGTAAAAGTCTCCCTCGAGGACGCTGAGCTGAAAACTGAGGAGACGGGGTTAGAGAACGATAACTTAGTGGGAGACGGCTACAGTGAGCAATCCAAGACGCAGGCACGTTGGCTGAACCACATCCGCAAGGTGACAGAAACAAATGTGGATGAGCTTGTGCAATCTGAATTCGATACTTATGGCTTCAAAAAAGTATCCAATCACGCTAATGTTCCCAAAGAAAAGTATGATAGTTGGTATGCTGAATACCTCTCTTACGTACTACTGAGAAAGAGAAAATGGCAGGTTTTGATGAAAAGTAACGGTTTAAACATAGATACAGAGGATGAGTTCATCTCGAGGTTTCCTCCTAAATCGATGAAAGTAAAGAAGATGGTACGGAAAGGTATTCCTAGTGAATGGAGGGGAAATGCATGGTTTTTTTATGCTGGAGGTTATGAGAGATTGAATAGGCACGTAGGGATCTACGACAAAATAATTAAGGATACTATGGGGGTAAAGAACAAGGATACAGAGGTCATAGAGAGAGACTTACTCAGAACATTTCCTGATAACGTTTACTTCAATAAAAAATTGAGAGATGAATCATCGGAGAGCTTTATCAAATCCATCGAAGACAAAGAGATGCTAATTGATCCCCTTCGCCGCGTTTTGACAGCGTTTGCTCATTACCAACCACACATCGGATACTGTCAATCTTTGAATTTCCTAGCCGGCTTGTTGCTACTATTCATGAGCGAGGAAAGAACGTTTTGGATGTTGGTTATATTGACTGAGAGAATAATTCCTAATGTGCATGCCGCCACCCTTGAAGGTGTTCACACAGACCAAGGAGTCTTGATGTTATGCATAAAGGAGTATATACCCCAACTTTGGTCTATATTGGGCAAAACATTCGAAGGCGAAACGGTATCGGACGACAAGCTCCTCGTCCGTCTCCCGCCTGTCACGCTAGTGACTTCTTCTTGGTTTATGTCATTGTTTGTGGGTATTCTCCCCATTGAAGTGGTTTTGAGAGTGTGGGACATATTGTGGTACGAAGGTTCAAAAACTATATTCAGAATATCGCTTACATTATGCAAAATGTGTCTTGAAAACCCCCTGTTCTACGACACTAAGCAGCAAGATGGTGTTACTGAAATAGAACAAATTGAATTATTCCAGTTCATGCAAAGGCACCCGAAATCGATTTACGATCCAAACATAGTGGTCGACAACTGCTTCAAGAAGATAGGTGGCTACGGCTTTGGAAGTTTGTCCCAGATAGAAATCAACAAATGTAGAGAGTTTGTTACCAAACAGAGATTGAAGTTGAACGGTAAAAAGAGCTCGCAGTTGACTGCTGAAATGACCGAAGAGGAGAGACAAGCCTTAGCTGCCAGTCCCAATTTGAACAATGGTGATGATATTCACGATGTTTATGACTTCCACAAGCCCATTATGAAAGGAGTCGTTTGGAACAAGTCTGTTAGTAACAAGATGAAGCGCAAGTTCACCCGCAAAAACAAAAGCTAATCCGTACAACTCACATTTATCATTAGCATTATTTAACTAACTAGATTTATCGCACAATATAAAATTCAAATGTCAAGTTGTCATATCTCATTCTTCATCACCAAATGCAATATCCGTATTTGATATCCAGAGTAGCTGATCCTCTATTTGCAATAACTATAGGTACTGCGTCCTATTATGCTCATGAGAAAAGAGTAGGAAGAAAAGAAGGACATTCTTTAAATGAACTTTTGAAGAAGAAGTATAGCCAAACGTTTGAGCTGAAGGCTGACAATTAAGCGGCCACAAGACTCACAAGAGAAGATGCTGAGGCCTATCCTTGGATACAGTGTCTCAAAGTAAAACCACAGGGTGCCGTGGGTCTCCCTCGGCCAAGAAGGTGATGTATTTCTGCATACGCTTTGGAGATACTTTGTATGTTGTATACGGACTAATGTATATATGTATATTAATGAGTAAAATGACGCTGCTCACCATTTCATACCCTCCTGTCCCGTCTGCTTACTGGTTCATGCTCTTTTTGAACGATATTAAGACCTCCTCGGCCTTGGTGGGGTCGGAGAGGTTATGCTTGAGAATATTGTGGATCTCGGTCCAAACCAGATCTTGAAGAAGAATTGGCTCCAGCGCATCAGGGTCACTTTCTCCCACGGCAGGTGGTGGTGATTCGGCATCTTTTGACCTCTGGGGACTGCTTAGTTTGTTTGAGGGCTCGGAAACCACCACCATGAATGAAATCTCTTCCCCATCATGCACAACCGTTGAGATGAAAGCAGCGTCGGGAAACACTTTACCTTTCACAAGAAGCTTCATCCCAGAGGGCGACACTCCGGTGCTCTTCAATGTCTCTTGCTTGTCGATTACATCTTGTTTGACCTTGTAGATAGTACTGGATAAAGGCACCTCCTTCAACTCAAGAGAAAACCTCGGAGGCTTGATAGACTTGAGTTTCACGGTTACAGTCTTTTCATTCGAGTCATTCTGCTTGCTCGTAGGCAAGTTGGTATTGAATCTTGGGAGAGAAGGTCCCAATGAGTCGATCTTATGGTAATCTGAAATAGTGTTGAACTCGCTCGAACTCTTGTCATCATCGAGCCCAATGAGCTGTAGATAGGTCAGAACGAATTGTCGTCTCGACTGAAGGCTACTTTCTGTTACTACTGACATCTGGAAGTATATAGTTCGATATCACCCAAAGATAATTATATCCAATATGGTTTTTCGATCTTGAAAATATATATTTGCCCTTATTCAATATCTAGCGCTTTAGCACCATGAGTATTTTCAAGTCATTTATAAAGAACAACAGTTATTTCCCTGTGTCGCAGGGTGACGATGGCGCACCGCTTGCGAGACCCCAAGAAGCTGGGTCCAATTCCAATTCTTTCAAAACAAGAATACAGAAATTAAATCCGTTTCGAAGCGGATCAATATACTTGGAGGACGACGATAACTACGTAACCTCCGAGCCTGGCTACTTTGAGCTTTCCCGGTGGGACCGAATGCTTATATTTGCTCTAACGTTTGCTGGATCGGTGATTTGTTATTTGATATGTATTTTGTTGTTCCCGGTGTTATCTTTGAAACCTAGAAAGTTTGCATTACTATGGTCATTAGGGTCTATTTTTTTCCTCGTGAGCTTCGGCGTTCTACAGGGATTCAAGGCCTACATGGAGCATTTGTTTCTGTCCACACGGATAATATTCACTGTGGTGTTTGTAACCAGCATCATTTTGACCTTGGTCAGCAGTTTGAGCTTGAAGAGTACAATTCTCTCGATTATATTTGCGGCTATACAGTTATTGAGTGCTTTATGGTATACAGTCAGCTACTTCCCTATGGGCAAGCAAACAATCAATTTGGCTGGGAGTGTTGCCAGAAGTCAAGTTGACACTTGGATAAGTTCGTGAAGTCTATAAATTCAGTTACTCATTATAAGTGCTGGAGACTTGTTCCTTCGACAACGCAGGAAAGTCGGGAAAGGATGACGCAATTGCCTTCTCCAATACTTTTATGATGGCCGCATTTACACTGGCGTCGTTTTTGGACGCCTCCGATAACACCCACAATTTCTCGCCAACAACTTTCAACTTTCTAGTTCCAGAAGGATTCAAAATTCTATCTAAATTTTTAATAGCTTGTAAGCCCAAGACGTACTTACTCTTGAGCAAATATATCGTGAATAACGTATTCCAAGTCATAACAAGGTCCTTGCCATCTTCGCTCAACGGTTTGAAGTAGTCTAATAATTTATCTATAATATCGCCATCCTTGTTGCTGAGTAGATCAGCAAGCGCTTTAGTTCCCAACGGATCAGGATCTTGCTTCTCAGACTCCACCTTGGCGATGAGATCAGCCCTTCTCTTGGCCGATTGAGTATTCTGCTTTTTGTTCTTCTTGTTCTTTCTCTGCCTTTCGTCCTTTTGTTTTTCTGTTGGAATAGAGGCCTTCTGTTGTTCATATAGTTCAAAGTAGATTTTTGAAAGTCCTTTCAAAACTCTCAAATACACGGAAGTACAATGAAGCTTATTCTCCCATGCAATTGTTTTGACATAGTCTCTGGGTGTACCACGTCTCATACAGTAGCTGTGGAAATCATATAGGTCATTATACATTATTTGGAAGTTTTTCAAGACAGCCTGGAATCTCTTGATGGATAAGCCTTTGTTGATTTCTATTTGCTCTTGCAAGTCATCCTCGATGTCCTTTACCTCTTGTTCTGACTTGTCACTGTTATCCAAATTCTGCAACTTACTTTCATATTCCTTGTAGAGTCTGGCATAAGCCTCAGCCGACTCTACTAATACCCAATTTACTTGCATCAAATGCAAGTCCTTGCATCCATTCACTGCATTATCGTCCAACTTGGTGAATAATGATATACAATCAATTGCTTCATCGATCTTGTTGGCCCTCAAATAATACTTTGTAGCCTTTGAGTTGATGAATCTATCTTGCAAATCCAATAGACGACCATCATTCATAACATCCGATGCCTTCTCATATTCGCCGAGGTGCTTTAAAATCCTAGCTTTGACGATGTACAACTCAACTAAGGTGGGAGTATGGTCTATTGCCTCTTCGATGTATCTCAGCGCCTCCTTCAAATCTTTCAAATACAAATAATGCTGTGCAAGAAAGTATTTGGTCCAAACCGTCACAGTAGGAGAGGTTTCTTCAGTGATGTTTTTCTCAAAATCAAGGACAACATCCTCAATCACTTTAAGCTTGTTCGCGTCCTTGTAAATACTCTTCACATTAACGAAAGTAGCCGGAACGCCTCTCTTCAATTGCGACAAGACGTAGTTTTCAACTCTCAATTTGAAAGAAGGATGCGATGCTGGCAAGAACGTCAAAGGCAAAAAACCAACGGGGTCCGATTTGGGATAGAACCGACTCAATTTGTCGTACAACTTCAATCTCACTTCAATGGGTGCATCAGTCAACTCCAATGATTCCTCCAACTTCTCATAATAAACATAGTTATCAGAATTCCTTTTCAACAATTGGCGGTATACTAGGGATGCCTCCTTCTTTTGGCCGAGCTGCAACAAGTAGTTTGCTTTGAACTCTAAAAACGATCTTTTGTCCTTGATATGTTCAGCATCCTTCTCTAATACCTCTAGAGCCTTGGCGTAGTTTCCAGAATCGGCGATGATCTGGTTTTTGTACAAGAGACATTCACTATGCTCAAACATATCGTCACTCCTCAAGTGCTCCAAAATTATATCTTCTATCTTGGTCAAAGTCGACACTGCTCCATTGTAGTCTTTATTCAAATGGTGTGCAACAGCGACCGCTGTCCAGTTAGCCCGGTACCCTGGTTGGGTCTCCAAGTATGCTTGTCTCAGGTGCACCAAATTTTTATAATCTCTGACATGCGACTGGAGTATGGATAGATCCCTCAAGACCTGTTTGTTCGGAGATCCATTATCCACGGCCTCCTTCATCCATTTGGTTGCCTCCGGGTACTTCTCCACCGAGCGATAATAGATACCTGCCAAATGATTCACCAAGTAGTTCTTGGGCTCCTTTCCCAATGCCTTCACTATATAGCTCTCCGCTTCCTCCTTGTGCCCATTGTGATAGTTGATACACCCCTTCAAGGCCAAAGACTCTGAATGCCCCGAATTCTTCTTGAGATTAGCATCCACTAATTTCAAGGCTTTCTTGTACTGCTTCTGGTCATAAAGCTTCAACGCTTCTCTAAAGTTTCCATCCTCTTTGGAAGTGATGATTGCAGGTTTTTTAACCACCATTTTCAACTCCAAATGCAGAGTATTTTACTTACAATATCGCTTTTAATGGCACAAGCTAGACCTACTAAAATTTCTCAAAGTCCCCAATCTGATACTTCCCTAAGTCGTTGAAGAAATGATTGACCATCCCACGACCTTTGGTAGGTAGGACCCTACATTATAGCGTGGATCGAGATGCGTTGTGCAACCGTGTGAGACAGTTACACCGTAAGACCAACATGATCTGTGCATGTCCTGCTCTTTCTCCATTGCATTGTCCTTAATCAGCTGCGTTGTAGTTTTTTGTCCTCGAAAATATCGTTTCTGTCCCAATGGGACATCCACCGCAATCTTTACTTGACCGTTCCAATGAGTCAAAAATAGGTGGTCATATCGAGAACCGTACTGCGAATACTGGAAGCATGGTTTCGGTTAAAGGATTCGCAGAGTGGCCCTCTAAGGGTGAGCAGGATTGTAGTTCGGACATAGACAACATGATGCTGCGAAACACCAATTATTCTCAAAACATGCACAAAACTGACAAATATTGAACAGTTGGTGAAATTCGAGGTCTGCCACACAACACTAACTTTGGAGGAGCTTGAGAGCACCGCTAGCACATACTCGCTAGCGAGAGGTTGACAAGCGACTTTGCAGAGGTCGAATTGAAAAGGTTGTTTACTTCAGAAGAGCAATTCGCAGCCAAAGGATGCTATTACCATGATGAGCCCAAAAGCTTCGGTATCGCACTCTTACCGCTTCGTCAGGCACTTGTATGAGGACGAAATACGTGTGTCTGCCCTATATCGAACTAAGCCCGTAATTCCCCAGTTTAGTGCAGCCCCCTGGATGCGAAGACTACTGTTATCGCTCAAGCACAAAGTCGCAACGGACCCTATACCCATGTAACGGTAGCAAGAAGAAAAACACATCGAAACGACCAGGCAGTTTCTTCGACACTGACAAAATCCCTCGCTCCTTCGAATTCTCTCGCCAAAACATGTCTCTCATCTCTGGCCATTGGAGGTGCCAGTGAGTGCATCTGAGATTCGCACTTATCGTTCTCATCCATTACTGTGTACTGATATGCAAAGCGATGCCCTTGGCATACCTTTGAGGGGTGGACGATCATATGCATCTAGGTTATTGTGTGGTGAGCTTGATTACATATCGCCAGATTAGCTTGTGTCATCGGTGGTTTGAAGGCTGAAAATTCAACGGCTGCACAATCGGAGCATTTCGGCTCGGACATGATTTGATTCCGGCGTTCCGTGTATATTAGAAGTCCGTCTTATCCATTTATTTCACTTCTCATCACTCAAAAGTGACAGCTAATGCCACTTTGAGACAGACTGAGAACGAAGATTATAGTAAAGTTGAGATGCTGAGTGATGAAAATAGCTCGAAGAAGAGAATCCGAGTATCCAAAGCATGCAACAACTGTCGTAAGAAGAAGATAAAGTGTGATGGGGCCACACGATGCTCGAACTGTGCAAGTAGCAATAAAAGCTGCTTATATCTGACAGATGAAGAGAGAAGAGCACGAATAACCAAGGGAAGAATAGAAAGCAAGTTGTCCAAGGCTGAGAGCATCAAGGAGCTACAGAAGCGTATGGGAAACGTAGAGACGTTACTTTCGGACTTTTTGGAAAAGGCAGAGATTATGACCAAAGGTTCCATGGCCAGCGTAGAGGACGGTGGCAGGCTGCAGCCACGGAGCCAGATGGTGGAACGATTGTCGGACACAGAAAGAGAAAAGACAGGGGAGGTGGACACTGAACTGGAGAAGGCCAAGCAAGATAAAACGAGCACGATATCGGGCTTAATCGATCATTATCACGGCTCACACTCGCTTTTCAATATATTTTCAACAAAGAGTATCAATTGGATTAAACAAAAACTATCCGATGAAGATGATAAAGATGTATGGGCACCAATCGCGAACATGCCAAGGATATTTGAGGATCTTATGAAGCCATTTGTATTTGTCTTCTCCCAAAGTGACAATTATGGATGGAAGAATGCAGATTTGTTGTTTCGCGATAATAAGGCCTTAATCTATGATATATTAAAATACTATCCACACATATTTTTGGTAAATGCGATAGTGGAAAACGAAGAGATGAAGAGAATATTCGATAGATACTATGAATCCAAGGAAAAGAAATCGAAAAAGATGCGCGTTGGGAATGATGACCTATTTTTAATGTCCTTGGCACTTAATTTATGTATGGACGTTGCTGTTTCTCACTTGATAGCTGGTGATGATCACGGTGGGAGATACTCACACGATATCAAACCACCGGTACTAACGAAATACGACTTCGAGACACTTTCGGAGCTTCGGCTCAATTTTATCAATTTATTGTTCTTCTGCTACTCCAAAGTGTCGATCATTGGAACAAGTATAAGAAGAATTCAAGGTATTTTATTATTCATAGTGTTCATGGAAACTGGTTGGATAGAGTGCTCTGGAAATTTCACCATGGTCGCATTGGCGGTTAGGTATGCACAAGAAGTTGGACTCAATCGTTTTGAATCTTTTCTGGATTTACCCTGTGAGCAACAATGGCTTAGAAGAAGATTGTGGTCTTTCTGCCAGTACTTTGATCAAGAGATATGTTATCGAAGTGGAAAACCCCCCATAGTCAATCAAGCTGATGTAACCACTTTAACACATATGGATCCATTTCTTCAAGACGAAAATAATATGGAAGCGCTAGTCAATTTCAGTTGCTACTATAAGACTATCGAACCTCTGGCTGCCCTCAGTCGACAACGGGTTTCGACAGGTACTTTCTTCCTTCATTTGAACAGGATACGTGCTGAATCTTATGCCAGCCTTTTTAATGCGTCGGCTAGATTTTCTAGCCCCGATGAATTGTTTCAAAAAATCGATTACTTCAATGATCAGCTCTTCCGACAGGCAGATATTCTCGAAGACTTGTCGAGGCCCAGGTTTTACAACGATCCTCAGTTCGAATTTTACACCGAGTCTCTAGAGTTAGAGTTCCCTGCAGAACTGGTTGATAATGTGCTTTTGGCACATTACACCTTTTTCGTTCATCTAATGATTATTAATAGACTTCCCCTGTTGATATCAAATGAGCTCATGGAAACCAACTTCATGAGTTTGAAGCTCAAAAACTACTTTCTCGATAGTGCCAGAACTATCCTTCATTTG
Organism: Debaryomycetaceae sp. CAB 1570; assembly: GCA_031081755.1. Classification (NCBI taxonomy): domain Eukaryota; kingdom Fungi; phylum Ascomycota; class Pichiomycetes; order Serinales; family Debaryomycetaceae; species Debaryomycetaceae sp. CAB 1570. Next base: position 963,084 of record JARYSW010000006.1, read on the forward strand.
CGTACAAAGTTTGATAAACATAGATGCCAATCATCTTTTGGAGCATGGACCAGCTTCTATCCGTCTGTGGCCTTTTTGGTCTTGATCGGAAATTGTCTTAACAATCAGAATTCACCAGAGACTTTCCAAGATACTCTTCTTTTGATAGACTTTTCTTTGAAATGTGTTCCAATTTGGGTACACAAGAAAGATTTTACGGACATCAAGACAGTCAGAGGTACTTATGATAGAGAATCGATGATGGATTTTATTTGCCGTGCCATGCTTGGTGTCTTATTGCGGGTATCCGAGAAGAAGAATGGTTTCAGTTTCATCTCACGCGATCCAAAGTTGAGAGAGCATTTGGAATCAACTAAGGTAATTTGGCCACTTATGTTCCAGAAAGTGCAACCCAACAATGAGGGTTTGAAATTCAGGTTTCACGATTTTGAGACATTTTCAGGCACCAAAAACTCATCGACAATGAATGGTACTCCGAACATATACAATGAGTTGCCTCCTGACTTAGTTTCTTCAAAAAATAGTTACGGTACTAAGTCAAGTAGTAGGAGTAATTTGAATTCACCTGATGGGACATTTCTTCCACCCAATAGGCTGGATTCTAGATCAAAAGATCCTCTTTTATCTAACATTGTCCATCCTGAAAATGACTCCATTCCAGGAATTCAAGATTCTTCAATGCTGGATTATATGAATGACTTGTCCCTACAAAATTTGCTTTACTCGCAAGTCAATTCTATGCCCAATTTCTTTTTCGGTAATACATAGGATATTCACATAGATTTAAAGGGTGAATCAGCTTTTTACATGCCAAATTGGTAGAATTACAGAATAAATATGAACGGATCTCAAGATTTGTACGCTATGACAAAACGAAATATTCATGTAGATGATATGGTTCGTCGTATTGATCTCTACTCTTCAAAGCTAAACTCTTCTATACATTCATCTTGTACGTATAACACCAGCTGCAATCAATGTGTTGATCTTCTTACTAACTTCAGGATTCTTCATGTGATCTTGTAAAGCAGCGGGATTATCTCTCGCCTGCGACAAAATACCTTGCATGACAGGATCCTGCAAAATGTTGACGATCTCCGGGTCTCTTGAAACTCTTTCCATAGTTTGCTCTGGAGTCTCGCCGTCGATGGACTGAAACCTCTGCGACATTGCCTTATTATACAACTGATCGATCTCGGATACGTTCTTACCCTCCAACTGCAAGTCCTTCTCGCGTGCCTCCGTCAAAGTCTCCATGACATGTGTGTATTCTTTCATGGCTAATTGAGCATTGGCCTTTCTGATGTAAGCCCTAATAAATGTAGGGTCTTTTTGTACAGCCGTATCACAATCTTGTACCGCTTCTGGGAAAGACATCAACTTAGCCAAAGCAGCAGCCCGATTAGAATAACCTCTCGCGTCCTCAGGAGCTCTCTTTATCATTTCCGTGTAAGCCTTCACAGCATTTGGCCAGTCTCCTTTGGTGAAATAGTCTTTACCTTCCAATCTGGCCTCTTCAGCCTTCTCCGGATTGATATAACTAGCTGCTTCTCGTGTCTTGATTTCCTTCTGGGTAGATCTCAATTTGTTCAAAACTTCAGGCGTTCTGTGTTCTGTCAACGACTTATCAAAGTACTTAGCTGCATTGTATAAATCATCTTTTTTGAGGTATGAGTTTCCTATTCTAGCAAAGGATTTGGCAACTACCTTATAGTCAGCCCTAACTTCCCTACCTTCATCAATAGCTTTCTCGCATGTCTTAATTGCAGCATCATAATCGCCCTTTTCGAACTCAGCAGCGGCACGGTTGTTCAAAAATGTTATGTCTTTATGCAAGTTCCAAGCCTGGTCATATTTAGCAATTGCCTCGTCAAACTTTCTTTCTTTGTACAACTTATTACCCTCAGCCTTAGCATCGGCTGCCTGTTGTTTGGTCAACTCCTCTGGATCTTGTTCTTCTGGATCTTCCATTTCTACATCTTTTTGTTCCGGAACTTCAGTCTTAGGTTCTTCCTTGGGCTTTTTAGGCTCCTCTTTCGAACTGGAAGGAGGTGCTGACTGAGATGGGTCAGGCATATCCATATCAATTCCCATCAAGACAGCCATGATAGTCATCAACCTTTGATCGGACAACATTTGTGTTGCATTTGCCTTCGGGTTAGACTGGAGATTACGCACCTTCTGCACAAGATCGGGATCCTTCATCATCTCGCTGGTCTTTGGATTTGCTTTCAACTTTTCAATCAAACCGGGATCTGAAAATATAGCCCCCAACCCCATGTCTGGAGCAGAGTTCTTCTGCTGCACCGCCTTCTCAACGGTCTTCAACCCTTCTTTCGCCATAGCGTTGCTGGCGTCCAATTCCAAAGCCTTTTCGTAGCTCTTTTTGGCGCCTTCCAACTCTCCTAAACCAAATTGCGCAGCCGCAACTCTGTTGTATCCTTTCGACCAGCCACTGTTGATCTTGGTACACTCCTTGGCGTCACTTAAGGCCTTCTCAAACTCCTTCAACGACGCATAGCATGCTGATCTGTTGGAGAAGAGTACATGGTTTGGTTCGGAAGATGCCTCAATAGCCTTGCTAAATTGCTCAATTGCCTTTTCGAACTCTTTGGCAGCAAAATGCTTGTTACCTTGAGCTTTGTATTCCTCAGCCGACATCGTATACTCTTAATCTGATATATTGCTAGAATATGTTTAGCTAAATAGTAATAATTTAGATAGAATCATCATTATATAATTTTCCTCCATAGCTCATTTGAAAAATTGAGTGCTTCGAGAAGATTCCATAAAAACCGAAGTGAGCTTTAGGCTCAATGGACTACGTCGTGGGCCTCAAGATGGTACAAGGACAACAGAGCGAAAAAGGCATGGTAATTCGTGAAGTGCATAGTAGTTATATCGAAGTTGCGGCGTCCCTGGGACCACCAATGGAGAGGTGTTGCCGTAGCGAAGTCTCATATGAGGACCTCGTTGATTACTCTATCAACTGCTCCGACTTCGTAGGCAGGGCCATAGCCGTGACATTTCTCGGAGCCCCTGAGCTTCTCCATTATGCCGAGAATATCGATAGACGTAGGGTCCAATTGCCTTTCCTCGCACTTGACCTGAATGTAGTCCCAGACAGCACCCACGGCAAGTAACGTCTGACCCGGCGATTCGGGCGCAACATACACCTTATTCAATGTCTTTTCGTTGATCTCGTGTTCTGTGCTACTGAGGAGAGTCTGAGCGAACTTCATGGGACTCATTGGATAGAGGGACTTGGCGTGCTTGGGCAAGCTGGGATTCGCAAACTTCATGGGAGCTTGTCTGGTCTGTGCTTTCAAAAAATCATTCTCTGTCTGTATTGTGATGTTCTGCTTCCTGAGCGCTTCAAGCTCCGTGATAAGTGTTTGCTTCTCCTCCTCGCTTTTGTTCAATTTCTCTTCGAGTTCCTTCATTTTACTCTCTTTCCTCTCTCGAAAAGCCCTTTGGGCTGCTCTATTCTGTGCCTTCCTCTTTAAAACGAGCTCCTCCTCTGTGAGCTCAGAATCGTCTCTTGCTATCAACGCAGCGTCTTGGTCCTCAAGCGTCTGTTTCTTATTCTTATTCTTCTTTACTGTTTTTTTATCAACATCGTGAAAAGAATGTGAAGACGATGTCTCAGATGCATTCACCTGTCTCGCATCTATTTGCAGCAGCTTTTGGTTTGAAGGTGATGAAAAATTGCTCACTGTGTGCGGTGTCGTGTTACCTTCTTGCTCATTCCCCATGTCCATCGGCGAGTCCGTTGCAACTCCTCCATTCAACATCTCTAGGTTCTCCTGCTTGAGATCAAACTCCGGATACATATCTAAATTGCTATAGAAATTGGGTATCCGTGTTGTGAGATCATTCCATCCATAATCGGTGTTATTCTCTGTACGTGTAGAGTTGTCAAAGTTCATTTCGTGCTAACAAAAGTCAACCTAAAAGCCTGTAACCTTGTTCTCCTTTATGAAAATTCCAACCTTCCATATCTCATCACGTGCTACTTTGTACCAACAAGCGAAGCAGAAACAGAACATGTGAACGATAGAAGGCAAACAGCTCCGGTATGGAGGAGAATAGGTGGATTGCAAAGAGGAGAAGCACTTTAGTGGGTAGATCCTTTTTACGGTCAAAAAAGGCTCTCCTGAGTGCTGATTTACGTAGTGGCTGATGTTTCCAGCCTAGAGATAAAAGCACAGTGGTGCGATGAAGCCAATATGGGACTGTATATAGACATATATTTCTCCAGAGCATCGGCTGGGACACGAGTGAGCAGAGAAAGCGTTGGTCAACGGAGGCCGAGAACAATATCGCAGTGTTCAGTAGTATGTGGGGCATCCACTATGGAGGCTGGTGCTGAATTGAATGAAGTTTGCTGCACTGATGGACCCCACAGAAAAGAATGGCTTTGTGGAATTAGAGACGTAAAACGACTAGCAGATGCTAATTTCAAATTGCAGGAGATGAGAGGTGGATCGGGTCCGTTGTGTGGGATGCGACAGTGTCCGGATCAAGTGCTGAACCGAACAGTGAGTATGGACAATAGATTAGCGGCCAGGGGCCCTAAGTGATAGATGGAAGGAATATGCACTTTTGTGTTCAGGTAGTTCGGTTTTTGGTACTCTTTTGCAACCCCCTCTGAACCGGCTAATACCCTTTGTTAGCAGGATTAGAGGCCCTCCCAAAATGGAACGCCATTTATTCTGTCAAGAAAACCTTTCTCAGAGGGATTTTTCAGTAACCCTCATCACTTTGCCGTTTACGTTTGCAAAATCTTGTTATTCTTAAGCATTAGTTACATTAGTTCATCGTCGAGATCTTCTTTGAGCATATATACGGGGTAGGTACGCCTGGAAATTCAAGACACTTCAATCTATTGCAGAATCTTGAGACGGTCTTGAGAATATGCCGTTAGAACATGATTGCAAAAGTCCTGAGGCAGCACCTTTCAAAGCGTCCTCGGGGTCAGACCCGAGTTTGAGCCTACACTCTAGGGAGGGACCATGGAACAACGACGTCAATTTTGAGGAAAAAGAAGATACGGACATTGAGGGAGGAAAGCTTAAAAGATCGTTGCAAAATAGACACCTACAGATGATTGCAGTAGGTGGTTCCGTGGGGACCGGGTTGTTGATTGGTCTGGGATCCACATTGAGAACAGGAGGCCCCGCTGCGCTCCTCATAGCATGGGGATTGGTTGGAACCATGGTTTTTTTCACAATTCATGCCTTGGGCGAGCTCTGTGTGGAGTATCCAGTTAACGGTGCGTTTTCCAGTTATAGTACCAGATTCGTTGACGCATCGTGGGGATTTGCTGTCGGATGGAACTATGCCATCATGTGGCTCATCGTCTTTCCGTTGGAGCTCGTTGCTGCTACCATGTCCATCACATATTGGAATTCTAATATCAATCCTGTTGCATGGGTTGCAATCTTCTACGTGTTTATCCTATTCATCAATCTCTTCGGTGTCAAGGGATATGGTGAGGCCGAATTTTTCCTAGCAATAATCAAGGTTATAGCCATAATCGGGTTTATAGTGCTAGGTATTGTGCTTGTCTGTGGAGGGGGTCCTGACCATGAATTTATTGGAGACAAATACTGGAGAAATCCAGGACCCTTTGCCCACGGATTCAAAGGTGTAGTTACAGTCTTTGTAACGGCATCGTATAGTCTTGCCGGGAGTGAGATGGTAGGGCTAGCAGCAGCCGAAGCTGAGAATCCCAAGAAGGTTCTACCCAAGGCTGTGAAGCAAGTGTTCTGGAGAATTTTCCTATTCTACTTCTTGTCATTGACCATGATAGGTTTACTTGTTCCTTACGATTCGCAGCAATTACTAGGAGGATCATCTCCAACATCAGCTTCACCCTTTGTCATAGCTATCAGGAACAGCGGCATCAAGGCATTACCCTCCATATTCAATGCAGTAATATTGATATCGATTGTCTCAGTCGGGAACTCAGCTGTTTATGGCTGCTCTCGTACCATTCAAAGTTTGGGTGAACAAGGTTTAGGGCCGAAAATATTAGCCTATGTTGATTCCAATGGAAGACCCGTGGCGGGACTAGCAATGTCGGCTTTATTCGGACTCTTGTGTTTCTTCAGTGCCTACAAAAATGAAGCAGATGTATTCAACTGGATGTTAAGTGTTGCTGGCCTTGCGACCCTCTTCCTGTGGTTTAGTATAGGACTATCTCATTTGAGGTTTAGGGCTGCTTTGCGGTCAAGAGGTAGATCTTTGGATAAATTGGCCTTCAAATCCATAGGAGGAATATGGGGATCCATTTACTCTATGGGTTTCCTCATCTTAGTGTTGATAGCTCAGTTTTGGGTTGCACTTTTCCCGGTAGCTGGAGACGGGAAACCAAACGCAAGAAACTTCTTCCAAAATTATTTGGGAGTAATAGTGGTTCTTGTCTTTTACATAGGGCATAAGTTGTATACAAGGAATTGGAGATGGTATATTCCGTTAGAGGAGATAGACCTCGACACGGGAAAGAGAAGCAACAATCTTGACTTGGCAGATCTCGAATTGGAAAGCATAGAATCATCAAAGGCACTATGGAAACGAGTATACAATGTTTGGTGCTAGTTGCATGTGCTTACTAGACATGTTGTTATCTATATTTTAATGAATGATTATTGCATTTTATGAGATGATGAAATTTGCATATATTATGTAGGCCCCTATCAGCTACTTGCAACCGTAGTCGCAGTACCGATGCTCTTTGGGCGCTTTTTGCTTTGGTTCTTGAGCGGATCCTTCTTCCTCTTAGTGCTCTTTACTGGCCTTTCTTCTCCTTCGACATAGACATCGTTTGGCAAGTCATAGAGTCTGACGTGCTTGATTTGTATGTGATGAATGCCTTCATCATACGACTGCCAACCTTTGCAGATTCCGAAAAATTCGGAACATGGATACTGGATGTCGAGTTTCTTCTCCCCTGTCTTATTAATTTCTATATCTAAACCGATGAATAATTTCGTCAAATGCAACTCAACGTGGTCCTTAGACATTTCCTCCTTATTTGACTTCTCGACCTTCGCTAAATCCTTGGTTATTTGCTCACCTTGTAGCGTTCCGTATGCATTTATGACTTCTTGTGCATGTTCCTTTGATTTACAGAGATAGCTATCTTCGAATGGCTTGACATATGGATGTGCAAGCTCAATACCTTCAGTGAGTTCTAACTTCTGTACCAAAAGCCTCAACTTACTTTCGACCATTCCGCCCCATTTGATGTGCTCTTCGTAAGTGGATTGGGTCCCGGCAACAATGCATAAATAAAATTTGTATTTGTGGAAGAATCTGTGTCTCTCCAAAAGATCGGACCACGATTTCTTACCCAAACTGATTTGGTTCATCGTGGTGATACCTCTTTTAAATTCATCGAGAATAACCTTTTGGGTGGAGCTTGTGATGTTATGTGTAGCACACATGGAAGGATATGCGGGTGTGATCACTGGCATCCTATGCTGACGGTCATGTGGGTAGAGACGGGGGTTCCACACTCTTACTTGTAGAGGCCCGTCTTCAATCTGCTTTAGTAGAACTGGTTGTGGCCAGCTCCATTGCGAGTATATATGGAAAAACTTTTCTACAATCACTGCACTCACGGCATTGGGATATAGTTGGCATATACGTGCCACAAGCATCGCCCATGCCACACCACCTGGAAATCCGAACACATTGGCATAAATCGCCCTTTGCTGAGCCCACATCTTAATACATCGAAGCGCATGCTTGAAGACAGTTGGTTTGGGTACTAACGTCAAAATCTCATCTGTGACACGGGTACCATTGAGGGCACGCATATCCTTCTCGTCAATGTTCCGCAATAGGTTCTTGTCGTCCAACGTCAAATCTCGCGGCACCTTGGTGATATCAAGCCGTGCGCACAATAGATCGATCGATATCCCGGCAAACTCTAGCTTGATGATCGGCATGAACGCATCAGGCACCGGCGCCATCTCCTCCATCTCCGGGCGCTGCTTGAGAAGCTCCGTAAACACCTCAAAGAAATCATTCCTCATCACATGTTTCGGCACCACCACAAGCGTATCGATATCAGACCCTGGTCCGTACACCCCAAGCCGGTACGACCCAAACGTGAATATCTTGCCTCCTGCGTCCCGCGCCATGCCCTCGCTCATGTTCTTCTTCAACGACACCTGGTACACAAACTCCTCAGCCAACTTCTGCAATATGTTAAGCACCTCAACCCGTTTCCTCGTAGCCGCTTCACTCTCAAACGATCCTCTGGCCTTGAGTTCCTTGATCAACGAGTCGTTCAAACTATTCTCCCGTGGTGTTGGATTGGCCACTGAGATCGGTGGAGTAACTCCATACACTTGATAGTTCATTTTACTACCTCTTGAAGTCTCCAAATATTCCAGATTATCTCTTGTAACCTCGTAGCCTCGTAATTTGCTCTAGTGTCCGAAGAAGATGCCTTAACCTATCTTTTATACTATAACACTCCAAAGCTTTCGAGAATAGATAGAGTCGAGATTTAGCGAGGGGTTACCCGGCGCTAATTTCTTGTTTATAAGCGTGGGAAAGTGCTAGTGCAACAGCGGCGAGGACAACGACGATTGAGCCAGAACAGCAGCCTGACAAGACAGACCGGGCGAGCAGTAAGAGATCAGTGAGCGCCGAAGTAGAATTGGTCAACAGACTCAGAAAGAGCAAGATTGAAACAAACGGTGTTGGTAGGAGAACAGCAAGCAGGCAGACAACGGGCACAGAAGCAATATAATGGGATTGACATCGAAGCTAGACAAGTTGAAGCTCAAGGGGGCCAACGAGCCGGCTCTGGAGAGCCGGCCCGCTGAGGCCAGTGATGTGGGAGACACCGACGACATCGACGAGATTGACAACGAGGGACAATCTATATTGTCAGGTATAATAGCGCAGTTACGACCGGGGTGTGACCTTTCCAGGATTACTTTGCCAACGTTTATCTTAGAGAAGAAGTCGATGCTTGAGCGCATCACCAACTTTTTCCAGATTCCAGAGGTTTTGCTACAGGCAAACGAAGAGGAGGATGAGCTCGAACGGTTTATATTGATATTGAAGTGGTACTTGGCCAGCTGGCATATTTCACCCAAGGCCGTCAAAAAGCCTTTAAATCCCGTATTGGGCGAGGTGTTCCTGTGCTACTGGGACAAGCTTCCAGGTGAGAACACCGCGTACTATGTATCTGAGCAAACATCTCACCATCCCCCCAAATCATCGTATTTTTATTTGGTTCCTGAGCAGAAGATCAGAATCGACGGTATCGTGGTACCTAGATCTAGATTCTTGGGAAACTCGTCTGCGGCCATGATGGAGGGATGGGGTCACGTCACCCTTGGAAATAGAGATAACGAGTTGTATGTCATGAATCAACCAAATGTGTACTGCAGAGGTATATTATTCGGCAAATTGAAGTACGAGCTAGGCGACCACATGATAGTCAAGTGTCCAAAGACCGGATACGAGGCTGATATCGAGTTTAAGACCAAGGGATTCATCAGTGGAACCTATAATGCTATCGAAGGATATATTAAAAAGGAAGGTGTCAAGGACCCACTTTACCACATCACTGGTAAATGGAATGAGGTTATGGAGATCGAGGATCTCAAGACAAATAAAAAGAAGGTGTTATTCGATACCACCAAAGCAACAACCACCAAGCCCAAAGTCAGGCCTGTGGAGGAGCAATGGGAATACGAGTCTCGTAAATTGTGGGCTCCAACGATTGAGGGTCTCAGCAGGCGTGACCACACTTTGGCAACAGAGGAGAAGTTCAAAGTTGAAAATGAGCAACGATTACAAGCAAAGAAGAGACAAGAGGACGGTGTCGAGTTTGTTCCTCGTTTATTCAGACAAGTCAAAGCGCTGGAGAAAGATGCACAAGACCTTGAATATTTAATCGATAAACCCTTCGATCTTTCAAAAGACCCAGAGTCGTTAAAGGAAGACCTTTTTGATTTAATGCCCATACTTCCCGGTCAAAAAGGAAACACAACTTTTGAAATCCCGTCGTATAAGGAATTGCACGCTGAAAAAGCTCAAGGTTAGTTAATTATGTAGTTTCTGTTAAGAGTTTAATTTATGTTTCTGTGAATACCCTGTTGGCTCCTTTATCCTTTGTTGTAGCCTTCCTGTCGATCTATGACGTTGTTGGCCAAATCACATAATCCTGCACATACGTTTGGTGTTTTTCACATCTCGACTCGTGGACAGTAGAGATTCTGATGATAAAGATACTAATCACAAGCATTAAGGCATTAAATGATTCATTAGGAAGTCAAGATGGTGCATCTGGATTACGAATCATTGTTGGATGAGTTGAAAGCACCCAATTTGGACTGTTTTCAATGCATTCATTACTTGAGACGATACAATGATAATATCGGAGTGCAACATGCATTGGTAAATAAGTTATACCAGTACAGTTATGATGAGCTTGAGTTCTTCGTTCCTCAGTTCATCCAAATAGTTGTTACTTTTAAGACAGATTCGATGGCCCTTGAGGAGTTTTTGTTACACTATTGTGGTAGATACCCCCATTTCAGTTTGATTGTTTTCTGGAATCTACAAGCTTACATATTTGAGTTGAGGAATGATCCGGAATCCTATTCATTTCAAATTGTAAGGAAGATAATAAACAGGCTACAGGATATCATGTTTAATCCCGATACAGTCGAGGAGGGTGTTCAAGAGTTTCGGGAGAACCTTCAGCCTGCTTTGGTGTTGTGTGGAGCGATTGCTGCGTCACTTGGTCTTCCGGGAATCAACAAACATGCTCAATCTCTCATTAAGCTACAGGCCAAGCAACAAAAGTCTTTTGTGTTCAAGCTAGCAAACTTCCAAAAAGCATTAACCAGAAATTTGACTATGAAAAATCAACGTTTGTCCTCAGACAATGTTACTGTGTCCCCTTCTGAAGACGAAATGCGCGTTGTAGCGGAAGGTGCACAACCAAGAAGCAAGAGCTTGGATCAGCAACAGAGATATTCAAACGCTTCGAGGGTCACGTCCAAGGGACTGAGTATTCTCTCAGATGAATCCGAAGCAAATACTACTGATGATGATTTTGATGCAAAGAGTGAACACAGTATCGTAACTAGAGATTCATCAAGTGATTTGAAGAATGACTTGAGATTGAAGCAGAAAAATTTCGAGTCGATGGAGGATAATTTGAAGATAAACACTACTATTAAATCCAAGAAGAGCTCCAAGTCATATGTCCAACTAATGGCCAAAGAAAACACTACTACTTTGGCCCACAACTATGTGTCTTACAATACCAATTCCCATTCTTTACCTGACTTATCAAGGTCCAATAAAAAGGAAAGTACAAGGCCATATTTGTCGCCCACAGAGTCAGAAACTTCGTTAGTTTTTCCACATTCCTCTATTGGCAAGGATAGAAAAGCTTCTCAAAATCTGGCAAACAATAAGGCATATTCTCATGACTATCTAGTGAAGATTTTGCAAGCTAACTATGCCAAAAAAGAGACCAATTTCATAATGTCATTACAGAATGTTTCATTCCGTCTTTCTCAAGTCCCCAAGGAAGCTCGATTGTCGGCACTTAGAGCAGAGCTCTCTATAATTAACGAGACACTCTTACCATCAGAAATAGACATTCCACAATTGCTTCCAATCACTAGCAACAAGAATAAAAAGTATCACAAGATATTGAGGTTGAGTGTCAATGAAGCTTGTGTTTTGAATTCTGCCCAAAGAGTTCCATTTTTGCTATTGATTGAATATCTCAGCGATGAGATAGACTTTAATCCAAGCTCACAGTATAATCAAAAGATCATCAATGCACATGGTAAGCCGGAAGAGGTTAAGGCCCCTGTTCTCAATAGTGACATGATCGAGATATCGAATGAAAATATGTTTGTTCCTGAAACTCTCAGGAATAGTTTCGAAGATACCAACAATTCGGATGCTCAGATTGTACAGCATGAGTCTGATCTAACCGAGATGCCTATCATGTGGCTGAAGAGTTCTCCACGACATATAAGAAACCCTAGAGAAACTTCCTTTGATGATGATGAGAGTAGGAAGGAGGAGAGTCCTGTACCACCTCAGAGTACAAATGTTTCCACAAAGGCGCTTGCAGATCAGATGCGTATTGCATCTGTGATGCTACAACAATTGGAGAACTCGGGACAAGCCTTATCCGAGCAATCCTTGTCCATTAAGAATAGAATTGTCAGTTCAATGATATCCTTGCAAGATCAGTTCGACTCTATCAACTATGATAAATTGAACCAATTGAGAAGCAGTAAGGATGACGCTGGCGAGAGAAAGCTCGAGAATGATTTCAAATTAGGTGAAGATTGGAGCACCAAGAAAAATAGAATTAGAAAAGCTAGCATCTATGGTCATCTTCCGAACTGGGAATTGTGTTCAGTTATCGCTAAAAATGGTGATGATTTGCCCCAAGAAGCATTCGCCTGTCAATTGATCACTATGATCTCAAATGTATGGAAGAAGCAACATATAGGTGCATGGACGAAAAGAATGAAGATTGTTATTACAAGTTCCAACACCGGTCTAGTAGAAACGATAACTAATGCAATTTCAATTCACTCTATTAAGAAGTCTATGACAGAGATGACCATCAAAGAAGGAGAAAATGCCAAAGGAGCTATTTTCACATTGCTGGACTACTTCGAGAGGATGTATGGCTCCAGAGACTCAATGAAATTCAAACAAGCGCAGAAGAACTTTTGCAGTAGTTTGGCTTCTTACTCAATCATTTGTTACGTATTGCAGATAAAGGATAGACACAATGGTAACATCATGCTCGATAATGAAGGGCATATCATTCATATTGATTTTGGATTCCTCCTTTCCAATTCTCCGGGCAGTTTGGGTTTTGAGGCAGCTCCCTTCAAGCTCACTATGGAATATATTGACTTACTTGGGGGAATAGACAGCCCGGTCTTTGAACAGTTCAAAGTCTTATGCCAAAGATGCTTCAACTCCTTGAGAAAGGAATCTGATCATATAATCAACATAGTCGAGCTTATGCAAAAGGAATCCAACTTACCTTGCTTCAAAAGTGGAGAAAACACTAGTGTTCTTCTCAAACAGCGTTTGCAGTTGCATCTCTCCGATGCTGACGTTGACGCATATGTCGTCAATACTTTGATTGGTAAAAGTATTGGCAGTCGATACACTAGGTTGTATGATCAATTTCAAATGATCACTCAAGGTATCTACAGTTAGCTGGACAACCTCGGATTCCAAATCTTGAAACATATGTTATTGTATATAAATGTTGATATATAAATGAAAACATTCTTCATATTTTATGATAGTAATTAAACTTATTAATAGAACTGAACCTTATGCAAAAGACCACTGCACTGTAAGCAATGGCCATAGTGAAGAGTTGAAGCTAAACATGCATTTTATGTGCCGATAAAGGCGATGTCCAAGAACTGTTTCGGGAGAATTCAGCCGGAGAATATTCAGATACACTCTCTGCACCTTGCAGAAATGAGTGGTCTCCTGGAGTCCCGATCAACAGTCTCTTACCCGAGAACACTGAGTATTGAGATGTAGCTGAGGGTGGCGTAAGCGGAGGTTGTTGTGGACGCTCCATGAAAGTAGTTTTCTGCTTCCGGAGCTGCAAAAGCATATCAGCAATACTGCCTAATTTCGTGTCACTTAATTGCATGGGAGACATTTCCGTGATAACGTCGCTATTTTCAAATATTGTGGCTGTAACCATGCTGTAGCGGTTACTGAAGTTCTTCACCACTTGAACGACTCCCAACTCATCGTACTTTTTGGAAAGAACAGAAGTTGCCTTAGATAGTTGCAAAATGAACATCAAGACAATTTTTCTTATGTTATATATCGCTAAATCGTCAAATCCAGATAAAAATGCACCCACTACTTCAGGGCGCCTGTTTTCAGAATCTTCATCAAAATCACCGATATCCGGAAGTTCATGAGGTGATGCGTCCAAGTATTTCTCAGTTAGTTCCTGTAGCGATATCGACGCGTGAGGAAGTTGTAGCATTGAACAAGCTAATAAATTTGCAGTTATTGAAATCAAAGAAGCTGGTACAGACAAAAAGAATTTATCGTATAATGATAACTCACAAAGAAACCTACCAATCGCAGTGACGGCGGTTATATTTGAGCTGTTGTTGCCAAAAGACTTGTCTCCTATTGCGGCATTGTATTTACAAGGCGTCACATTAGAATTTAGTTTTGACGAAGAAATTGCAAGCTGCAAACATTCTTCCAAATTCGGGTGACTTAAAGACCAGTCCAATGTGGCTAAGATATGCATTTCCATCTGTACGAACATCTCTTCATCGTAAGCATTACGGCACATGATAGCCAACTCGCGAAGAGTGGGCACACGGCTTTTTTTATCCTCGTATTTGCCAGCGATCCAGAGAGCTGTGCAGCCTACCAATTGGTAATGTCTCTTGAAAACAATTCTTTTTGCACAGTATCGATCTACGATGTTTAAACACAAGAACAATGTCTGGGGGTGAAGTTTGAAAGACGCGTGAAGCTCAATTAAAAAGTCCAACAAAAATGGACGCATGAACCACTGTATTTCTGGTTGCAAATCTATCATAGCTGTGTTGACGGAGCTTGTAGTTTCTAACTCTGACAATGTGTGGGTGATATCCTTTACGTACTCCAGTGCCACTTTCTTATTGGCTTGTGTTTCGAGAAGCTCCAACATCATGGGGTATGCACGCGCCTTCACCATTGGAGGCCCGTATTTCTGTCGCTCTCCTCTAATTTTAGATTTAATCATGCTCTATTGAGTTGCTTATCAGCTATGAAGATCACGTTCTAACGTGTAGCAGAGTTTTATGCTAATTGTGCGAGTCTGTACTTCGAGCTGACTCTGTGATGCACTGATGATGGTCTTGATCGTCTTCTGTGTAGATAGACGCGTTGAGCCTAATTTCAAATGCGATCGTGTTTCTTGCCAGATTCTCTCCGTTCAGTCTTGGGTCAAATCAAGTTCTTTGCGCCCAATCCCTGTGTTCCGTGCTGGCTCCCTCAAGTTCCGGGAGACCAAGTGGAAAATTTTATAAAACGAGTGTAGTGTGTAAACGAGTGACTATTGAGACGAATTCTGGTCAAGAAGTTATCGCGAGTGTCGTGGCTCCGTAGATATAGCAGTCAGCGCTATCAGCTAGTTCCAGTCCTACCAGAAACACGCCTATACTTCGAAAACCCGTCACCGCTGTTTTTTTGCAGTACCGCGACCTGTTCAATCTGGTCCTAGAGGCCCGCTGTGATGCTCGTCAGCTCAGATCAGCTTTCTGTGCCGATCGGTCCTAGTCTGCTATTGAAAATGTGGCAGTTTCCCACAAATGCTCGGCTCGATTCTGTACTGCTGTTCTATGCCAGTGCCTGTGTCTGTGCGCCGTACTCTACCAGTATTTGATTTCTACACCAGTATTCTTATACCAGTATTCCTATACCAGTATTCTTATACCAGTATTCTTATACCAGTATTCCTATACCAGTATTCCTTACCGTTTTCCTCACCAGTTTCCTCACCAGTTGTCTTGCCCTTTACTTTCCAAGTTTCTTACTGGTGCTCCGCTATCGCCAGTATTTGCTTCTTCGATGCTCTACCAGTCCTTGTAAAACTATTTAGCAAAGTCCAATAAAGAGCCGTATATATAATGTGAATATATTAAATATACTCTCGATATATTACTATAGCTATATCGATCGAAGAAGACGTCTAATTTTTGATCAATTCCACCTCCAATTAGATTTTCTACTATATATATGGTGTAGGCTACATTTTACGTGATCTGCATCAACGCGGTGAGCACTCAGGGACAAAGTACAAGTCGAGTGTCTTGAACGTGTACAGCAATCCAACCGTGGATAGAGAACGCGAATTGGAATGAAATTCATCGCGTAGTGTGAGGATTGCATAGGGCGCAGAGACGGTATAGACGAGAGGGCGAGACTGGAGTGGGCAGTCTGCGAGCGGGAGGGAAGGGGTGGTTTGATGCGAGAGGCGATGCGAGAGTGGGGACGGTGTAGAGCTGAAGGAGTGGGTGATGGGATGGAGCATGTAGGGCGGGCAGGTAGGATGGAGGAAGGCGAAACGCGGTGGTGGGACGGCGCTGGCGGTGAGCTGGCGGGAGCGCGCCAGACAGCCGCTGGAGCGGCTGTCTATGGACGCTTCGCGATGCGATCATGGCATTGTAGCGTAGGGGACACGGTGAACGGTGATAATAGACGCTGCGGGCGAGACAGCGGTGCGTCGGGTTCTGAGGTTGTGGGTGCAGTGTTCCTATTATATGTTGCATGCTAAGAGTGAGACAAGACCCCCTCACAGAAGCCGTCAAGACCGTGCGACGGGATGGGCCATGGAGCCATGCTGGCTCCATGACTCTCATACCGTCTTGTTGCGAGCACCCTGGACACGCATGCTGAGACAGGCCCATGGCGAAAGGCGACAACGAGCTTTGGTCTTCGGGTGCAACACAGTGCCCAATTCGCCATTTATGTCATGGACTTACGAGTCTTGCTTGTGAATTAATTCGTTGTGCGTAGAACAACAAGTGGTGCGTCAGGAAGAATGGCACTGACGATCAACGATGCGTCCACAAAACACCTCCTCCTATTCTTCTCTCCGCGATGACTTCGCGCAACTCCATTGTGTCACAGGCCAAGATCAATTGGGCTGGACACCGGCCATTTCTCACAAATCGGCGTCTCGTGGATGCTCACAGACGTAGCTTTAGTCTCTAAGCAGAATGCCATAAAACGAGATTGGTGCACTGACTACCAGATAGCCCATGGATGGTCGCCAGGGAAGCCACAACAAGCGTGTAGTCGTGTCGAGGGCAGTTCAGACGGGTTACACCGTTCATATGGTGCGCATCTGCGAAACGCAGCACTCGCTCCTGGCATCAAAGCTTACTCTGTACACCAGGCAGAAGGAGCTGCCCAACCGCCTGAAGAGAGAGGTTAGAGAAAATGAATTACGGATCGAGGTCAAAATAGAACAAATAGGGGAAGCATCTGCTGGTCTTAGATGTCCAAGATGCTTAACGAGACCTGATAATGCGATTAGAGCCTCGAAGGAGTGTGAAGCGTGCGTATAGTCTAAAAAAAACCCTCTGTGTAGTCTTTATTTTCTCCCTTTATGTTTGGTACCACCGTTGAATCAGTCGTACGATGCTGGACAATACCCAAAGACGTTCACTGGGTAGAAACCAACGCGTGCGAACATTCTGGTGTGTTACCGTGCCTTCCAGTAAGAGTTTGACGTGAAGGAGGCGGGAAATGGGTTGTTACAATTTCGGAAGTGACATTTACTATGTAGTATTAAATTAAATTCGTATGTACACTGATAATTCGAACATCATGTAAAAACCGAGTTTCTGGTGCCGGGTTACAGCGCGCTTAGTAGGCACCTCTGCCTCTACCACCTCCACCTTCTTGACTGGCTTCTTCATTTTTGATGGTTTCGTCAATGGAGAGTAAGAGTGTTGCTGCCTCGGTGGCCGATTCAATGGCATTGGTCTTGACCAAGGCTGGTTCCCAGATGAAGTTTTTCAAATTGTTGGCGATGCTTTCCTTGTGGAAGTCTATACCGTAGGAAGACTCGCCCTTTGCGTGTGCACTTCTCAATTTGTTCAAAAGCTCAATGCTGTCGAGTCCGGCATTTTCACATAACTGCCTTGGTACTATTTCCAAAGCCCTGGCAAAAGCCGATATGATGAGCTGCTGCTTTCCAGCGATCGTTTTGGCGTAGTCTCTCAAATACTTCGAAAGCTCCATCTCGATGGCACCTCCTCCAGCAACAATTGATGTGTGAGTAACCGCTCTCTTGACAATCATGATGGCATCATGCAAAGACCTCTCGACCTCGGCTATAACCTGTTCAGCACCTCCTCTCAAGATCAAGGTACATGTCTTCGTTTGTGGGCATCCCTTAAAGATGTTGTATCTTTCAGATCCAATTTGAACCTCTTCAAACACGGCGCATGTGCCCAAATCCAGGGGCTGTATATCAGAACAAGTGGACTGGATCGAACCACCAACAGCTTTGATGACTCTGTCCATGTCCTCGCTGGATACTCTTCCTGCGCAGAAGATATCTCTGTCTGCAAAATATTGGGTAGCTAAATCACCAATGGGCAATTTAGAGAGCACAATGTTAGCACCTGTTGCCTTGATGGCTTCAAGCTTGGCAAAAATTATTTGCCATTCTGCATCGACGATATCCTGGTAATCTTTGACTTGCTCGACTCTGACTTCGGCATTATCTCTTTCAGCTTTCAACTCCAATTCCACATTCAAGTTTACAATTTTTGGGTTCTCAAACTTCTTTGGCTGTTGTTCAAAACCAGCGTATGAGAAGGTTTTCTTGAATGCAACTCCATCTATAAAGAGAGACTCTTCCATGCCTCCTCCTGCAACTTTTTTGATACCGATAAGTTTCTCGTCAAGATCTTCCTGATCAAGCGACAAAACGGCATCCACTGCCATCTTCGTGAAGAACTCTGAGCTTCTGCTGATAATCTTGGAAGACATGGCTGTGGTGGCACATTTTTCGAGCATATGTCTAAATTCCTCCTCTTCTGACCTTTTCACATCGACCGAGATTTCTTTCACCCTCTCAACCGCGAGCTGGCAGGCCTTCCTCAATCCCTTGATGATTATGTACGACGAGATTCCGTCCTCAATGAAAGTTTTGCTTTCCTTCAACAATTCTCCTGCCAAAAGTGTAACCGATGTGGTACCATCTCCCACCTCTGCGTCCTGGGCACGGGCAATGTCAACCAATAATTTGGCAGCAGGGTGCACGATGTCCAACAACTTCAATATAGTGGCTCCATCATTAGATATAGTGGTTCTGCCGTTAGAAGACACGATCAAAATGTCCGATCCAAATGGTCCCAATGTCGATTTCAACGTCTCTTGGATCGCTAAGCACGCATTTATATTGTTAAGTATCTGCCCTTTGCCTTGAGATGCTTCTGTTCCTTCCTTCAAGACAACAATAGTAGGCGTCTGGTTTGAAAATGACATGGTTGATTGTAAATGATGCCTCTTATAACTGAACGAATACTATCTTCTTCTGCCTTATTACTATAGATACATCAACTGGAAAAGATGTTGATGAAAAATTATCATACACGACCATTTCCAATCACAAATTCGAAATTTTTCACTTAGAGTAGAATTGGAGTACAAGATAACGATGTTTGCGTTGAGAAAGGAGGTTTACAAGAGGGCATGCCCTTTCATAATACCCCGGAGAACCATAGCGATGAAGGGGGATGTCCATTTGTCCAATAGAAGAGTGATGAGAAAGATAAAAATGGGCAAAGCCCGTCCAGCCATATTTCATCAGTTCGAGACATTGGTAGAGCTCAGTGATGGATCTGTGATAAAACGTCGGTCGCAGGCACCCAAGGATGAGATCAGAATGATCAACGATCAGCGTAACAGTCCCTTTTGGAATCCCAACAGATCAGATCTTACCACTGTGGATGCTAACGAGACAGGCAAGATCAATAAGTTCAAGCAGAAATTTTCCATGTTTGATCACCAGGAGGCTGAAAACGGTGCTGTCGAAGCTGAGGGAGAGAACAACAGCGAGGACGCCGCCAAAGATGAGTTAATAGAACTTATGGGCTACAATGCCGAAGAAGTGCAGAAGGGTGGGAAATTGTCGGATAAGAAGCTGAACAAGAAGAAATAAGCACTTATCATGCAATAAATAATGTACATAGTATTTACAGCTAATATAAATCATTTGGGTATGATCTGCAACATCTCGTCCAGGAAAGTGGAAGTCGTGAAAGCGGTTCGGGGTATCTTGTATGCAATGTCAGCTACGGACAAACCTAGAAATCTGAATTCGTCGATAGCCCATTCTAGCAATGCTGTGTCTTCGTCGATCAAAGATTGGTCAAATATGATCTTTAGACAATCAAGTTGATTGTGACTCAGGATTAAGAGCAAAGGTGCGAGGACTTGAGGTACACCATATTTGGAAATCGAGATACTATGTTTTTTCCATGCCAGTGATGGCTGGGGCGAGCTCACATTAGCCAAGTTTGAATATAGCGACCTTGTTGCCCTATTACTTACTTTTGTTGTTATATGCCTCATTATTTCGGTGGTCACCAGCTGATATATTTTATCTGTCATTGGGAGTTGTTTGAACTCCCGTGCCAACAGAGACAATATTTCATCCTTCGTGAGACTAGTAGGCTCTGAGAGAAGAAATTTTAGAATGCTTATATAACCTAGTTTCAGAAGACTTATATGATGTCCTCGGAGAACTTTTCCACATTCTTCTATGTCCTTCTTGTTGATTAATGTTTTGATTATCACATTGATGTCCAGGGCATTTAGGCCAGGCTCTGATTTCAAAATATGCTTCAAGATTTTTTCTGCGCCGTCCTCATTTCCCTGACGCACAAATGCTTCAAAAAGCAGTGAAAGTGTCTGTCGTCTCAAGGGTGTTTGTAACTTCTTTATGATATTCCCGAACATGCCAAAATATTGGGATCTACCGCCCAATACTATCAATAATGTATTCACGACCAGCTCATGGGTTAACAATTCCTCAGTGACATAATCCTCGATAAATCGTCCAAACATTGCGTCGTCTCTATCTGCCAACTGTTTTAGTAACAAAGCCATCATGTTAGGTCGTCTTTCGTAGTCTCTATTTGGATTTGTATTTGAAACCTCAATGAACAAAAAATGAGCCTTACCGGTGTTACCAAGCTTCAAGTTGCATTCAATGAGATCGTAGAGGCAATCCTTATGCTCCATATATCTTTCCAAATCACCCAGGAGATAGAGATCATAAAAAAGATTGGCACAATGTACATAGTCAGAATCAGATAACAAGTACTTTAGTATTGACATCTTGTCTAGATCATATTGGTACTCTGGGGGCACTTTTTCCAAGATTTTCAATATGGCGTATGAATTGTACATGTTGTGTAACTTCTTGTCAATCATCAATACCTCAAGTATGATATTCACTGCCTCTTTAGAAGGTCGAATATTGTTTGCAAAGCAATCCATGGCAAATGAAGCTGCCAATAATGGTTCCCCTGATATCACGGTCTGCTCTAGAATAATGTTTGCTACTCTTTCCACTCTTTCTGCCTCGTTCATTGTTTCATAATTCGCAGTTAGCAGTTTCCAGCTATTCTCGATCGATTTTGAGTAGAGTCCATGCTGTAAAAATCTCTCGAATATCCTCCCAACTTTATCTGTATTACCCTCTAGGCATATTTCCATGATATCGTGTAAAATAAGTCCTCTTATAGAATTTGATATCATGTAGCTCGCAACAAGTTTATCCCAAATCTCGTCCTGGGAGGCATGAAGTGAAATTGCATCCTCCATGAATTTTCTGTTTCCTTTATTATAGAACTCAAGACAGTCCAGTGCACTGTATCTATATCGCTTTCCACTGTAAAGTAGTCCCCACCCTTTTTGGAATCTCATATTTTGTTTTACATTGTTCAGATTAACATCTTTATCTTGATCTCTATTCTCCCTTATTTCTTTTATTCTCACTGATTCTAGCTTGTTATGATTCGAAACAGAAAAGTGAAACATTGAAGTCTTCTTTCGAAGATTGAGTATCCCTCTAGTTCCCACTGCCTGTCGTATCATGGGATCCAGCCCTCTAGCTATTAATCAAAGAAGAGAAGAGATATATTTTTTCAGTACTACATAAAGGTTGTGAAAGTTTCTATAGTTCATCATGATGATTTGACTATCCACATGATCTATACAATTGTACAGTCGCCTAGACCGAACCCATACATAACTTTCTCAACTTCCTTCTTGACCACAAGCCAGTCTTTGCGTCTTTGAACAAATTCGTAAATCTCTTCTTGTCCAAAAATCCCATTAAATTTTGATAAATCACTTACTAACTTACCGATGGCCTTGGAATCGTCTCCGCTGATTAAATAAATGTTCCCCACCTTTTTCAAAGCCTGAAATAGAGGAAGAATGTTCCTTCTGTTTGTCTTGATATGATTCATGATGAATTCGTGGTAAAGATTCAAATCGGATATAAGATTCGTTGATCCAATGACAGATATGGTGCTGCGTTTCAATGTCTTGACTATCAACTGAAAGAATCTTTCAGCAATTTCTTGTTGAAAAACGTCTACGATAGACTTCTCTGCACTATCTACCAAGAGATCTATGTTTTCATCCAATATACTCACAACCTTTTTGGCAGCCCCTGTCACCCCAAAAGAGGCCGCGTTGGGAGGCGGGTCGTAGTCTGAATCCTTTAAATCCTCTCTGAATACAGTTTCGAGCTCGGTGACCAATATCTCTATTCCGATGTTTAGTCCATCTGCAACATATGTGTCGACCATCCCTTCGACTTTCTTCTTATTTTGTATGGATGGGTTAAGAACTGAATTCTCGTGCTTTACCACTTGCCTATTCAACATCTCCTCCTTGTAAAATATATCCAACATTTGTATAATCAAGTCGGCCATGTTGATCAATTCGAAAAACATGACCAATGGTCCAATCAACGATGAATCTGACGATGCAAGCGTAATGTCTTTCGGGTTGTACGTTTGGAGGTATGTGAGTGCTTTACTGAACCCTGGACGCAAGTGATCGTTTCCTATAGAATCAAGTACATTTATGAATATCTCCTGCATTGTCGAAAAAACGTCTTTCCTTAGCGCAACAATAGTAAATTCTTTGAATTTCAATAAACGATGAAGAGAAGTCTTGGTTTCATTCAAAACTGTGATGATCAATTCAGGACTGAAAATCTTGTTGAGAGATCTAATGTTCTCGGATAGAATATGCGCTTTCGCTTGCATCTCCGAATAGTTATTTTCGTCGGCTACTTCGTCACTTTTACCAGCAGCCGTATTTATGGTGAAAACCTTTTTGAAACTGGTCAAAAAGTCATTTTTTGTTTCTGTTTTGACGTGCCTCAAGAAACTCTCTGTAGTTTCAGCTTCCCTTTTCTTGATGAGATGATTCCAGCTCATGATATTCTCATTTGTAAACGCTCGAAAAGCCAGACTTTCCTCTCTAATGTACTCCGCCACAAAAGTCTCGTACAGCATATCTATTAGCTCCCTGACTAGATTGAAATAAGAAGAGCCTATATTTCTGCTCTCATGCAATTCGTTGATGAAATTAATTGTCAATTTCTCATACAAATAAGGAATCAATTCCAAATATGCGCCTCTCTGTTTCGAAGTCTCCGTCAACAGCATTATCAACTCTACAAACTGGTTCGAGATGAATTCCTCGCTGACTTTGTACATCATAGGAATCTGAGCTGGAAATATATTATCAATAATTTTCGACTCTTGATTGAATGCATCGGCTAGGTCTTTGATGAGATCGGTGAATGCGTCTTCATTCAACTTGGACATGTTTGAATCTTCTTCACCTGGTTCCCTAAAAAATTTATCTCCGTCAAAAACTTCCAAGTTGAATAATAACTTGTCTTCATTGTCAAAAATGGTCTTTTGTAGAAAAAAGTCAATCAACGTTTGTTCGTTGTTTAGTTCAACTAGAATCAAAACGAACCGTCGGGTCGTCTCATATTCCTCCAAGTCATAGTGGATATCGATTTCTCTTAGCAAAGCATTTTCGAAAATCTCGAACAATGCATCAATCTTATCTCTAGCCATATTTCTGGAATCCTCATAGAAATCTATTCTGTTGAATTTCAATAGATTAGACAATATTCTTGCCTGTTCCTCGGGTGTCTGGAAGTCCTTGAATATTCTTAGTTTGTTGTACGGCTTATCCACAAGTAGATCATTGTAATACCCATTGAGAGACTTATAAATCTTCAAGACTTGAAACTTGGCCATTTTAGGCAGCTTGATACAACCATCTAGGCACATCAAGGGATTGTTTAGATGCAGTAAGTTGACATTCTCCTCTTCTCTACCCTTCGACGACTGAACACTGTCTTTCCACAATCCTAATATATTTAGTTTTGATATCCATAAATGTGGATGGTTGACGGCCTTGAATGTATTTCTGGATACTTTCTCAAACGAAATTAAGTCCTGGACCGACAAGTACCTAGCAAGAGTCAGAGCTATCAGATACGGTATCACCTTTGGATCATACACATCAATGTCCGTATTCCATATAACTTGTGCCATATCTTCTTTTAATCATCCAGGACTCTTGATAGGATAAAATATAATTTTTCAATGTAAAAAATCTCAAGACCCCAGTATATCTACCTTTATTATTACACTAGCATTGTTGATAGACTGAGTTACAAGTCGGAGAGAGATGTTAAAGGGATTACCGGGATTTCGTTTTTGTCGACGAAGAATCCTCGTAATGGCCCCTGCAAATCTCCATTTTATTGCACAAGTCTCAACCTCATCTATAAGGCATCAAGAAAATAAAAAACAGCATAGTCAGTCTGTATCTATCGGAAACCGCATATCTAAATATCTTGTTGGAATAATAAAGAATGAATCTAAAGCTTTAGCAGATGCTTTGGTCAGTGAATCTCCAGAGTATCTTCCGAAAGACGACATTGAAGACTCTATATTCCGTGCAGAGTACACCAAGTTAAACTCCCGTGTGAAGATGGATTTGGAAGGAAAAATCGATAACTATAACAAGCTAAGTGCACTTCTCACGTACGATCCTATACTAGTGCATCCTCTGATTTACTGGGGCTTATACATGAGATTGGAACAGAATCTAGATAGAGATTTGGAGACTACTTTACTTCGAAGGTTTATATATCACAGAAGGTTCGAGGTCTGCTGGAAGATCTTGCTAGACGGATATACCACGATGAATGACATTGATGACCAGTTGGATTTCTTCTCAAAAGAATTGGAAATGTGCAATAACTTAGAATTTGGAGTCTGTGATTTGTTGATCGCAGCCCACCTGGTAATTGCCAACAACAACATATTAATGACCTTGATAGAAAGCATCTCTTTCAAATTCAAAATGAATCCGAATTTACCCCAGACGTTATTCGAGCACAATCAGAAGCTACAAAGCATAGACTCGCTAGATCACTTGACCCAATTTCATGACTCTCTCGAGCCGAAGCTCAAAAAGAGCTTATACATCAATGGATTGTACTTCAGAAATTACACTAGAATATTGAGTTCGCTTTCTGGGGATGAGCAAAGCAGAAGAGCTATCAAACGCTTTCATAAAGATTTATTCGAGGCAAATGAATTAACAATTGTCCCGGGATGGTTATCATTTATCTTAAAGAACCCACAAGGATCTGATATTTTCACTCTTACAGACACAGACTACAGTGATACGAACATTCTGAAAGAAGTTACGCAAATAGATCTAATTCCTTTCACGATGCTCAAACATAAAAGGATTAAGATCAATCAATATGAGCTTCTTTTCTGTATGAAAGCTTTATCAACGAGCAATGTTTACGAGTGTTACGATATTTATAAGAGAGTTTTGAAGCGATATAAGGCAAGCCCTAACACATTTGTCGCCAATCAGCTAATGACAACAGCTCTAGAAAGTGATGATAAAAGACAGTTGAGTAGCATAGCCAGAGATTTGTATCACTTCATTGATGACGATTTGATAACTTCCGTTTTGCTCAAAATCTATCCATATTCTAAAGAGCTGTTCCACACATTCTTGAAGCGTATAGACAGAGACAAGAATTTGAACAGGATGCAAATATATAAAACGTTTATCGAGAAGTCGCTAAAGGAAGGCAATACCAAGGTGACCATTGAATCCATCATGGAGCTTTTGAATGCGTTTTATAAATCAGATCTTTCTTCGTTCGTTCTAATGACTACATTGTCTCATATAAGAAAGACAGATTACAACAAGTCGGATAGATATCAATTCTTCAAGACTCTTGTATTAGAAAGAAACTACTCCACATATGCCCTTCTTGAGATTATCCGGTGTATCATCAGAGAAGACGATGCTAAATTCAATGATATCCACTGTGAAGTATTTCAAAATCTAATTCAAAAGTCATTGAACAAAAAGAAATTATTGAATCGTATACCACATCTAGAATGGAACAGAGAAAAAGATTTCGAGGCACTTTACAAGTATGCTACTCATTTGGAAAGATCCCGTTTTCACAATAGAATGAGAGCTTTGGCCCAGTGTATATCACAGCTTCCTGTTGATGAAATAACGAGAATCTTAAACTTATATCATGCCCTTATCAACAGTGATGGATTTGAGTATATTTCCTCAAGAACTGGAAAAGCGTACATACTTGACAGTCTCCTTATTGACTTAGTACGATTTTTAGAGAGAATGCTGACTGAGAGTCCAAGAGAATGTCTCTCAAAAGTAAGAAGACTAGCACAAAACTTGCTGTTCAAATCTGAAGTTATTCAAGGTTCGATGTACAGGTTGATGGTCAAGCAGGATTCGAATAAGGCTCTAGAGTTCATAAGATTCCACAACGATAACAACTCAAAATTGACCAAATCTTCTATTCGTTATATCATCCTTGGCATATTTCATAATAATAGCATTCTGCCAAGTAAAAGATTCTCCACATTTAAGGCATTGAACGAGGAACTCGGGAAGAACGATTACAATATCACGTATGACAAGCATACAATTATAGAGATGATCAAGGTTCTCGTTCTCATTTACGAATCTGATCCGCATAATTCACCTGTGTCTGCAACGTGGATCATTAACTACGCATTTTCAAAGAAGCTACCTCGCAAAATAATCCTACATTGGATAAAAAGGTTGAAGCCCCTGACGATTAATATTAATTTATAGAACATGTACATAGATGCAAATTCACCAAAACTTGCTTGCATATACTTTCGTCATCAATAGATATCACTTTGATCCAGAAGAAGATGTTCAAGCTCCTTCGAAGTCTTCACCGTCTTTTCCTTTCTTCTTCTATTTGAAACCCTGGTTTATCATGTTAGTAAGTTTCAGATATCCAAGTTATTACGATTACTCACCAATTGCGGACTTGATTGCTAGAAAGCTTCGTCCTGTTCGTCAACTCATTGGTTGATGAGGCAGTCAAATATGGATAGGATACATTTTCCTCGTACCAACCTTCTAAGATTTTGAGTTGCTCTCTTGAAATACGATTCTTTCTTTCCAATGGACTTGATTTGATATCTACCCCCGCGTCTTGGTTGTCAATACTTGAAGACGGAGGAGTATTCCATTCGGTGAAATAAGGCATCTCGTCGTACTTATGACAAACGTATTCATACGGATTCAATTTTGCGAGTTCTTGATGGAGACTTGTTCTCTCAATTAACATAAACCGTAAGACCTTGCTGAGTTTGTTGATCTCGGATATGACATCTTCTTCCTCCTTGGTGAGTCCTTGTTCACTGCCCAAGATGCTCTTTATAGTGCCAATATAACCATAGATGTCATTTTTCATCGAATCAGAATCAAACACAGGGAATGTGCAGATTGCAATTATTTGCATCTTTAGATTCGTTTGAATCATATTGGACTTGAACAAATTTCTATTATCATTCATCTCTGGATTATTGTACATGCTGGGAATTGTTCAGCCAAACCTGATCATTTTTTATATACAACATTGCACTCGCAATATTGTGACAAGTAATAGTCTATAGTCTTTCTTTTGTAATAAAATGGTTTTAATGAGCTTCACGGCAGCTTCGCTCTAGTGAGATTAAGGGACACTGTAAGATCTGCAGCATCATCTGAACCAAGTTTGAGACGAGTGCAAGTATCTCATTCCAAAAGCAGTTAGTGCGCCATCATGTAGTAGTCACCTGCACTACGAATAGTCGACTTCCACTTATCAGATTCTCATTGCCTCAATCCAGACCCTCTCATTCGTGCTTGTCAATTTCTGTTAACCTCCACTCTAAATCTCCGATCTATACACCCTATTCTTGCGTATGTTTCTTCACAGCCAACAAATTCACGTTCATTCGACGTTTACGAAAGACATCCGCAAGACTCCAATCATCCTTTGGTGCACTTAGAGAGCAGTTTGATATTGTAGGATATTTGAATCTTGTATATTATGTACAGGATGTGTTAATCTTTAAATCATCCTAGCATAACCGTCCTGTACTCCGGTGGAACATGTATGTAATAATAGTGCCTAATAGGGAAATGTGATAAATCTTGCTGAAGGTTAGGGTCGATTTTGCATCCCACTTTCATCTATTATCGAGTACTTTGGTCCACTTTCTGCTGATAGTCGAATGTAATTCGACAACCTTGATGCGGCCCAAAAGCGAGGCTTGAGCAATATTAGACTTGCTGAACTGAACAATACGCAATGTCTTCCGCAGTGAATAGATCTTCAGCAGAGGATTTCACCCAAAAGATTCGCCTGCTATTGTTAGGTATAAGCGGAGTTCAGAAGATGTGGTAATTAGTAGGACTTATTTTATATCTTCATGCAAGTGATACTGTATGGCACTTGATCCTATAGTCGATAATGTATGATGAAATGACAAGTCATTGGATTAAAGTTTGCTATGGTTTCCTAATTGTTGAAAATGGTGAAGTCAAATGTTTCAAGTTAGCAAGAAAGGGCACTTTAGATATCTATTTCATGATAATTAGTAAGTTTCACATCAGAAACAGCGTTTATATATTCAATCCATCCGCACAGGCATTTTATAAATAAACTGTTTGAACAGATAGATTGCACACTGTATTTTGCAATGGTCAATAACAAGTTGATACCCAATAGATTTACCTCGAAGTTCAAGTCAGGCAAGGGATTGGTCAGACCCGACCTAAGGAAGCTAGAACGTCAAAGTAACGACAAGAGAATGCTTTCAGAACAGATATTCTCCGTTACAGATATGCCCATCTTGCCGCAGCCATCTAATTCTTTGAGGGAACTTCTTTTAAGATATAACCTTCTCAATGAGTCATCAGTAATCAACCCCAATCCCAAGAGATACCTGCTCGCGAGAAAGAACCACAAGATATACAAGACAAAGAACATTAATGGCTTCATTGCCTTTAGATCATTTTATAGCCGTTTAATATCCAATCCCGATCACCAACGAGAGCTTTCTGTGTTATTGGGTAAGCTATGGGAGAAGGAACCCAGTAAGGCAATATGGACTAGATATGCCACAGAGTATAATGTTCTGCTGAGAACGTCTGAATCAACAGGCTTACCATTCGTGGATTGGCTCTGTCAAGCTCTTCACCTTGATACCCAGGAACCGGAATCATGCACAAATACTGTGCGAAACTCCAACTGGCAATTTTCATCCAAGAACGATTTAAATATGGTTGAGGATGTATACTTAGTGTGGTGATGTCTGGTTCAACATCATGATGCATTTCGGCACTCAGTGTCTGGGTATGTAATTTGATACTTACGTTGTGTGGTGATAAATATAACAATCAATTAACATTTCTAAAGCAGTGATGTAAGGTAGAAATACCTTGACAGAGCAGTTCGATACACTTAGATACTCACTGAGAAGTCCACCAAAATCCAACTGCTTGCCTCTTGTTGTACTCGTGAAGTTTGTCAATTTCCTCACCGGGTAAACATGTTTGAATTGGCTAGCATGTATTCTGTTGCTTATGTTATCTTACCTATGTTATAATAAGATGACTTTGACCTGTCTGAGTTGGAAGTTCATGATTTTGTTCCATTGTTTCTACTCGATATCGCTATAGAGAGTGGAAGTATGAGTTAATATATGAAAACACCTACGATAGTGAATTCTTTGAGGGGATCTTCCCAATGCTACCACACATTGAAATATATATGTTTTCTCTTGTCCGAGGTATTAACCTCATTTCAAAGGCTAGATGTTCTCGAATACCTCCTTCCATTGATCTCAACCGAATAGGATATGGTTTGTGTGATAGGAGGTTGCAATGATTCGGGTTCATTGCAAGTGTGATCGAAGGGTTGCAAGGGATATGCAGTCCAGCATTGATTCAATTATTTTTCCCCCTTTGAAACCAGTCAGCCATGGTACTAGGTGGAAGTACATGCACACCACAAGACGATATCATGTTACCATTATTTGATTGACAACTGAGCTTTCTGATCTATTTTCTAATCCAGGACGCATTCTGGTCTTCGATGTGTTGAAATCCGTGTTACACTTGGAGATGTCGAGCAAGTGTCACTCAAAAACAACGATCAAGAGAAGTTAGACAAAGGACCATTAAGACCTCAACATGACTGTCTTATTATCATTTCTTTGCATTGTATCAGGCTAACAGTCTACGGTCGAATATGTCAATCTCAATGGTTTTGAATCTGATTTCCTTTTAGGCATCGAGTGGATCTGTAAATCAAAGACTGTACATAAACTTCGATGCTGCAATTTCGTCGTAAATAGAGATCGATGTTTAAAACTACATTTTTGCATATCCCTTGCAACTACCTAAATGCCACTTGATACCAGGATTTGACATTGTAAATTCCATTTACAACACTCGTCTTCCCAATGAAGGTCGTTGAATTGCACTCAATGTGTTTGGAAAAGGTAAAAGAGCGAGATCACTAGGAATAAAGACAACCCTTTTAGTCCATTTTCGATAAATAAGTTGCATCCAGTGTAACGCGGAGGCAGTTCTAGTAAAAAAGAATATTATCATAGACCATCGTCTCACATACTTGATATTGTGAGGGACATCAGGGTATCAAATGTCAATGGACCAACCTTTTCACATATAAGTTAAAAGGATCCAATGTGAAACTTGCAAAATAGTTAATGATGCATACCCCATCAACAAGGACTAGAAATGACTACAACCGAAGATGTTTATGCCATCAGCTTCACTCTTCCAAAGCGTTCTCATCCTGCGGATACGCGTCTCCAACATATGAAAACTTCCGATTTAGCGCAATTAATCACGGACGTCTCCTTTCCCGCTATATCTACGAACGTTAAACCTGCCGATGTAAACCTTGAAAATAAGTTCATCAACTGCAACACGTCAGCAAGCACAGTGAGCAGGAAGGTAACCAAGTCTCGAGAGGACACATTTCGTACAAGAAATCGCTTCATCATTGCCAGAAACGTATTGGGAAAGATGGTTAGAATGCAACAGATGGACCTCAATAGTATATCCAAGGTAGTCTCCTTGATATGGAAAAGGAATGGAAGGCCTTTACATGACTACTTTGAGTATCTTTCGCTTTTGGAGTCTTACTGGTACGAAAGGTTCAGGTCTACTAATAAGAACACATCTAAGAATACCCCCAAACAAATTTTTGATTTATTGGAAGGTGTTGTTCCTTACTCAAACATGACTTCAACTTCTTATACGACCTCCAAGCCGCCTCGTAAAAGATTAAGTCCTTCCACCCCTTCTCCCAAGGGATCGAAGTTCAGAGTCTTCAAGAGCAGTCCTCAGCGCACAAAGAAAGCGAAAAGGACCGATGATTATATGAATTGTAAAATCCAAGATTTCTTCTACGACAATCTTGGGATGCTTACTCCAGATATGTTTTTCCACAATGTGTAATTTATAATGGTAATGAAACTCTATGATACCCTATTCCTATTTCCCAAGCTTGTAATAAGTAACAGTAGTAACTATTGTGATTCTCAAATAGGTACTTTGAGACTTTCAATGGTACTTCTTCATTACTGCGAAATTTATATAAAACTTGTATAGTGCCTGCTTAAGTTACACTTCAATTAGCCACTCTACTATAAACATGAACTCTGAAATTGCTTCTGCCAATAGTCTCATACAGTGCTTGAGAGAGCTAGAGATTATTACTGACAAGAACAGCAAACTCCACGAATCGCAGATAGTTAGCTCTTGTGCTCCTGACAGCGATGAACTATCCAAAAACCAGTTCAATATTTTTGAGCGATCCAAAAACAGGATGATCAAAGTAAGTATGCGCATGTGAGTACCCAGTGATCTTGTACATACGTAAGAATACTAAGGTTTGCAGTTGTCTAGTATAGTGGGAATTGGGGACAGGTTCTCTATAATCAACCTTTATGAGTCTCTCAAGATGCACGTCATGAGATCTGGCCAAAGGAGTATAATGAATGAGGGTCCAAGTGACACAGATAAGGTCAATGACAATGGTTTTCATCTTGATAGAGTTAGAATATGCATTTCTAATGGTGGCCCTGATGGTGCAAGGAAGGAGAGCATATTTACCAATTTCGATCTCTCGAGACCTCCCTCTTCCGTAGAGAGGAAAAGGAGAACAGTCATTTCGCCGTCTACCAGAGACTTTCTAGAGCACGCCTACTGTATCCAGCCAAATCCCACTAAGAAAGACAGAGAGTTGATTGCAAAAAAGTGTAATATGACTCCTGTGCAGGTGAGAGTATGGGTAAGTATTCGCTTTTGAGTTCACCACATATTCGTCCACGTACTAACTACCAGTTCACAAACAAGCGTATGCGCACCAAATCGACTCCTTCCACCAGGTGAATGTTGCATTGATTTCACACACGATTGTATGCTCGCACGGTGACTCTTGTAATATCTTACGGCTTCTTGTTGTATACACAGCTACACCTTTGGCACTTTATAGATCTCCTATACTGATATAGAGTAGACTACGGTCTCGGTTTATATGAACACATACGACTCAATGCTGGCAGGTGCTTGTCTTGTTCGTCCGATGCGTCGCATTGAGCACTTGCAGCTATTGCAGGGTTGAAGAACATATTGGCTGAAAATCACCGTATATACAGAAAGTCACATTTTACCCATTTGGATGCGGTTGCAGAGTAGTAGATAGAACCCGATTTGTGCGTAGGCCCAGCATCCCGACGCCTTCCGGGATTCATGTGACCCCCTGGCAGTGAATCGGAATCTCCGTTGCCAGCGGGTGCTGAGACGACTTCAGCGTCTCAACGCAGTATTGAGATTTTGTGCTTCCATCAATCTCGTGTACTATGTTCACCTTTCATTGGCCCCCGTCGTATATATCCATCTGAGCCAGCAGAGTATCAACCAAGATGTGGACATGTCCACATCTTGGTTGACACTAGTCATTGCTTACAGGTTTTACAAAGAGTCGCTTTCTCTCTCCTCTGCTCCCTGGGTCGATGGTGTCTATTTCCACATATAGTGTGGAACATATCTCTCGGCCAAGTTTACATATCTAACCCCAAATATCTCTCTGAACATTCAAACAAAAAACGAATGAGTGCCCAAGCCGCCCACTATCAGATAGTCACCATGCCTTCCATACTGCCTCTGTTTTAAACGAGATATGGCTGCTGGCCGGGCACTATCGATCAGCTAAATCGGTTCCTGAAATCGGTGAGAGATACTTCATATAAAGTATGGGCGTGTAAATTATTTAATCATGGATCAAAACAAACCTCATAACTTCGTTTATTCTTTAGTTAAGCAGTTTGTTGAGCGTCATATACCATAAAAGAGAGAGTGAGTAACAATGTCCAATGGGGACGACGGATTCAACTCTAAAAACTGGGTCTGGGTACCGGAAAAAGAGTTTTTTGCCAAAGGTTACATCATTGACTATTTGAACGATGGTAAATGTAAAGTGGCAGTGATCAATGGCAACAAGGAGAGCCACCGGGTGGTGGAAAGCAAGCAGTTGGAGAATTGCAATCCAGCCAAATTCAATAAATGCGAGGATATGGCCGAATTGACGCACTTGAACGAGCCTTCTGTTGTTTACAACTTGTACTTACGATATAACGATGACATGATCTACACATATTCCGGGTTGTTCTTGGTTGCTATCAATCCATACAAGTCTTTGAACATCTATGAAGGGGTCACTTTGAAGAAGTATCATTCGGCCGATGGCGAACGTCCTCCGCCTCATATTTTTGCAACGGCAGAAGGAACATACAGAAACCTTCTTGCCAACAAAAAGGATCAGTCTATTTTGGTTACAGGTGAAAGTGGAGCTGGAAAGACAGAGAATACCAAAAAGATCATCCAGTATTTGTCCTCGATAGCTCCGGACGATGCGGAAAACGCCCATGACCGTAGTATAGAGACCAAAATTCTCGGAGCGAACCCCATATTGGAAAGCTTCGGTAATGCTAAGACGATAAAAAACAATAATTCCTCGCGTTTTGGTAAGTTTATTAAGATCTTTTTCAGCTCCAAGGGTGCCATAAGCGGTGCTGTTATTGACTACTATCTATTGGAGAAATCAAGAGTTGTGGGTCAATCCATTGAAGAGAGAAATTACCATGTATTCTATCAATTGTTAAAAGGATCTGAAAAATACTTGAAAGAATTCAAATTAACTGATTCTCCAGACGATTACTCATACTTGACGGAAGGATCCATTGACATTCCTCGGGTTGACGATAAGAAAGAATTTTCGATCTTGGTAGACGCGTTTAACACTATGGGGTTCGAAGAGCCAGAAATTGAGTTCATCTTTCGCATACTTGCAGTAATATTGCATCTAGGTAATTTAGATTTTGGTTCATGGAAAGCGGAGCAGGCTAGTTTCAAGTCAGGCACACCAATCAATGTTGTCGCGGACCTTTTGGGTGTAAACGAAGCGGAGCTTACTCAACAGTTTATCAGGCCCAAAGTCAAAGCAGGTCGAGAGATGGTGCAAAAGTCCAGAAAAGCACCAGAGGTCAAATTCACAATAGATGCTTTGTCTAAGCATCTATATGAGCGGATCTTCGAATACATCATCACCCGCATCAATGACAATTTGATGATCGACAGCTCTGAGGATATTCTTAACTTTATTGGGGTGTTGGATATAGCAGGTTTTGAGATCTTCAAACATAATTCATTTGAGCAGTTATGCATCAACTATACAAATGAAAAATTACAACAATTTTTCAACCATCACTCTTTTATTTTGGAGCAAAGCGAATATCTAAGAGAAGACATACAATGGGAATTCATTGATTTTGGCTTAGATCTTCAGCCTACTATTGACTTAATTGAAACAAAGAAGCCGATGGGTGTGTTCGAAGTATTGAATGAAGAATGTATGATACCTAAATCAAGTGATAAGTCGTTCATGGAAAAGCTTGCTGCCAGTTGGGGAAATGGAAAGAGTCCCAAATTCGAGCAAAACAAAATTAAAAGTGGCTTCATAATCCATCACTATGCCGATAAAGTTGAGTATAATGTGGAAAACTGGTTGCAGAAGAACACTGATCCTGTGAGCGTAAACATTCTCAAGTTGTTGGCTGATTCTAAGAACAAGTATATTAAAGATTTAATCAAAACGGATGATCATTTAGTATCAGAGATGTCGTCCAACAAGAGAGAAAGAAAAGCCAAGACAATTTCTCAAAAGCATAAAGAGCAACTTTTTAACTTGATGGATCAACTTGAAAGGACAGAGCCCCATTTCGTTAGATGTATTTTGCCAAATTTGCATAAAAAGCCTAACAAGTTTGATAAAACCCTAGTTTTGAATCAATTGAGATGTAACGGTGTTCTCGAAGGAATACGTATCACACGGGCAGGTTATCCGAATAGAATGACATTTGAAGAATTCTATCTGCGGTACCATGTTATAAATGTTAAGGAACTATATACTAAGAACACCAAGACTAACTGTGAATTGATACTAAAGTTCACCAAGTTAGACGCAGAGTCATACAAGATAGGTATCACAAAGTTGTTTTTCAAGAATGGGATCTTGGGTAAGCTTGAGGAAATGAGAGATATGTGTTTGAAGAGCATTTTCACCGATCTTCAAAGTTTGATCAGAGGTAACTCGGCTAGGTCAAGTATAAAATCTAAGATCAGAGAGATACAATCTTCGCAACTTATTGCGAAGACATTTAAAAAAGTTGATGAATCCTTAGCTACTAGTCGCTGGCTTGATTTATTTATAAATATCAAACCGTTGCTAGAGGAATCTGTCAAAGTCTTGGATTCAAAGGAACTCAACGAAACTTTGAAATCGATTAGTTCCAAATTGAAGGATGCGGAGAAATCTAATACCAGCTTAGAGACAGAGAATAAACAACTCAGAACTTATAATACTGAGTTAGAAAACGATGTCATCAAAACGTCTGAGATCGTTAAAGAGAAGGCGTCCTTGTTGGAGCAGTTCAAATCGAGCGCGAATTCGGAGAAGGAGAGGACTAAGAGTCTAAATGAACAGATCTCTAAGCTTAAGGAATTTGAAGTGGCGTATGAGAAAGAAAAGAAACAGCTTCAATCTCTGCTTGAAGCCCTCAATAAACAAATCAAGGAAAAGACCCAAAGCCATTCAAAGGTTGAGACTGAACGTGAACAGACAAGCAAAAAAGCTTCAAAGCTAGAAGAAACTGTCAAGGAATTGCAAAAGCAAGTGAAAACAACTCAGAAAACTGTACAGACACTCGAGTCTGAACACAAAAAGTTGACTTCTGATAAGCAGTCTCTCGAATTAGCTATGAAACAGATGAAGGAAGAGGTTTCTGCTAAGGATGAAATCATTAACAAAAGTAAGGACTTGGATAAGGAGACTGTTTCATTGAAATCTTTAGTGGGATCCTATAAGTCTGAGCACTCATCATACCAAAAGAAGATAACTGAACTAGAAATCAAGTTGAGTGAATCGAACAGCAAGTTGGATGAGTTGTCATGTTCATATAAGGACAGCTCCAATCGTCTCAAAGCTCGCGAGAAGGAACTAGAGGAAAAGACACTAGAATTAAGCAAGTTACGCGCTACTAGTGACTCTTCAATTAGAGAGAATGGAAAATTACAGAAAGAGATTGAGCAATTGAAGTCGGCTAAGAAAGAACTACTGGTGAAAGAAGAGAAAGAAATGAAGCAATTGTCAGAAATAAGAAGTTTGAAGTCTGAATTGAAGACTGTATCAACGGAGAGCTCCGTAATCTCTAAATCCTTGAATGAGTTGAAGGTCAAGCACGAGGATGCTTTGAAAGCCAAATCAGACTACTTGGGCCAAATCAGCTCTCTTAACAGTCGGTTGAAAGGTATTGAAAAGTCTAACAGGGAAATTGAAGTCAAGAAGGAAAACATTCCTCCAAATGAATCTTTCATGGATGATTACGCCAATTTGAAGCTCAAGCTCAACGAACAAACCGCAATGCTACGTAAGGAGAGATTTGAGAATAAGAAGAGTATAGAGGAGTTAAAGTTGCTCAAAAATAGAATGTCTTCCAGTCCTCTGAAGTCTGATAGTCAGAGCAGAAAATCTGTAGCGTTGGGTGAAGATGCTGATTCCGGATTTGGATCCGATATTATGAAAGAACAGATTGATACTTTGAAGTTTGAACTTCAACAAGAGGCTAGTAATGCGCAAAGGGCCGAAAATTATGCAGTTGAACTTCAAAAGAAGCTTAACAAGCTTCAGTCAACTAGAGGAATCAATAGTTGGAATGACTATGAAACTAAGTATAAAGAGGCCCAGAGAAGGATTCACGAGCTTGAGGAGAAGTTTAAGGACATTTTACCCGTGGATCCAAGCTCTCCGAGACCACTTACCAAAAGTGAAAGTTTCAATAGAAGTAGCGTGATTAACAAGACATTGGCCAGTGCTAACCAGGACTTCATTATGATTTATCATGATATCACAAGAACACTAAAGGCAACTAGGGAGGAATTGACATCATCGAAAAGTGAAATTTTAAGATTGAAATCTCTATTGAGAGAGTCAGAGGATGAATTGTATGAAGTCAAGAAAGATACTTTCAAAGTTTCAATGGGTAACTTTGATGAAGAACTTGCCCTGCTTAAAGTGAAGAATGACACTTTGACGCTGAAAAATTCTGAGATGACGAAGAATCTTGATTTTTTCAAGAAACGCTCTGATGATTATTACAAAAAGCTCGAACTCGCAGAGTCGGCCATCAAAATCTCTAAGAGACACGAGGAGGCAGCAACAAAGGAACTAGAAAGTGTTAAAAATGAGTTACGATTGACAAAGGAGGAGTCCAGAGCAACTCAGATCTTAATAAAAGACTTGAATAAGCAAAATGCCTCTTTGGAGGAAAGCTTGAATGACAAAGGATATGAGATCAATCAGCTTCAGGCGAAAATCAGAGATGCCGAAGAAAAGATCAGCTACTATTCTAATAGTTATGAGAATAAAGAATTGGTTGAGACTTACAAGGAGGAAGTGAAAGATCTAAACAGAGAATTGAACTTCAAACTACAGACTGAAACAAGTTTGATAAAAGAAAACAAAAAATACTTGTTGGATTATGAAGATGCCGTTCGGGAAAACAAATCAATACAGAGCGATTTAGATCAAAACATAGAAGAACTTCAAAGATTGGACGCCCTTTCTGTGAAACTACAAAACAAGTGTGTTTCCCTTGAAAATGAAAAGGAGATTCATGAAAGGAAAATCTCGAACTTTACGAAACAGGTAGAATCCTTGAAAGAGTTGTTATCAGAAACTTCGAAGCAAAAAGATGAACTATTGTTGTCAAACAATCAGCTCGAGGCACAAGTTCGGGACTTGACCCAAAGTCTTGATGATGCTAACCATCACCTTGATAAGTCGAAATTTGATTTGGAAATACTCAGAAAACATCTTGAAAGTCAAAGAACCGAGTCAAGTGAGATAAGATCAGAACTCAATCAATCGAAGATGAGCACCTCTACCGATATTCAAGACTATCAAAAAATAAAGAGGGAGAATTTAGTGGTATCGGAAGAAAACGAATCTTTGAAAAAGGTTAATAAACAACTCAATGAAAAAGTACACGATCTTCAGGAGAAACTTTATGGAGACGAGCAGTTGAAGTTCTGGGAGACCAAGGTAGACGAGCTTAAAAATGAGTTAAGCAAATCACAGAATGAGAACTATGAGTCTTCCAAGAAAATAAACAATTTGGAAAGAGAGGCCAAGAAGCTTCAAATCAGGTTTGAGAATGAAAACCAATTAACAAAGAGGTATAATGATGAGAACTTTGATTACAAAAACAAGGTGAATCACTATAAGAGCACAATTGATATACTCCACAGTGACAATTCCGAGAAGGACATAATGTTGAAGTCGAAAGAAAGAGAAGCTGCAGAATTGAAAGACAATATGCTAGAGATGGAAGCAGAAGTTCTTCGTCTTAGAGAACAATTAGGACTAAGATAGATTATACAATGACGTGCATTTTTTAGTTTGTAGTCATCATTAGATGATACCCATAAATATAGAAACTTAAAATACATGCTCAAATACAATTCATTCACGTCATTGTATTTCAGCTTCAACTTTCCATGAACGTTCGAGGTATTCAAGATTTAGTTATGTGCCATGAGATTACTTTCTCTATAGATATATACAGTTGATGAGTGTATTCTTGCCTTGAAGGAGTCTAAATGAATCAGAATGCAGATGCAGAGAGATTAAAACCATCTGGATAACAGCTTCTTGGGCTTGGACATGTCTCTTGGTTGTAATAATGGAGGGTCATCGTACTTGCCCAAGCCAAAATGACGAATAACGAATTCAACATCACCAAATGCTTCAACATCACCTTGCATAACAACCGATGGCTTGCCCGATCCGAGACCTTTAGTTACAACATTACCGGTCAAGACTTTCTGGGCAACGTTTCTCAAATCACTGACAGTCAAGCTTTCGATTTTGCTTATCATTTCATCGACACTGATAAGCTTTCCTTGGCATTGGATTTGTCTACCCAAGTCTTCGAGAACAGCCAACTTACTCTCGCTGTTCATGAGTAAAGAGCTAATCAATTGATTTTTTGCTCTCTTTACTTCATTCTCAGTGAGACCACCATTCGTGGGGTCTGTTGACAACACGTTGGATAATTCGTAACAAATTATTTGAGACATGACATGTGCTGCATTCGGAGAGCACGATATAGTGATTCCGAAGAGACCGCTGTCAATATATAAGTGGTTGAAACACATACAGTTTTCAACAAATGCATATTGATTTAACACTTTAGTGTAGAGCCTGGAAAACATTCCTTTTCCTGGTCCACCTGCAGAAAAAGAAGAGCCACCACCAAGCAACTTTTGTAAGGTGGCCAAAGCATACAAATCGTCATGCAATAACCCACTTGTCTCGAAACCAATCTGCATGTGGTACAACTCTGGAAGATTTGGAGTGATGGGTGGTTGGTATGGCAAAACGATTTCTCCACCAGTGTAATTGACAGTACCCAAGTCTGGCTTGGTGCTTGTTGAGCTCACCCAGTCCCCATAGTATTGTTGTGCGAGCCTCAAGGCATGTTCATGAGGAACTCCCACCATTGCCACCACAACATTCTGTGGTTGGTAAAACTCCTTATGATATGCCACAACTTCTTCCTTCGTTATCTGGTTTATTCTGTCTGGAGGGCAGAAGAGCGGGAGACCCAAAGTGTTATTGGAGTAGGCTGCAGCGTGGAGCACCTCTGGTAGAAACATGTCGTGCTTCAAGGCGATCTCGTTGACCTCGTAGTCTGCTGTTTGCAACGCCTCTGAAACTTCTTGTTCTGAAATGTTAGGCAGCCTTATTGTCTCCGCTATGCACTCAAACATCCTGTCAACATCCTTGTTGAACACAGAAGCTTGGTATAACATCGATTCTCTTTGGGCAGAGCACATAAAGTTGCCTCCCAACTTCGACAAGTTTTCCATCATCTCAACACCTGAATACTTTTCCGTAGATTTCCACGCCATCCTATCAAGTACATGGGGCAAACCAGGCTTTTCGGGGTCCCCGTACCTAGATCCAGCATCTATATATGCCCCCAACGCACTGAAATGTCCCGGGGTAGAGTCCGTCACTATCCTCAATCCGTTCGCCAAAGTCGTCATCTCAATATTGGGAATATCGAATCTGGTACTGAGAGTACCGTATCCTCGCTTCAAGCTTCTAAAAGCCGTCTTTAAATACATGATATCTATGAAGTTGTACTCTGAAGCTCTATTTAGTACTATAGATTTGAAAAATTTGATATTATGTGAATCACGTTACTAGTCAGCTGAAGAACCTGGCCTCAGGATGATAGTAGACGGGACAAGACCAGTAGGGCCGATGGATGTCATCCCAGACGGAGTCATCCACATCCTGAGAGCCCGAAAGCTCGTTTTTACTGACTTTTTTGGGTATTTGAACCTCTTTGAAGGTGCATTTGAGGCCGAAATCAGCCAAATCCAACTCCACGATATTCTTGTAGACATCGTATATCACTTCTCGATCAGCACCGAGGCCGTTGAAGAAGGAGAAGACACCGTTTGGCTTGAGCAATCCTACGATGTAGTTGAACAAGTCTAGCATGTCCTCATAGTGCTCAGAAAATGTGTCGTAGTAGATGCCATTAAAAAAGACCGAACCAGATGAGAGAAGCTCGTCGAGCAGATCCTGCCAACGGCCCTCAAGAATGGTGACGTTGGGCCTGTCGTACCATCCGTCGGCACGGAGCTTGGCCAACACGTCGGGGTGTGCTTCGCTGATGTAATGGTGAGTGGGTTTCCGATCGTTGATCATGGTGTCGATGATGCCCATGCCGAAGCCGATATTCAATATGTTGACCTCGTTATCGGGCTGCCCGTTCTCGTCAGCAGAACCCTGGAACAAAGAATCGCATCCCATGCGCATGAGGTCGGTCTCCCACGACATCATCACACCGTCCCCACGGCTGGTGGTGACTAGAGCGTCATCGCGATACTCCAACTTGCTCTTAAGATAGTCATCCTGATTCCCAGCAGGGTCAGCCAACGGGTCAGCACCTGCAGTCAACTGCTTATCTCCCGCCTTCGGTTCGGTGCTGTCCTCCGCTGCTCCAGCCTTAGCCGTGGAAACACTTTCGCCCAAATCAGGTGATGTCTGACTTTGCTTGATCAGCTCAAATTGCTCGTGGTCGAGCCCGTCAGTGTCCTCCACCAATTCCATGTCGTACTTGCTCACCTTCCGCAAGAGAAACTCGGCTCTCACGCCGGCTGACACGATTTGCTCGTACACTGGCGTGTCCTTTCTGCCCCTCTTGGCCAAAACGCACCCGGGTGTGTCCCCATTGGCGTCCACGAGACACCAACCGGCCCCATACTCCAAGAGTGTTTCCACCATCCGACTGATAATGACCATCTCCTCTGCGCGAGTATCATCCGGGAGATATCTGCATATCAAGTGCAACGGCGTGGTGGTGGTCTCGGCCTCTTCCTCGATGCCCTGCTCGAAGTTCTCTGCTTCCTCTACAGTGTAAGTAGACGGTATCCCGCTTCTCAACAATCTTCTAACTTCGCCCACGTACTCATCTGTTATGGGTCTTTCGGTGAACTTACAGAGGTCATGTAAAGCCGACATTATGCTCCTATTATCTGCTGCTGGAGCCTTTCTTCAACTGCCTATCGAGCTGAAAAATTTCGATGTGCTCATCGGCATTTGACGGAGAAACGGGACGAATCCGGGGAACATACTATTGCAAAATCATACGATTCAAGAGATGGAGTGAAAAAGAGCCATAAATCTTCTGAAGCAGCGAGAAGAAGAGCAATTGTAGAGTAGATTAGCGACACGGAAACGGTAGCTGAACGTTGTAAAAGAACAGAGTAATGTCGTTTAAAATCAATGACTATAACGCATTTCTACTGTCACTATGTGACAGAGATCCACCGAGCGGCAGACAGGAGGACGTCGAGATAAAGCTGGAGTTTGGGAGCACCATACCCTTGGAATTTGACTTTGGGTTGGCTCCGGACAATGCGAATATCACAGCGGCGACGGTCAGAGCAGGGAGGACTGGATCCCACAGAGGGATCCAGCCGCCCGTGGAAAACACAAGTGCTGCGCTCGAGGGTGCAAAAGATACCAATATGTACAACGACAAAATGTCACAGTCCAGGACGGACCTCCCCTGGCCCACAGCGTTTGAAGGCAAGAGTGAGCTCCCCGACTTCTGCGTGCCCATGGGCCAGGGGTGGCCGGCGGAGATGATGCAGACCGGCAGCGTCCACGAGCACCCCTCGAGAAAGAAGATGAACGACCATCTTCAGGTCCAATTACCAGCAGAAAAGAAGATGCCACAGCCCGGGCTCAGTGGGTATATCTCTCAGCAACACAGAAGAGCTAATGAGGGCAAAACAGACGTAACGGCCGACGTACACGCCCGCACACATTCACACAAGCTGAAGTCGCCCCATAATCTCATAGAACAAAGATACAGAGACAACATTAACGACAAGTTCGTTGCCCTACAGAACTCCGTGCCTACCTTAAGAGCAGTGGCCCGCATAAAGGACCGCCAGTCAGTCATCGGCAACCAACTGCGCTCCTCCCTCACACGAAGGAACCATCTCAGAGAAGACTACATGTACGAGTCTCCATCGTCCGATGAGGACTTCGAAGATCTCCAGGGACTCGAGCCTGCACGGAAACTCAACAAGGGAACCATTCTCACCAAATCCATCGAGTACATCAAGTTCCTCGAGCTTAAAAACAAGCTCATGAAGCAGGAGAACGACGAGCTCTTGATCAAGGCACGCATGGTAGGTCTTGGTCTCTCTGAGCCGTCCAGGTCCTCTTCAGCAGATTTTGATTCTGTCTAGTATACGCTTAATATTTATATCCACATCTACGCATCTTTTTTTACTCCAAAAAATCGCCCCGTAGAAAGCATTGCATGTTGCCGACCCACAGGCAGACCATGGCTCTACAGGTGGCGCCATAGGAGCACGTCCATAGAGGACTTCATCTCACACGATTGAAAAATCGGTTTTGTGTCACTTTAGTTTCGTTTAGACATCAAAATCTATACGAGTGGCTCTTATAAAACTGACAATAAAGGCAGATCTCATTCTGAGTATACACGTCGAAGTATAGCTGATTATGGCGGTGTTGGATAGTTTGTTATATGCTGGAGAGTACTTCAGCGGTCTTTCCGCGCTCCAGCGGTTGTCTATCGTTTTACTTGCACCATTCGTTTACAATTTGCTCTGGCAGTTGCTTTTCTCGTTGAGGAGAGACAGGGTGCCATTGGTTTTCCATTGGATTCCGTGGTTTGGGTCGGCTGTTGCCTATGGTATGCAACCGTACGAGTTTTTTGAACTGTGCAGACAGAAATATGGGGACGTTTTTGCATTTGTATTGTTGGGCAAGGTGATGACGGTGTACTTGGGGCCCAAAGGGCACGAATTTGTGTTGAACTCGAAACTTGCTGATGTGAGTGCCGAAGAGGCATACAAGCACTTGACGACTCCCGTGTTTGGCAAGGGTGTTGTTTACGACTGTCCCAACAGTAAACTCATGGACCAAAAGAAGTTTGCCAAGAACGCGTTGACAAAGGACTCTTTCAGATCGTACGTTCCAAAGATCAAAGAGGAGGTCTTGAACTATTTCAAAACTTCAGAAAACTTCGAGATGACGAAGAAGAGTGAGGGTGTAGCTGATGTCATGGAGACGCAGCCACAAATCACCATATTCACTGCTTCTAGGTCGTTGATGGGTGATGACATGAGGAAAAGATTTGACAAGTCTTTCGCAGGCTTGTACTCTGACTTGGATAAGGGATTCACTCCTTTGAACTTTGTGTTCTCGCACTTGCCCTTGCCATCGTACTGGAAAAGAGACCAGGCTCAACAGAGAATTTCGGCTACATACATGTCTTTGATAAATGACAGAAGAACCAAAGGTGATGTCGATCCTAAGAGAGATCTCATTGACTCTTTGATGACAAACTCCACCTACAAAGATGGGGTTAAGATGACTGACCAGGAGATCGCAAACTTGTTAATCGGAATCTTGATGGG
The DNA here is from genome assembly GCA_031081755.1 of Debaryomycetaceae sp. CAB 1570. Taxonomy (NCBI): domain Eukaryota; kingdom Fungi; phylum Ascomycota; class Pichiomycetes; order Serinales; family Debaryomycetaceae; species Debaryomycetaceae sp. CAB 1570. The sequence goes on from JARYSW010000006.1 coordinate 1,007,736, forward strand.
TGGCCAGCACACGTCGGCTTCCACGTCTGCATGGTTCTTGCTCCACCTCGCTGAACGCCCAGACCTCCAGGATAAGTTGTACGAAGAATTAACTTCTGTTTTGGAGCCAAAGGGTGGTGCGTTCGACAGTTTATCTTACGACGATTTGCAGAACATGCCCATGTTGAACAACGTTATAAAGGAGACCTTGAGAATCCACATGCCCTTGCACTCCATCTTCAGAAAGGCAATGAACTCCTTGTTGGTTCCAAACACCAACTACGTCGTGCCGAAAGGCCACTATGTTCTCGTCAGTCCTGGTTATTCTATGACCAGCGAAAGGTACTTCCCGGAGGCACAGAAATTCAACCCAGCCAGATGGGAGACTCCTGTCACCTCTTCCAACGAGGAGACCACTATCGATTACGGTTTCGGTGCCATCTCCAAGGGTGTTTCTTCACCTTACCTTCCTTTCGGTGGTGGAAGACATCGTTGCATCGGTGAGCAGTTTGCATACGTCCAGTTGGGTACCATCTTGGCTACCTACGTCTACAATTTGCAGTGGTCTTTCAAGCCAAACCACAAGCTTCCCGATGTTGATTACGCCTCAATGGTCACTTTGCCTATGGAGCCAGCGGAAATCGTCTGGAAAAAGAGAGATTCATGTGTGGTTTGATGGTACTTTCATCTTTTTTTTTTTTCACGCTTCACAACCGTCTTCCATTTACCTGAATTAGTTTGCACGTCTTTGTTCGATTCACTTGCTAGTTGGTTTTATATTTATAGACCTAATGAACGATTAAATAAGTATACCGTTAGCGGGCCGTTAATGGCGCGCAATTGTAGATACGATGTCGAGGAACATCGAATTTTTCAAATCAAGATGAGCTAGGTGAGAAGAGAACCGTGAGAAACACCCACAACGATGTCTTCTCTGATAAGAAAGTTCAGTCTCAAGGTTCCAGCTTCTTCGGCCAATATAGGACCTGGGTTTGATGTTTTGGGAATCGGTCTTTCTTTGTATTTGGAGATTAATGTCGAGATTGACTCATCAAGGGACACTTCAGCTGATCCGTATAATGTAAAGCTAAGCTACGAGGGAGAGGGAGAGGAGAATGTCCCTTTGGACTCGTCTAAGAATCTTTTGACCCAGACAGCCTTGTATGTGCTCCGATGCAATAACATAAAATCCTTTCCAGAAGGAACACGCATTCATGTCAAGAATCCCATTGCACTCGGACGGGGGTTGGGCTCATCGGGAGCTGCCATAGTGGGGGGTGCCATGCTCGGAAACGAGATAGGAAAGTTTGGGTTCACGAAGGAAAGGTTGTTGGATTATTGTCTCTTGATCGAAAGACACCCAGACAACATCGCTGCAGCGATGTTGGGCGGGTTTGTGGGCTCCTACTTGAACGAGTTGTCACCAGCGGAAACGAAGGCAAAGTCTGTGCCCTTGGAATACGTCTTGGGCAAGTCTCAGACACCTAGGGAGAAATACATTACCGAGGCTCCCCCCAAGAACATCGGGCAGTACATGAAATACGCCTGGTCAAAGAAAATAAAGTGTATTGCCATCATACCGAACTTCGAGGTCGCCACAGACGATGCACGGGCCGTGCTACCACTGTCGTACCAGAAGGCCGACATAGTATTCAACTTGCAGCGATTAGCGGTGTTGACTACTGCGCTCACCCACGAATCGCCAAACCACTCTCTTATCTACGAAGCAATGAAAGATAAAATCCACCAGCCATACAGAGGGTCTCTCATCCCCGGCCTCTCTGACGTTCTTGAAAGCATGAATCCCACCACTGATCCTGGCCTCTGTGGCATATGCTTGTCTGGGGCTGGTCCTACAATTTTATGTCTTGCGACAGAGAACTACGACTCGATTGCGCAGAGAGTCATCTCCATCTTTGACAAGAGCAACATCCAGTGCTCGTGGAAGCTTCTAGACCTCGCCTACGATGGTGCCGAAGTCATCAACTAGCCTTATAGTCCCATATAGAGCCTCGTAGCACAAAATGAGGAATACACTACTTAGACATCAATACCGATTTTTCAATTCTCTGGTAGTAGATTGGTTGAACCGAAGTCCATTATAAAGCCGAAGAAATGTCAGCAGACCCAAGCAGTAGTAGTCATTCATTCCAGGTGAAGTTGGTTACCCAAGACATTTTGAAAAGATCGAGTGCACAACCCGTACATCTTTCTAATGTGGAGGTTATCGGAGGAGAAGCCTTCTCCAATGGATTTTTCGACAAGTTGTTGAGTCCATTGACCACAACCAGCGACTTTAGTTTGAAGCAGCTATTCGAGAGGATCGATGAGTCGTACAAGAGACTCGACAGAACGGAGGTTTTCAAGAGTATCGACGTTTCGTTGCAATCTGATTTCGTAAGTAGTTTACCTTTGGGAATCAAGAGATTCAATAAAGAGGACCCTATCAAGACAAAAATTGTGTTCAACGTGGCGCCCGTAAACTTGAATTCAGGCGAGGGGGTTATCAATATCAACAACGAGGACAACTTGAATGTCAAACTCAACTACTTGAACAACAATTTCAACCAAAACGCAGAGGCCCTCAACTTTGGGGTCAGCTACAACCCATACAAGCCCAACGAGCACTTGATTGCAAATGCCAAGTTCTTGGCCAACTTCAAGAACCCGTCATATAAATTCGTCGTCGATGCCTTCAACACACACCAAAACAACAAGGACTGGCAGCAAGCATCAGAGAGATCGTCTGGTGGACTATTGGGATTACAGTATAAGAGCAACTACTTGACATATTTGACGGGACTCGGCATCTCCAAGCGAACAATCCACGACGTTGACCCCACAGCTTCGGATGATGTCAAGGTTTTCGCTGGCGACTACTTGAAATCTTCATTCGTTAACCAGCTCACGTACTCGAATCTCAAATACCTAAATGCATCGACAAAAAACTTTGCTGTGGAAGGGTATGAGTTGGGTTTCGTGGGAGAGCTTTCGTCGAGCCAGGAACACGGAAACCCGCAGAGCTCCGACTCGTTTGCAAAAGGCGCCGCATCTCTCAACTCGTTCACATCGTTGTTCAACAATGCTCTCACACTCCATCTTCTCGGAGAAGCCGGTAGCATATACAAAGCGACTCCCGAGTCGCCCTTGCCCGCCTCCGACAAGTTCTACCTCGGAGGCTACAATTCGTTCAAGGGCTTCAAAAAGAATTCCGTAGACGCTAGCGGTGGTCTCCAGTTCTACAAGCTCGGCGGAACCATCTATGCCAGACTCCCTCGCTTCATCCACAAACCCCAGAAAGACCTAGTGACGAAATCCGAAGGTGAGCCCAGTCCCTTGCGTCTCTACACCTCAGCCTTGATTGGCTCCGTGGGAAACGATCTTTCGGACAAGGACACAGCCGTGTCAAGTATGGGTCTTGGGCTCTCCTATGTTGGTAATTGGGCCAATTTGGACGTTGGATATGTCATCGCAAAACGTTTGGGCTCCTCTACCACCGTCGGCATCAAAGACGGTTTGCAATTTTCAATGACGATAGCAGGCTCTAACAGAGCTTTGTAATACCGGTCGTCTCTAAGCATTATTCTACAGTCTACACACATAGATAGCCCATAAATGTCATATAATCAAGTTTCTCAATAAATTGTACTGAACAGTTAGAAACGCGTATTCTGATATAACAGCTTTTCTGTTTATGGTCCACACTCTTTTCTTTCGTTTCTATAACAAATAGTGATAATGGGGGTAACAGGACTTCTTCAATGTCTAAAGGAGATCCAGGAGCCTGTAGGATTGGAAAAATACAGAGGAAAAAGGCTAGCTATTGATACTTATGGATGGTTACACCGTGGACTTGTATCTTGTGCGCAAGAGTTATGTCTTGATTTACCCACCAAGAAGTACATTTCGTCGATCATGAAGAAGGTCAAGATGCTTGAGGATTTCGGGGTTCGGCCGTACTTTGTTTTTGATGGTGCGTCGCTCCCTACCAAGGCGGAAACAGCCAACGAAAGACGCTTGCGTCGCGAGGAAGCCAGACGCAAAGCTGAAGAATTTCAAAAGAAGGGCAACAGGAAGGCCGCATGGAAGGAGTTTATGAAGGCGGCGTGTGTCACACCGGAAATGGCCAAGTCCATCATGGTCGAGCTTGATAAAAGCGGTATTGAGTATGTGGTGGCCCCATACGAGGCAGACCCACAAATGGTTTACCTAGAGAAGATGGGGTTGGTAGACGGGATTCTATCCGAGGATTCGGATCTTTTGATCTTCGGCTGTAACCGTCTCATCACCAAGCTCAAGGACGATGCTACCTGTGTCGAGATATGTCGAGAGAATTTTCATAAAGTGAAAAGCATTCCAAATCTTGCTCAATACACCCCGGAACAGTTGAGACTCGTAGCGATGTTGGCTGGATGTGACTACACGAAAGGAATCCCAAGCGTCGGATTAAAGACCGCATTCGCATTAGTAGAGAAGCATAACAATTTAGAAAAGATCATTCTTGCATTGAAAGCTGATGGTAAAACTCCACCCGAGGACTTCATGGACGAGGTTTATAGGGCAGACCTAGCTTTCCAATACCAAAAGGTGTTTCATCCTCTTCAGTTGAAGCTACAAACTTTGAACGAGTATCCAACCGACTTTGAGGTGAGCTTTGAAGTGTTGGAGTCCTGTTGCGGTGAAACTCATTCTCACGAGATACATGCTAATATTGCTAGTGGCACGATACACCCAAGAAGTCACACCTTATTGGTCTCCAGAGAGCATGGATCTCCCACTATCAAAAGCAGTTCCTTCAGTGCCTTTCTGCAAAATACAAGCATCAAGTCTATTTCTTCTGCCAAAGAAACAGTGAAAAGTGTCAAAATGAATACCAAGTCAAACTCTATAGACAGCTATTTCCAAGCCAGTTCAAAAACCGCCGTGAAGAATAACAAGCCTATCATTCAGAAAAGCCTGGCCTTGCCATCCTTGTCGCCCGCTAGCAAAAAAGTCAAGAAAATGAAAGAAATCAATGATACTCAGTGTAGCTCTGGGGTTAGTAAATTTTTCAACAAGTCCATCTCAGAGCCAAACTTGGTATCGACTGATAAATCAAGTGCTCTGAAGAAAGACGATGTTTGGGACAATAGCATGTTGTCGGGAGAATCTGATATTCCTGATGACTTTTCATCTCCCTTGAAGAAAGTTAGCATTTTCAAACGCCAATCAGACGAAAAGTCAGGACATGCATCCGTGATCTCTTCTGGTGCGACATTAACGGACAAGACGCAACCCGTTTCGAATGAACCAAATACTGGCAAGTTAGCTAGTTCGCCTACGAAAACTTTCAACTTGTCAGACGATGATAATGATATCGAAGAGTCACCTCTAAAGGAGTCACAGAGGAAACCAACTAGTATTAATGGGGACAATTTGTCTAGATTAGCAACAGAGTTGAGAAAGAATTTTCTGAATAGTGCTTCCAGTGTGTCGATCTCTCGTTCGAGTCCAATGGATAGGAAGCCACTTGCTCCCAAATCCGTGAATAAAAGGCAATTATCGGAAGGGGCCGAAATGAAAATGTCCAAGAAATTTGCCGTTCAGACACAGACTTCCAACCGTATTGCCAGCATCAATACTCCCACTGCGCTGGTGAAATTGCTGAAGTTCTCGTACAAGGGACCAAATTAATCTATTGAAATATATACATTCTAACACCCCCGTATAATACAAGCACCGATCACCAATCGCGAAAGCTGTTCCTGTTGGGCTTTTTTGTCTTCGACTAGCTTTACGTCGTTCAACTTATAAACTTTTCTGACCTTTTTCAAGTCCACCAACTTGTCGAATAGTAGCCCGTCCGTCAAACACTCCCTTTTTGATGTTTCGTCACTGAGTTCCTCCTTCAAGAAGGCCTCGAATTCCTCTCTAGCCTCCTTTGCCAGTTCCTTTTTCACTATCTTAACAGCAATGACGTTGCCCGATGTTTCATCAAGGCCATATCGCCGGAGAGCATCCGATATATTGTTCACCGGTGACATGTTGAGGATGACCTCTGTATTTAAAGACTTTGCTCTCATTGTGCCATGCACATAATCTAGTAGCGACTTGTAAATAACATGGTGCAACTGTTCCATAGACACTATATGGTTGGTGTTCAAGAAGGTATAATCATATTTTGCATTACCCGATATTAACTCTTTTTTGGCCCTTGCAACGGTCTTGTGTTCTAGATCACAAGTGAATGATATCAAGACCTTATATGCTGGTATTTGGGGAAAACTGAGCTCTTGTATTGACATTGAAGATGCTATTTGATTTACTATGGAGATGGATTTGAAAATTGATTTGATATTTGATAGTGGAAATATCAAAATCAACCTCCACTGAATTACATTCAGACAGTGTAGAGCTGATTGATGGAACTGATATGAACGAAGACACTGACGAGGACATCAACGTCGAGATACTCGAACGTCTTGGCGGGGTTTTTCCAACAAAGATAGAGGTTGGCAAAATAACACACTCATATCCAGAAAACATTCTTCAAGCTTCATCAAAAGGAAACAAGATATTCAACTCAATTCATGGACGAGGAAGACAATTCATAGCCACGAGAGATGCTGGTAATCGGCTTTTTAAATGGAGTGACTCCTCGGTGGCACACCGACTGAGGCAAATTGTTGATGACTGGGCATCGGAGGATCTTTCCGGAGGTGTATCCGGGGGAGCAGACAGAGGGAATGCTCGAGACAGGCGGAATGCCAAATTGGTATCCAATGCTTTGTTTAGCTGGTCGTCATCGGATTCGTATATCGAGGCCAAGAAGAGAGAGCTAGCTTTAAGGAAAAGGTTTGAGGGTTTGGGCAGCGAGTCTGGAGAGCCCAAGAAAGTAGACATATTGATAGAGGATAAGCCTAAGCCTGAAAAACCAAGACAGGAGAAGCCCCGAAAGCATAGAGAATCCACGACTAATAGACTCAACAAAGTTGTTGAACGGGAGGCTAACAAATTTGTTCATGCTCGTATTCAGCTTATAAAGACACACTACGGTGAGCAAATGTCGAAGCAGATTCACGAGAGGAAACGCAAAGAGCAGGAGGCGTTTTTGAAGAAATTGAAGCTCAAAGAGGAGGAGTACGAGAACTCTATAAGATCATCGACTTTGTCGACCAACAAACAGGGTGGATTTTTTGGATCATTGTTTGGATTTAACAATACGAGTCATTCGGGGTCTGAAGGTAGCACCGCAGCAAGGCCAACTACAGAAGAGAATTCAAAAAGCACCGTCAGTGCTAGTCCTGCCTCCTCTAAGGGTAAAAGGTTCTCATTTATACCTGCTGCTGTCCCGGGAATCAACTTGTGGAGTGCCGGTTCTAGCACAGACGTCGAAAACACTAGAAAAACAAAGAGTTCTGAATCTGACACTCGAAAAGAACCATTGCCGGATGATGGTAATGAGGTCGAGGAGAAAGTTGCGGCACTGGAAAAGGACGAGCATGAGGAGCACACCGACATCAAGATGGAAGTAGATCGAACACCCTTAGTGTTCAACGAGGCCGATCTAAACTTATTGACAGAAAGGTCGTCAGCCAGTCCGAGAGAAAGCACAAAATTCTCGCTCATCTAGCATGTCATATTACCAATAATTTCAGCATAGCAACCATTATTTAAGCATTAATCAATAAGATAAATTTTACGATATGGGTATAAACTAGTAGAATATAATACCATACATGCACGGCATCCTCATTATACAATAATGGTCCAAAAGAATCTTCACTCCCTGCCATTGTTTCATGCTTTGTTGGCTTGTTTTTCTGTCTCTATAAAGCAGTCGAGTCCCATAAAGGTCTCGTCCAAAACCCTTTCTATCACATTATCCAATCTCCAGCCGGCACCCAAAAATTCCTTGTTCTTCGCCAAGTTGAACATATGTGGGTCATGGTACACAGAATTTGATGGGCTACCGACGCTATTATAATCTGGGCCGTCAGTGACAGAATACAATTCGTAGTTCTTGTTCAAATTTCGGTCACCCATAAATGGCGTGAACGGCGTAGCCTGTGAATCGGCTTCCGCAGCTTGGGTTTTATGCAAAAGGGAATTGGATCTCTGGAACTGTTGATCCAACTGGCTTGTGATCTGCTGTAATTGTCTCTTTCTCATGTTGGTTCGCTTGGCAATGTTATTCTGCGAAAGTTGCATAATCTCGTCTGAATTGGAGCTGGATGCAGCGAGCTTATCCAAAACATTTTGTTGCTGCTGCCTACTGTACTCCACGTCCTCCATCTCCATCTGTTTCTGAATCTTCAACTTCTCCTGCTTGAGTCTTTCCATTGCATCTTGGTATTTCTTCAAATCTGCGTTCTTCTGACTCTCACGAATATTCTTCTCAAGAATCTCTATCTTATGCTCACTCTCGTACGCCTCCAATTGCTCTTTGGTTTTGTCCACGTCTATGCCGTTGTTCAATTTGAACACTATATTTTCCACCTCCTCGAGATACTTGTTGTACTGTTTCAAGTCCTCGAAATCCTCCTCCGTCTTGTTGTATATCGCCGCCACTCGTTTTCTGATATCGATCTCTTTCTCTATCGCTAAATCCTCGAAAACTTGCTTCTTGAACCTGTTTTTCCGAAGAATCTTCCCACAGCTGGGATACGGACACAATGCTGGCCCCAATGAGAATATTCTATCCACACATGACTCGCATATCTTGTGGTAGCACTCAGGATTGATCAAGAAGTTCATATTGGGTGACAAATATTTGTCAGTCTTACAAATGGGACACATGTCCCTCATATGATCTTCTACTGGTATGGTTAGTATCATTTCTTCACCATCTATGAGTTAAATGCTCGCAAACCTACCTTCCATCGTTATAGCTTGAGTATATATAACGTCTTTGTCATAGAAATAATGTATGAACCCATGATATCAAATTTGAAATCGAGCTTTTCACGTGGAGTCCATACTACCATCTCTTCTTCCAATAGCTGGTATATGTATGAAGAACTGCTTGCATTCTCGGTACAAGAGTCTACAGGAGGGTCATGAACTTTGATTTCCAGCTCTTTAGGTACGGGTGGGTCAAAAGCATCGTTCCGTCGTGCGTTCTCGCAGGGCTAGGCTACATCAACTTTGCCAGCTTCTATTCGTTGGGATATCGGGAAATCTATGAAAGACACTCTCTTGGGGCCGCAGTATGCTTGTGGGTACTTTTGGCGATAAGCTTACTCTTGATACTATGCTACTGGGTCATGATATTTCGCATGGGACCGGGCAGATGTCCCAAGCTTCGCCCGTTTGATCTTTATCAACAGAATTCTCCAGAGTATATCCCGGTGCCAGACCGGTTTCCCTGCGACGAAAATGGGTTTCCGTACTACTGTTCGAGCTGTCAGTCGATCCGGCCTCCTCGGTCTTTCCATCTGAAGGACGTGGGATATTGTGTGCGCAAATTCGACCACTACTGTCTTTGGATAGGGACCGTCATAGGGCAGAACAACTACCTATTTTTCATGAAATTCATGATGTGGTTTTGGTTTTACTTTTGCGTACTTCTAGTCTTCTTGGCTGTCTACACGCCGCTCAGCATGACGAGGGACAGGCCTGCGATCAACCACAACTTCATTGTTCTATACGTTATGTGTGGCTTTTGGCTCATCATGATCGCAGCGCTTTTCCTTCTGCACATATTGTACATCTGCATTAATAGTACCACCTTTGATGACGTTACCTCCAATCAATACAAGAGATACACCAGATGGAAGAAGAGGAACGAGAAAAGGAAAGGGAAGGCCGAGAAAAGATATATTCCCAGGATGGAAGACGGCAGAAGACATCTCAACATTCGCAAAGACGACCACAGAGTTGTTGTGGAGTATAACATCAAAGAAATTTCCTATTCGTTGGGAGTCAAACGCAACTGGATCAACACGATACTCAACAACAACAGCGGCGGCTTAGGTTCGGACCCGAGTGCTGACGATCCCAAGAACATCGATAAGCAATTTTTCAAATCGTTGCTTGTTTTTTGCATTCCTCTTGTTGATATTCTTTACGTGAAAAAGATTAAAGGAAATGAGGAGAGCACCGAGAGTTTGACATTATATGATGATCTAGACTTGACCTTCAGCGAATTCTCCGAGAGTCTTTTAAGAAAAAAGATAGCGAAAGGTAAATGTCATCTTCCTCTGTATATGTCGCCCACAAACATAGAGAGCTATGAGAGCTCAAAGAACAATTCAGTTGAAAAATAATCTTACAGACGAACAGCTTCACTCACCCATGTGATAGAACTACCTCCATGTACCAATCACGCTCTGTAGACGCTGTCAGTCACTGAAGAATGCATCACCTTGATGATAATGATGTCTTTATAGTCCTGTATACTTTCGCAACATAAAAAATCAGATCGATATACTCTTCTCTTCAATAGCTATGGACTTGATAGGCGAGATAGTAGAGAAAGAGGTTGAAGCACCGACGATACCTGTCGCTTCCCAGGGAAGTGGGTTTCCATCCCTAGATGCCTTGAAAAATAAGAAAAAGTCGAAATTTGCAAGTGCCAATTATGGCAAGAAATCAAGCCCAGCACTAAGAGAATCGAAGCCTTTGTCTGAAGCCGAAAGAATCGACAAGGAAAACAAAGACAGACTCTCTAAGATGAGTGAGGATGAAATATTGAGCGAGAGGAAGGAGCTTTTGGACAACTTGGATCCAAAATTGATACAAAGCTTGATGAAGAGAACAGAGGCTAGAAGTAGACTGAAAGGCGCAGAGAACCCACACTTGCACGATAAAAGTTCTAGGCATGTACATGCAGAGGGTTTCGATGGGTGGATTGGGGGAAAACGTACGGCTGACGGGATTCAAGACTTATCTTCTCTCGATAAGGATGACGTTAATAAGGCATTAAATATTCAGGAATTACAAATAAGAGAGGAGGTTCCAAAGGAAGAGTCAAAGCCAAAGATGGGCAGGCAGGTAAAATTCTCCGATTCTGTAGAAATAGATGAGGGTCAAAATAGAGCTGAAGAGACGAGTGACAGTGACAGCGAAACGGCGCCTGACGGATATCAGATAAATAATGAGGATGAGACCCATCAGGGAGTCCATTTTTTGAAGCCCAAGCAACCACAGGACGGCGATCTTGACTTGAACGATCCAGAATTCTTCGACAAATTGCACGAGAAGTACTATCCCGACTTGCCCAAAGAGACTAATAAATTGGCATGGATGCAAACACCTATGCCCGACGTTGTGCCAGTAGAATACGCTTCAATTTCCGAAATGAGATTTGATTTTAACGGAGACTTAGTGGATGTTGATGGAGATGACAAGAATAAGTGTGAGGAAGTGCCAACGTATATGGGACTTCATCATCATTCAGACGATCCTCATCTTCCAGGATATACACTTCGAGAGCTTGGGCATTTGGCACGATCTACAATGGCGTCACAACGCTGCTTGAGCATTAGGACTTTGGGCAGGGTGTTGCACAAGTTATGCCTCCACAAATATAACATCATGCCACTACCCGATAATGCAGAAGATCAAGTGTTTACCGAGAATATTAAATCGATGATGGCCAGCTTCGAAAAGATGATGTGGCAATGGATCGAGGAACTAAGAATCATCGAATCGTTGATGGAGGCAGCGGACGAGAAAAAGACGCTGAATATATCGGTGAGAAACTACGCTATAGAAGCCCTTTGGCTTTGGAAGAATGGAGGTGGAACCCCAGACTTCTCCGAAGAAGAGAACGAGACAATTAGAAATATAATAAACTAAGGTGTATAGAATGTAAATATCCGAGAGCGGTGTTCCTGTTGAAATGAGGAACACCAAGGTCTTAATCCACTTCATCCCAATTATCACATATAAGCATAGACCCTTAGTTGATGTGGGAAGCATCTCAAAACGAGACACCTCTGCCACACCGTACTGGGTATCCACACAAACGACTATATGCACATGCGGCCGTAGAAAGAGCAAAAACTGCTCCCTTTCCAGCATGCAAGTGCTTCGACAACCCTATCGAAGCCTCAAAACGAGGGTTCAAGCAAATTGCCGACTGTCAAGAGATAAATGAGTATATAGAAGTAGATGAATATTTTGATTATTCTTCGCATATAGACACATTGAGCCGGTAGAAATCGTTTTTGTCAAACCGTCCGTCCAACTTAAGTTATGCGATGCTTACAAGAACATTCAGTATCTATATCGTGTATTAATATAAGAACATAGTAGTTAAAGCTCCAACACACCAAGATGAAAATTTGATATATCTACTGGACTTGCGGGTAACAGATCAGAATAAGCTAGACCTACGACGTTGACTATGGAGCATAATACGTATATTTCATAATCCATATAGAATACCGTCCCACAGCAGCTTCCATTTGTCACTGATAGCACACGAGTGGTGAGCCGTTGCTGGCTGCAAACTTAGCAATAGAAACCACCAAGACTACGTTGTAGAACCATAGTCATTAGTCCTGTGGTTGTGACCGTCGCCTCCAAGAGCGGCGGTCACCTCTCTGTACGGGTACAACAGGATAATATAGTACGCATGAATCAATCCAGGGAAAAATCCAAGAATACACAAGCAAATGTTGATCAAAAAGTCTACGGTGAAGAAACCTCTCTTGATCAAAACGGGGATAGGGGGAACTGTGTGTGTTAGTATCGGTCTAGCGAAAAGGCACAGCTGTGCGTCTCGGAAACCCAGCCCTGAGGCAAAAAAATAGACAAGAGGCGAAAGACCCTCGATAATTGGTGATCTACGCCTTCCTTATCAGCTTCCACCGAATGCAAAATTCTGCCGTCCTGGTTCAAAACTTACTGAAAAACCCGATGAACACTAAAAACCAATCTTGGGGATGCATTGCAAGTAACTGTAGTTTAATTCGGAGCTATAACAACAAATGTTCCACCGATCGTAATCAAAAACGAATATAAGGTGGAATATCTGCCCAGGAGTCACCCTGTAGCAATCTAATCAAATGTCGTTTGGTCGTTTGCGACATTTTAGCACCTAACGTGAACACCTCAATGGGTCTCCAATTGCCAGGTGAAGGACACTCTTGGTTCGCCTGCATCGTACACACGGGATGTGAAGTGGTATTCTTTGTATTCGTGACTCTTCGATTTTAATATTACGTGCAATTCAGGTGTTATAGGCGATTTGAACCCTCGTCAAGTATGCTGAAAAGCTGAACAAGAGTGACCATATTGGCCTGAATTTTGCCTGCTTTTTGCGGGTGCTGCTACCGTTGCCATACTCAGCGTCTTCTGTGTGTATTTTTCATCCTTCACGTTGACATATACGGCCCTACGAGCTGGTATTCAGTGGTCTTTAGTGGACCAATGAAATGTCGCAGGGAACACGACTTTTCATTGATCCTAAATCGAAAACAATCTGTAGCGGCTCTATACTAGGTTCAACAGAGGCTGTTTTGAAGCGATCTATTAGGTGATAGACATATAGAGACAGGTTTTTGGCTGAGTGGAAACTGGAGTATCATGGCATATTTTCAACAGGCGAACAAACCCCAGAATATGGATTTTTATCAGTCCAGCTATGGAGGAGGATTTCAACAGCCTGGCCAGATGGGTGGTGGAATGGGCGATGCAGCGGGCATTGGCGCCATGGATAGTGGGTTTGGCAGCAACATCAACATCGAGGGGTCTATGGGCAATGAGTTGAAGCCTGGATGGCTAGCAGCTTTTGGCACGTCGGGATACCCAGGCGAACCACCGCTTCTCGAGGAGCTCGGCATCAACTTTCTGCATATCAAGGCGAAGACCATGGCTGTTTTGAATCCCTTCAACAGACAGGTGAACTCTGACATTATGACTGACTCGGATCTCGCAGGCCCAATAATTTTCGTGTTGATGTTTGGAATGTTGTTATTGTTGGCAGGTAAAGTTCAGTTCGGCTCCATCTATGGCGTGGGGTTGTTTGGAGTGGTAAGCTTGCACTTTCTTTTCAAGTTCATGAGCAATGATACACAGATAGACATCATCAGATCTGCCTCCGTTATAGGCTACTGTTTATTGCCCTTGGTCTTGGTCAGTGTTTTTGGTGTCGTATTCCCGTTGGATAACTTTTTTGGTTACATATTCAGTGCAGTGGCTGTCTTCTGGTGTACGTATTCAGCTTCTGGTTCCTTTGTTTCCGTTTTGAAGCTCGACAACGTAAGGCCCTTGATTGCATACCCATTAGGATTGTTTTACACCGTGTTTGCTTTGATGGCAATATTCGTAGAGAAGAATTGAACACATAAAAGATCCGACCACACTGGATACCAAGCATTTGTACATTCCTGGTACATAAAATCTACATACAAATACAATATAGTCAAAATAGATTCTCAAGTAGTACTACGATACTGAAAAATTAAAATTATCAAAGATTATCGCCGACTGGATGGAACGTTAAATGTGGGCCTCTGACTTATCTAAAATCACTAGGAGGCTCCATGGCAGTCTACTAGGCCATAAAAGGTGGGCATCTCAAAAACCCTTCTTCATTCTGAGCCCCATTTTCTACGTCAACTCAAAACCACATCTTGGGCATCTCTATACAATGCTACTCTGTGATGCTCGCCATAGATGGGAGTTGTTGGATCCCTCCAAAAAGTCGTGTTTCGTTACAGGCACTGACGAGCATGGCTTGAAGATACAGATAGCAGCCAATGCCAACGATCTTGAACCAAAACCATTCGTTGATCAGGTCTCGCAGCATTTTAAGACACTAGGTGAAAAATTGAATATAAGTTACGATCGATTCATCAGGACCACAGATAAGGATCATGTTGAAGCAGTTCAGTTCTTTTGGAATATCATGATGTCAAAGGGTCTCATCTATGAGGGAAAGCACAGTGGGTGGTACTCGGTCAGCGACGAGACCTTCTATCCAGAGACCCAAATCGAAGAGATAGTGGATTTGAAAACCAGACAAATGAAAACTATATCCAGAGAGACAAGAAGTGAGGTGTTCTTTCATGAGGAAACGAACTACTTCTTCCGGCTTGCGAAGTTCCAAGACGAATTAATAGAATTTTTAGAGAAGAACCCAAATTTCATACGGCCTGCGATGAAATATCAGGAGCTTTTGAAAGAACTCAAAGAAAACAAATTGAGCGACCTTTCCGTTTCACGACCGTCGGACCGACTTACATGGGCAATTGATGTGCCTAATGATCCTAGTCAGAAAATTTACGTATGGTTCGATGCTTTGGTCAATTACCTCACATGTGTAGGGTTTCCAAAGACATTTTACAATGAGCAAAATCAATTTGAGGTGCCCGAAAATAACCCATGGCCGTGTACTCATGTCATCGGAAAGGACATAATCAGGTTCCACTGCATTTACTGGCCAATATTCTTGATGGCCGCTGGGATATCATTACCAAAGCAAGTCATCGTTCATCTGCATTGGCTCTCCGAAGGATTCAAGATGAGCAAAAGCCTTGGTAATGTCGTCGATCCATTGGAGACCTTTGAATACTATGGACAGGATGCCTTGCGATTTTTCTTGATGGAGTACTCAAATATGACAGCCGACTCTAATTTTGTCGAGAAAAGCTTCCTTGGAACTCGTGACAGCTTAGTCGGCAAGTATGCGAACCTTATGACCAGATGCGGAGGAAAGAACTTCGACATAAGGAGAAGCATCCAGTTGGCTACGGAATCGGCATACGACAATATCGAAGAGTTGATATCTAGTCACTCCCTCATATCAGAACACGATCGCGCCCAATTCTTGGCCACTAAAGACCAGCTCATCAGCGATTTGAACCTGTTGGAGTCACGGATGTCTAGCCATGTGGAAACGTTCGAGTTTCTGAAAGCAATCAAGAATTGGTGGTCCGTGATAGAGTCTGCAAACTATCTATTCCAGATTTCGCAACCCTGGGTTTACTCCAAAAAACTAAACGATCCTTCAACACCCACCACCGATGCCGAAATTTTCGCCATCCTACAATCCTACTCGGTATACCTAGTGGCAGAGACCTGCAGAATATCCTCGATTCTAGCGTCCCCAATAATCCCCGAGCTCTCCTCCAAGATAATGGACAGATTGGCGTTGGCCCCTCAAAACCGCTCTTCCGACCTTTGTCGCGTCGGCGAGGACCCCAGTTACGGTACAAACGCCAACTCAAAGTCTCACAATATGCCCATCCAAAGGCTACCGCCACGAGACTCCCTGTAGCCTCCACCTGCCTCTATAAAAACAAGAAGTCCTCTCTCACGTACTGTACATAACTTGTATATATTTCAATCAAGCCCAAAACGTCTAGAGTCGTTTTTCAGCCAATAACGTGTTTCCTGCACATTGTCCCGTCGTCTTCTCGGGAATATAGCTCATCTGTTTCTTGCTGGTCGGGGACTCTGAGCGAAGTTCAAGGACGTTACCTAGATACAATAAAATGGCTGCAAATAAATCATCGAGATCTTATCGCAAAACGAAGCATATTGGCCTGCTTTGGTGGAGGACCCTGGTGACACCTGCGGGTCAACCTGGGGTCAAAAATGTAGCTCTAACCCGTAAATTACGGCCCCTGAACGTAAACAACCCCAGCTGTCGCCCTGCTCCCCGTCTCTCGGCATGATTACCGTCTCTTTATGTGTTTAAGTGGCCATAGTCGTTGACTTGAGTGGGTTTTGGAAATGGGTTTTGAGCCCGCGTGCGCACTACACTGGCGTTCGGACAACAAATTTCAACTACAAAGATAACTAGAGTAGAATCGTTACTTTAGAGCTTGAATTCTCGTAGCAGTTCAGAATCATACTCGAGAACACAGGAACAACTTGTGATTGAACCTGGTTGACGGCAAAAAAAAAACCATCGTGAAAAAAAAGCGCACTTGCTTTGGTCAATCGAGCTTAACAATACGGAAAAATCATCTCCAAGATTTGGATTGTCACTCTATACTACAACTCCACCAAGTATATAGAGATGGGGAGCAAACGGAGTAAACATGGTCGACTCCTGGGGCTTCTGGACGATGAATC
Organism: Debaryomycetaceae sp. CAB 1570; assembly: GCA_031081755.1. NCBI lineage: Eukaryota > Fungi > Ascomycota > Pichiomycetes > Serinales > Debaryomycetaceae > Debaryomycetaceae sp. CAB 1570. The sequence continues at coordinate 1,024,728 of JARYSW010000006.1, forward strand.
AGAAAATGGGAGTGGCGTAGAAGACACTACGGCACCGAGACAAACTAGATACAAATTCGACAAAGACGAGCAAGATGAGGTGAATGAGGAGATTCAGGAAGTGAAGGAAGCCGAAGACGGTGAGGATAATGCAGAAGATGACGTTTTCGGGGAGCTGCCTTCTAGTGAGGAAGAGAAGGAAGCTGACGACGACAATTATCTGGAGGGAGACGATGATCAGGAAGATGACGAGATTTCGAGCAAAACACGTAGAAGGGCTGCTGCCAGGAGAGGTCGCCCGAGGATTACATCGGACGACTCTGACTTCGATGACAATGGTGACGTATCGGAGGACGACGAATATTTCGAGAAGTTAAAGGAAAAGAAGTTCATTGCTTCCGAGGATGACGAAAGCGACAGTTTCGGATACCTGAAACCAACTAAAAGGAAGAGGAAAAGTAGACTGGCATCGTTGTCTACCGATAGAAAACGGACGAGATCTGCAAGAATCAGGAGCTCAAAAGATGAATTCGAAAAAAGTGGAAATGAGGAATCGGAGGAACAAGAAGACAGTATTCAAAAGGAAATAGAAGAGTTGTATGATTCCTCTCCCAGTCAAACACCTGTGAAGCACAAGCTAAGAGATAGGAGCAAAATAGATTACACGATCCCGCCTCCTATAACAAACGATCTCCAGCTAGAGGGGTCTACTGTCACCACATCGTATATGGCGTCGGTTCCCAAACCAAGGGGAAGAAGACCAAACATCAACAAGAATGAATATAGAAAAATACTCTTCCCAACAGCAGGTCCTTTTGGAGGAAGTGATGTTATCTCTTTATTTGGAACAAATATACCGCCAGGTGGTATACCTATACCTGGAATGGCTAATGACACAAGTATGGTTGCCATAGGACAGAATCTCGGTGATTCAGACTCTTCGGAAGATGAGATTGCTCCTATAAATGGAGATTCTTCCATCACAAAAAAGACGACTTCCGCAAATAACACAACGGGTAAATTATTGGCAGGTGGATCCAACGAACAAAAGAATAAGAATAGCTTGAGTGACACAGATCCGCTAGGGATCGATATGGACATTGATTTTTCTGCAGTGGGAGGGTTAGATAACTACATCAACCAGTTGAAGGAAATGGTCGCATTACCTTTATCATATCCTGAACTTTACCAAAACTTTTCCATAACCCCTCCGAGAGGTGTCCTTTTTCACGGTCCACCAGGAACGGGTAAAACTTTAATGGCCAGAGCCTTGGCTGCTAGTTGTTCCACCTCCCAGAGGAAAATAACATTTTTCATGAGAAAAGGTGCTGACTGTCTTAGTAAGTGGGTAGGTGAAGCAGAACGGCAGTTGAGGTTACTTTTCGAAGAAGCGAAAAACCAACAACCCTCAATTATATTTTTTGATGAGATCGATGGTCTTGCTCCGGTAAGATCGTCAAAACAAGAGCAAATACATGCAAGTATTGTCTCAACATTGTTGGCTCTTATGGATGGTATGGATAATAGGGGTCAAGTCATAGTGATCGGCGCCACTAACAGACCAGACTCGGTGGATCCCGCCCTTCGTCGTCCAGGACGATTTGATAGAGAGTTTTATTTTCCGTTACCAGACGTGAAAGCCAGAAATGAGATCCTAAAGATCCATACCAAGCAGTGGAGTCCACCTTTATCGGACCCATTCATAGAGAAAATATCAGATTTAACAAAGGGTTATGGTGGTGCAGATCTAAGAGCTCTTTGTACTGAGGCCGCATTGAACAGTATCCAGAGAAAATATCCCCAAATTTATCTGTCTAATGAAAAATTGAAGGTTAATCCATCTAAAATTAAAGTGATTGCAGCAGACTTCATGAAGGCAGTCGATAAGATAGTCCCATCAAGTGCAAGATCTTCATCTTTGGAATCGAGCCCATTGCCCCAAAATGTCCGGCCATTATTGAAAAACTCATTCGAAGAATCTGTCAATAAAATTGCAGATTTGATGCCTGATAGCATCTCAAATAAGAAAAAGCTCACTACTTTAGAAGAAGCTATGTATTTGGACCCTAGTGTCAATGACGAAGATGGTGGATTCGGCCGACAACAACTTCTCAAAGCACTTGATAGCTCAAGAGTTTGCAAACCATACTTGTTAGTTTGTGGTGAGTCTGGAAGTGGCCAGCAATATTTGGGTTCAGCAATATTGAATCATCTAGAAGGATATCAGGTACAGTCTTTGGACATGGCAAATGTATTCGGGGATGCAACCAGGACTCCGGAACTGGCTGTTGTGCAGGCTTTCATCGAAGCAAGAAGACATCAGCCTGCAATTATTTTCTTACCTAACATCGATACTTGGTTTGATGTTGTACCCGTTTCGGCTAAGGCAACATTGTTGAGCTTGTTGAGAAGTTTGAAAAATAGCGATAAGATTCTTTTGATGGGAATTGCTGACCTTTGTTGGGATGATTTATCTACAGAGATAAGGCATTTGTTTGGGTATATCAACGGAGTCAATGTACTTGAATTGAAGCATCCCTCGAAAGAAGAGCGCTTCGAGTATTTCAAGACTCTTCGTTCGACTTTGCTGATGAAACCACACGAGTTCACAAACGATCTTGAAAATAGACCTAAGCGTAAATTGAAGGTTCTCAAGCCTATTCCTATTGATGAAAACAAATCAAATGGAGAAATCGATAGGAAAAAGTTGAAACAGCAAGAATACGAAGATACAAAATTAAAGAACATCTTGAAGATCAAACTCGCAGGCTTGATGGACTTATTCAAAAATAGGTATAAACGTTTCAGAAAACCAATTATTGATGAGAATCTCTTGTATCACTTATTTGAACCGTCGATTTTGCATGATCCAATGGGAAACTATGAGAAACTCTATGAAAAGTCTGAGGATAGCACACGTCCAAATATGATCAAGGAAATTTCTTCGGGAAGCTATTATTACAATATGGACTTAGATGTAATCGAGGAGAGATTATGGAATGGTTACTACAGTGAGCCGAAACAGTTTTTGAAAGACATTAAGATGATTGTACAAGACTCGTTGACTCTGGGAGATAGAGAGCGAATCCTCAAAGCAAATGAAATGTTGACTAACGCCCAATTTGGAATTGATGAATTCAGTAATCCAGAATTTATTCAGGCTTGTAAGGCAATGCGTCAAAGAGAAGTAGCAAAACAAGAGAAGATTTTGAAGGAGCACGAGATCTTGCAAAAAGACTTCAAGAAAAGACAAATGGAGAATATCGTGGACCTCACCAAAGATATACAAGAGAATAGCGACGATGAACAAGTCGACAAGTTGGATGATTCGAGTGCACCAGATAAAAACGGATCCAATACATTGTCAAATGGCACCGAAGAAAAATCTGTCAAGGAAGCTAACGGCTCCTCTGTTACCATCAAGGAAGAGCCAGCGCAGGATGGTGCGATGGAAATAGAGGACTCTACCTCGGAGTCTGAGGCTGAATTTGATTTACATATTGATGAGACAAGAGGCTTGATTATGGGCGATCAAGTTGATGACTTTTTCCAACATGTACTCTTGGAGCTTACGAACAATTTCACCTTAGACCAGCTAGAGCAGATTATGGCAAGCTTGATGGCTCTGATTTGGAATGACAGGAAAAATTGGGATAAAAGAGAAACAGTTCAAAAGCTATACGAGACGGCCAAAGCCTTTAGTACCTCGACTTAACTACATACGCCTACATCTCACGCAATCAAATAGCTTAGCACATTAGTAAATAAACTATATCATTATCATTACTCTAGCAATAGCATTTTTTGTATATAGTACAGCGGTCTTCATACCTAATCTTCTGCGCTCCCATCTCTTGGTCTATAACTGATATCTTGGTCCGCCAAGTCATTGATGATATGAGGGGGAAGCTTACCATTGATCTTCACGGCATACAACCCAGACACAAACAGGTTGATTCTCAACCATCGTGCTACCCAGGAGTCCTTATTGTCCCCTCCTAACGCTACCAAGCCCTCGAAAGATGGAGATGTGCAATCTTGAACTTGACCATCTTCATTATCCTGAAAGTGAAGCACACTTTCACAGTTAGGACATCCCAAATCAATGAACTTCCTGTACGTCTGGATGATGCCACACAACATGCATGCTCTCTCTGATCTTGAAGACATATTCTTTAACGTCTTGTAAATCTATCTTCTGGTGTTGAAATTTCAATCAAGTTTTAGCTCTCACGTGTAAACTTTTACATCAAGATCCAATTTTTTTGAAATCATCGACTACGAGCCCATAAAAGGTTAAGATGCTATTGAAAAGGCTGGCAGTTGTTCGAAATGCAAGGCCTATCACTTTGGGCGTAAGTCGTAGCAAAAATTGGGGTCAGGCTCGACATTTTTCACTGAATTTCAGCGACGCTATCATGACCATGACTGAATCTTTCCAAGCGTTACATACGTCTACAGCTTTGCCTTGGTGGGCACTTATTCCCATCAGCACCTTCGCTTTGCGAAGTTTGTGGACGCTCCCGCTCGCCTTGTTTCAAAGGAAGCGGTTACAGAAACAAAGTGAATACAAGGCTGTAGTGGGTGCAATGAATCCAGTGTTCAGAATGAACTTGGCCAAAAAGGCCGAGAAGTCGAGACAGCAAAGCCAAAGTACCACGACATCCGGAACTGGGGCAGACGAGTATCCCCGGTATATTCAATCACCCCTCTCCACGATCAAATATGAAGAGATTTTAGTATTAGCAGCCAAGGAGACCAGAAAAAGACAAAAGAAGCTATTCAAGAGACTAGACATCCAACTCTGGAAGAATTTTACTCTCCCAGCTTTCCAGATTCCCCTTTGGATATGCATGTCTTTAGTCATGAGAGACTTGAGTGGATGGAAAACATGGGATAGTCTAGCCAACAAGCCTCTCGATCCTTCGCTATACACCGAGGGAGCTCTATGGTTCGTGGATCTTACCACTTCCGATCCTATGCATATATTCCCACTACTTCTTGGAGTTATATCCTTGTGCAACGTAGAGTGGACCTACAAAACCCTAGAATTGCTGAAACTCATTTCCACGAAAAGTTTGCGTCCAACGTTTTCTGATGCAGCGGTAGCTGTATCCCGTATGTCTGTTGTGTTTATGATGGCAGTTTCCATCAACGCACCAACTGCATTGGTGCTTTATTGGCTCTCATCTCAAATATTTTCATTGATTCAAAACGTTTTGATGGATTTGACGATGCCAATAAGTTTCACGCCAAAGAGAAGAGTCAATCTCAAGAGTCCAGCCTCTAATGAGACCAAGGATGTCATCAAGCTTTGAAAGATCTTCAATGTGTAGCATTTATAAAGAAATCATTTGTACATAGCATCTAATCAACCTTAAAGCATTGAATTTTTCACACGATATAAACTATTGCTTGGAACATGCCCTTTCGAGAGACAATTGCCGAGGCAAGTGAGGTATTATACACATCATTGATCTCCGAGAAGTCAGAACAGTCGTCAAAGACGTACGATGACGGAAATTTCACATTCAAAAGCCTTGATCATTACAGGAATACGACCTTGCCTGGTCTTTTGAAAGAGAGGAAGGCTAAAGAGGGGCATGCTTATTTGACGAAACATGAGTTAGTTCTACTAATGGATTGGAAGTTAGCAATCGGGAAGTTCAGGGTGCAGCTACCAAAACTCATAAGATCAAACGAGGAAGATAAGGTCAAGCTGGTAACGCAAGATGGCTTCGATATGCTCTTTGACTTCATAGATGGAGTGAAGCAGAACGAATTTTGGAAGCAGCAAACCAATCGAGACGACTACAAAGCTATGGTCAGGAAAGTGTTTAAAAAGATATGTGAGTTGAAAGGTGTAGGCCCGGCTACTGCCAGCTTAATCTTATCGCTCATCTCTTCAATCAACGGGTTTTTAGCACCACCTTACTTTAGCGACGAGAGCTTCATATACTACGTGGTGGAACCCAAAAGGCCCAATTCGGACATCAAGTATAGTGTCAAGGAGTACGTGGAAGAGCTTCTCCCTGTTTATTTTGAGCTTGCCAACTCTACGGGCTTGGAAATGGGACAATTGGAAAAAGGTGGATGGGCATTGAAATACTACGACATACATAAATTAGACACTATGGCTAACATCAACTTGACTGAGCCTGTAGAGGAAAAATACCTCAACTTTGAGGAAGACAGTCAAGTTGAAGATGAGTTTCCGCAAAAGAAAAAGCGTAAAACTGGTCTGAAGAATTAAATAATCATAAATCAATGTTATCCTTTTCGAAGTTGATCATCATAAATTGGTCATCATTGTGTTTCAAACTCAATGTGTTTATGTTGTCCTCCACATTTGTGAAGAGATTTTCTAGGTTTGATACCTCGTTGTAACCCAAGCAACTCAAAATCTTCTTGTTTATATTATCAATCAACGAGTTTTTACTGCTCTCGTAGCTTCGCAATATCTCTATCAGTTTAGGAGTTTTGCTGTATTGTTTATCGGAGCGCAATAAAAGTAACGAAGAAATGGAAACTATTTTTTCTGTCCTTCTTTTGTCATCTCTGTATTCATTTTGTAACAGGATTCCAAATTCGAAGACAGAATTGAAATTGTTCACCTCTTGGTCCTCGCTCTCTCCTTCATGCGTCTCTTCAAAATGTTTCTTTAGCAAGTGTAAGTACTGCTGCAACTTCACATTGAAGAGTAATTCCGTTCCTTCATAATTCTCGAAAATTGAAGGATAGTTGATGGTCAAAAATCTCACGACTGAATCATACTGCTCATTTATCAAATACTTTTTGACTATCTGCCTGTTCGTGACATGCGACTTCGAAAAGTCTTCGGCATTGTCGACCTCAATGTTTTCATTCAACTCTTCAGCCAAATTTTGTAAATCCGAGCTGAAGGCATTCAAAGACTCTAAATAACCCTCATGATTGAGATATCCCTTGATTAAATCATTAATTAATTGTGGATTGCCACCTGAAGAAGAATTAACATTATCAACAGCATCGGGGCCTTCGATTTGAGCTTGCCTTGTCATTACGTAAAAATTTCTTTCTTGTGCATTTCTGAAATCGTTGACATAGTTGTCAATGTTGAACTTGAATTCTTTGAAACCGAAATTTGTCACAATTTTCAGAGACGTTGGCTTACCATGGCGCATTTCTTTAAAATCGCTGACTTTGAATCCAATCATAGGAAATGTACTGTTACCTTTGTTCTCAGAAAAAATTCCGTCATTTGATGAATTGGCTGACATGATTTCCTCGTTGGTGATAGTCTTTACCAACACACCGTTCAAAGTCAACAATACGCATTTCTCTATGAAGTTGATTCCACATCCTATCACATCGCTTTTGAATATCTTCTTACTTGCTTCGCTTGTTCTATGTGACTTGAAAGAGATCCCGATATCGAGTTTGGAGGTATCATTCTCGCTGATACTTGATCTGTTGAATGAAGAAAGACGCCTGTTCATGTTGAGCAATGATGACCTTTGAATTGACTCGGAACTTTTGCTCGAATTATAGAACGTCAGATCATCTAGGCTGAGACCAAAACTGCCATTAAACTCACCAGGCCTCAACGTCAATAATACCTCTATATCCTCCGCTAAATCCGCATTTCCCGAATCGTGTTGGGAAAATAGGAGATCATTCTTTATGGTGTCCAAGTCCAACTCTGTCTGAGACGACGACGACGACTTGTTCAGAAAATCGAAGTCGATAATCTTGTTAACAAACCCCAAAGATAGGTTGAGACTGGAGTTTGAACAAGATGCTGTGTCGTTCATCAATATTATCGGCCTGTTATTGGTGGTATCTGTCGTTTCTTGTATTATCTCGGTCTCGTAGTAGAAGATGCCCGCCGACGGACTCACGGCTTTATCACATACGAAGTTATAGTAGATGTTCCTTGGAGGGGCTTCGGCCTCTGGCTCGTCCCCATCATCCTCCTCCTTCGATATGCTGGACATGCAAATTTCAGAATAGCCTGTATCGTTCACAATCTTCATGTTGAATGTCTTGGTGAGATGTCCCAAAAACTTGCTGGAAACGAGTGGCACCCACGATATCGGCAACGGGTACTCAAAGAATTCGTTCTCACTCAACTTCACGAAGCTCGGCGGGAGTTTGTTCTTGAAGCTTGCGTCTGCGTTCGCCATCAGCAAAAGGTCCTTCAACGGCATATTGACATATCTATGGTACCCCACAGGGATCTGTTCCAACCGCTTCGGGTCGCTCCAGTTGATATCTGCCATACCCGGCATAGAAAACTTCGACACTGACGACGTGATGTTCATACCCGTGGACGTGCTCACGTCCTCGATCGCTTCCTCCTCGATATTTTCCTTTTCCATGATTCGGTGCTTGAAGGTGTCATACATCTCAGCAAGGTATTCATCATCTATCTCATCAAAATTGGCTGGAAAATCCCCGAAAACACCCAAAATAGCCAACTTATAGTAAAGCTTCTCTCGTATGAGTTTATCAATCACCATGTCCCCCGAAAACTGGCATCCCAGCGTTGCTTGATCATCTATCTTACTATAGTAATGCTTCGAATTGAGTGCCACAACATTAGTCTCGCCGAATTGCCCATCCTTGTCGTACAATTCTTTCTGGAGATTGGATCCTAGACACGTATTCAAGAGATATGGTGGTATAATGTACACCAAGTTAGAGAGTTCCATGATATAGTTAACACCTTAACTCTTCCTAGTGTCAATCAATTTGAGTGAGGATTGATTTCATCACAAAATTGAAATATTCATATTCTACGACGCTTCGACGGATAAAACACAGGATCCAGGAGGCTTGAAGACCATGACAGAGAAGATTCTCAAGCAGGCCGGGGAGTACATCCACGACATTCCCCTTTCCGTCATTTCGCAGGGTGCAGAAGCGATAGTTTTCAAGACAAATGTCCATCCGTATTCTTCATCGAAAACCGACAAGGGAACGTATATCATCAAGTATCGCCCCAGGAAGGCGTATAGACACCCCAAGATAGATGCGGCCATCACCAAGACACGCACGGCGAGCGAGGTGAAATTCATGTACAAATTGGCAAAGTTAGGGTTGCGTGCTCCGCAGGTGGTGACAGCAGACTTCCACCACGGGACGATATGGATGGAGTGTGTGGGTCAGGATCTTCCCGACGGCGAGATCAGCTCGCTTAAGAACTGGTTTTGGTACTTGGAGCGTAACAAGCTGGCCGGGGACTGTGTTTCGGCTGAAGTTGAAGAAAAATGCAAGCTCTTCGGACACATGATAGGCAGGCTCCACATGAACGACATGATACACGGCGATCTCACATCATCCAACGTACTCTTGGACAACGGTATGCCTGTTTTGATAGATTTTGGGCTTTCGTCGTACTCAGGGCTCCCGGAAGACAAGGCCGTCGACCTCTACGTCTTGGAAAGAGCCATACTAAGCACTCATTCGGTTCACGCGAGCCACTACAACGGCTGGATATTGGACGGCTACAGGGATATTCACAGTTCTCGCGAGTTCGGCTCGTCTGCTCCCAGAAAACTCAATGAAACCTTGAAGAGGTTGGACGAGGTGAGACTAAGAGGACGGAAGAGAAGTATGTTGGGATAATTGTATATAGATCTCTCATCTGCATAAAATAACACCATGTCTACGCTGTCGTGTGGAGTGCGGTCTGTTGCTTTGGCCCTAGCAGCAGCTGTCTTTCGTTGTAGGTCGAGACATGTTCACCACGACTTTTTCAGTATATCTATCGATAAAGATACTTGAAAAACAAAATCGATAAGGTATACTCTCGAGGCTTTATCACCGATGCTACCTCTTTTAATCATCCTTCTGTCGGCCATTACAGCTTCTGCGGTACCCTTTGGAAGCAATGTGGGCCAGTCTGTTCTTGCGATGGATGGAGACTCCCGCACATGTCCAATAGATATGCCTTTGACGTGCTCCAATTCCACTCCAGTTGAAAACACATGTTGTTTTGAGTCTCCGGGAGGCATCATGCTCCAGACGCAGTTCTGGGACTACTATCCGCCGGTCGGTCCCAACGACTCTTTCACATTACACGGATTATGGCCCGACAATTGTGACGGAACGTACGAACAATTCTGCAGTGAGCAACTCAACGTCCACGAGGTCGGCAATATTATCGCCAAAGAGTTCGCAGACGAGGAATTGTACGACAAGATGAAGCAGTATTGGAAGAATTTCAATGGCAACGACGAGTCTTTGTGGATCCACGAGTTCAACAAGCACGCAACGTGCATCAAGACGTTGAGACCTGACTGTTATGCTGCGTACACTGCCAACAAGAACGTTTATGACTTCTTTAAGATTTCCATGAACATCTACGAGACGCTTCCTACATTCGACTTTCTTGTGAATGACGGTATCGTGCCGTCTACGACAGAAGCGTACACGAAGGAACAGATAGCGAACGCCTTGAGCAAAAACTTTGACGGACACTCGGTATACTTCAAGTGTAACAAGTACAACGCTTTGCAAGAAATATGGTACTATCACTACTTGCAAGGGTCTATAAAAAGCGAGAATTTTGTCAGGACTGAGAGTCTTTTATCGTCAAACTGTCCCCTGGAAGGGATCAAGTTTTTGCCCAAATCAGGCTGGAAGCCTCCCACCAACCCTCACCCACAACCTCCTTCGTCCCCCGATAGAGGATTGTTGAAGTTGAGCGACCATGATGGCTGCTTGATTAGTAACGGCAAATGGTATAGACAAGGCACTTGTGCGAAGTTCCAACTCACCAAGCTGCAGTTTGGCGGATATAACATCAAATCATCAAAAGGAGTTTGCGGTATTGACTCCAACGGAGAATTGAATTGCAACAGACAAAACCAGGCTTCGCAATATCAGTTTTCTTACGCAAAGGACCTGGGCCTTGTGGGCTACGGTGGAAATACAAAATGGTGCTTGAACAATGAAGGATCTCATGACGGTGGAAAATTTGCTCAAATTCCTATAAAGCTCGCAGACTCTTCTTGCAAGAACCCTTTCACTGTAAAGTTTGCTTGAGAGTCAAATCACATAGCCGTATAGTAGCCATTAGACTTTATCGTGGCAGAGGTGGTCTGAATATGCCTTGCGTATTTGTACCTCAGTGTCCCACGATTCGACCTGGACTATATTTACCAGGCGTGTCCAATCTTTGTTGCAGCACGCTTCTGGTACCAAGCAACTTTAGTATTCACGCCATATCAAAATGGTATTAAACCTCAAGCAGTGACTTATTTAAGTATTATGAACCAACTGGTACATAGAAAATGAAAAATTCAAGCTCTTATTTATGACATGCTGGTATGCTGATGCTTTTTGCAACCGTGAAGGGAGAAAGTTTACTGTCAAGGGTATCTGCGAAACGAGTTGCCGTGAAGACGACTGTGGACCCATAGCAGTGGTATCCCGGTACAATATTAAATGCGTCTATTGTAGGTTCTCTATGTAGATATGTAAACTCACAACTATGCAGATATCGTAAGCAAAGTGCACAGAATGCCCGAATTGGTTGATCTTAGTTCGTCTCCCTCCGCGGAGCCATAGCTTCGTACAAGAAGTCGCTTAGTTTTACCAACCCCACGCTGTTGCACAAGCGGTAGAGGTTGTTGGGCTGGTACGACTCTGGGATGATCTTCCCACCAGCATCAACCTGTACGTAGCCAAAAATGTTTTCGATCTCTGGGATCCTCCCGTACCGTGGGATCTCACGGAAGTCGTAAATAGGCATGAACGTGTTGGCGTTGGCTCCAGCTTCGACGATGAACGAAAAATCGTCCTGGATACGGCTTCCTATCGTTTCGTGGAGTGCATCGACAAACTGCTGGTTCACCTGGAACCGCTCCGGCGTCACGCCGACTTTCGTCTTGCTGAATCCAAGAGCAAGCGCATTCTGGTTGGGTGTGAGTGTAAATTTGTACAGATCGTTGACGTGCGGGAGTATGTAGATCTGATCGTTATCGGCATATCTGGAGTACTGAGAGTAGTTTCTCAGCAATGCTCTTCTGAAGCTAACAGAAGTACTATTGCCAGCAGTAGACCATCCGTGCGGCTGTGTAATACTCTTGAGCATCTTCAAGTAAACCTTACGGCACAATTGGCTCCAATATCAGACACAATTGGTGAAAAGCCTGCAATTGCTCTACACATAGTGAGCCTTGGGTGAAAAATTGACATCGGTTGATGAGCTCATGTGACCCCCACATCAACACCTGATGGATCCAGTAAATCGGCTACAGGACAAACGGTTTTGATCCGTTGAGGAATTGTATATTAGTAAGTGTATGTATATATCAATCTACCTTCATCTTAATAAACCCAGTAAATAAAAAAAATCACATTGTGATGCTTGAAACATTTAGAATCCTAAAATCATAAGCCAAGTCATTAAATGCAGTTGATGCAATTAAAATAAAATACAATAAGAAACAGTAAACAAGACTTGTAAGGTAGAGCTTGTCGATCCATCTAGTACCTGTAGATGTCAGCCTTGAATGGACCCTCTTTTGGAATACCCAAGTACTCGGCTTGAACGTCGCTCAAGACAGATAATTTGGCACCCAAGTGGTCCAAGTGCAATTTGGCGACGGTCTCGTCCAAGACCTTAGGCAACAAGTGGACACCGATGTCGAACTTGCCAGTCTTGGCGAATTCTGGGTACTTGGATCTGAACTCGGCGTCGTCGCTCTTGAACAATGCGATTTGGGCCAAAACTTGGTTGGAGAAGGAACAGGACATCACGAAGGAGGAGTGACCGGTGGCACAACCCAAGTTGACCAATCTACCCTCGGCCAACAAGATGACGTGGCGGCCGTTCTTCATCAAAAATCTGTCGACTTGTGGCTTGATGTTGACAACGGACTTGGCGTTGGCCTTCAACCAAGCAACATCGATCTCGATGTCAAAGTGACCAATGTTACAGACAATGGCGTCCTCTGGCATCTGCTCGAAGTGGAAGCCAGTGATGATATCACGGCATCCAGTGGTGGTGACGAAGATTTGACCAATCTTGGCAACCTCCTCCAATGGGGCCACCTGGTAGCCAGAAACAGCAGCTTGCAAGGCGTTGATGGGATCGATCTCGGAAACGATAACTCTAGCACCCATTCCTCTCAAGGCCATGGCACAACCCTTACCAACATCACCGAAACCAGCAACGACGGCAACCTTACCGGCAATCATGACGTCGGTGGCTCTCTTGATACCATCGATCAAAGACTCACGGCATCCGTACAAGTTGTCGAACTTGGACTTGGTGACAGAGTCGTTGACGTTGATGGCTGGGACCTTCAACTTACCGTCCTTGAGCATCTTGTACAAGTGGTGGACACCGGTGGTGGTCTCCTCGGACAAACCGTAACATCCCTCCAACATCTCAGGGTGTTTCTCGTGCACCAAAGTGGTCAAATCTCCACCGTCGTCCAAAATCAAGTTCAACTTCTTGTTGTCCTTGAAAGCAAACAATTGCTGCTCGATACACCACAAGTACTCCTCGTCGGTCTCTCCCTTCCAGGCAAACACTGGGACACCGGCTGCAGCGATAGCTGCAGCTGCGTGATCCTGTGTCGAGAAAATGTTACACGACGACCAGGTAACCTCAGCACCCAAAGCAACCAATGTCTCGATCAACACAGCTGTTTGCACAGTCATGTGCAAACAGCCTGCAATTCTGGCTCCCTTCAATGGCTTGGAGGGTCCATATTTCCTTCTGATATCCATCAACCCAGGCATTTCGTTCTCGGATAATTCGATATCCTTTCTACCAAAGGCAGCTAACGAGATGTCAGACACCTTGTAATTGTGAGCAACTCCAGACATTCTTTTCTTATTGACCTATAGTAACACTACTCGAGACTAACTTTCAATTTAATCAATCAATTATACAATTAATCAATAATTCAAGTATACACTAGTTATATAAGGTGAAAAATTCGTCTATGGGCCTCGTATACTGAAAATTCTTTTTGTGTCACTTCTTGTCTTCACATGCTATACGAGAGAATCGTTTGCACCCATTGCAGAGGTGGGAGGTGGGAGGTGGGAGGATGTGCAGAGGGTGTGTAGAGGATGTGCGGAGGGTGTGTGGGTGTCTCTGTGTGCCAGAGTTGGTATTGCTCAGATAGTGAAATACACAGTAGAGTAACCAGTAGAGTAACCAGTAGAGTAACCAGTAGAGTAACCAGTAGAGTAGCCAGTGGTTTGCACCACTAGATGGAATGCACCGCTAGATGGAATATACCGGTAGCTGGAATATACCGGTAGCTGGGATGCAACAGTAGAATGCACCACCAGATAGGATGCACCCGTGAAACGCACCAGTGGAATGCACCGGTGGATGGACAGCAAACTAGTTGGATCGTTTATTCGTTCACGAATTCGTGTTAGATATTACAGTATGTACATTAGATCTCGAACTTCAACCAATCGAGGTCCTTAGTGGACTTTTCCTGGTCGTTGGCCGCAATGGGGTACTTCATCGAGTCCTGCTTAGGGTGGTGGGGAATGTTCTGGAGACCCGACGACTGGAGAGAGTCGAAAGTCTTGAAAAAGTCCACGGGGGCCATTTCTTCGTCGACCCGGAGCGCCGAGGACTCCAATCCCATGAGATTGAAGGAGCCCTCGCGGTCGCGGTGGTTCTTGAACGGCTCGTTGCTGTCGGTCGTGAAAGAGTGTCTGGCCGTGTGGCTGTTGGTGAAAGACGACTGCGACGTGACAGAGCCCGGGGTTTCGGCGTTGCTGTTGAGGTTGGCGTATCCGCCGAACTTCGAGTTGTCAAAGTACGAGCCAGGAGGGAACTTTTGGTTGAGTAGATTGATGTTCGATGGCGTGAGGTTGTTCGTTCCCGGCGGGGTATACATGTTGGGGTTTATAGTTGAGTTTTTGCGCTGCTGCTGCTGCAAGTTGGTGGAGGACGTCCTCCTGTTGAATGAGGACGACATGAATGATGACGAGTTGAAAGAGTTCTTTTTGCTGTTGATGCTGCTTGGCGTGAACGGACGCCTGCCGAGAGACTCGGAGTACAGGTCGGCCGCGGCCGCTATGTTGACGTCAGACCTTTGTCGCTTCACCTGCTGCGACTCTTGCGTCGGAGTGGAAGCGTACGGTGACAGCGGCCCGTTGTTATTCGGTATGGGTATAGACTTCATGCCAGAGGCAGACGCCAGTGGCGTATTAGGTGTCGATGGTGGTTTGGGAAGTATCAACACATTCTTGTATCGTAAGGGCGGATTGGAGCTTCCAGAGGCCACAGGCGATCCTGTCTCAGGAAGCGTGGACGGTGAGTAATTGGGGAAGCTCCCGCTGAGCTTCAGTCTGTTTGTGAGTGACAGCTCGGAGCCGTTTCTGTGACTGACCAACCCGTTGACCCTCAGGCTCGAGGCCCGCCGCGAACTTCGTTTCTTGATCACATCGGTCTTCAAGCTGAGCGGTCGGGTTGTCCCATGCAATTTCAAAAAGAGGCCGCACGCATTGCACAAGGTGTTGCCCAGGGGATCCTTTCGCCAGAGCGGCGTCTTGACTGTGTGGCAGTTGTAGCACTCTGTCGGCTTGTTGCTGCCCATGGTGGGCGTGGATTGTTGTGAAAGCGAGGTCGTCAAGTTAGACTTCGGCACCTGCGTCTTGTACTCCGGTGCCTGAATCGCAGAGACGGTGGTGGAAGCTTCCTTCTTCACCCGCAGGCCGTGTGCGATGTTGCTGCTAGACCGCCCGCTGCCCGGAGGAGAGTCGTCGTCCATGCTCGAGGGCGTCCGTATCACACTGCTCCTTTCACCCTTAAACACCTTCTGCATATACGGCGGACTGTTCTTCAACTCATCGATCGATAGCGGCGAAAGCAAATCAAGCACCTTGGCCCCGTCTGACCCACCCTCGCCCACAACCACAGCGTGGTTCTTCTGGCTGCGGTAGTTATCCTTGCGAAGCTGCCGGTTCTCTACGCGGGTCTTCAACCCCAAGAGCTTGCGCGCCGACTGGTATAGCTCTATAATCGACGGCCCGCTCTCGAAATCGTTTTTCGAATAAGACATCTGTGTTTCGCTGTCCCCTCGAGTATCGCTCAGTTAAAATCTCCTTGTCGTCTGCTCGTCGTTAAATGTTTGCTCTTCGTTCGCAACTGCTCAAATTCTGTTCTTGTTTCTTCTAATCTCCTTCAACTATTTATTGTTACTTTAAAGCCTTATCTCCTTGACCCCGTTTCTTTAAATTGTCAAATTAATACTACTATTTTGCTCTATTCTTACTAGATACATATTAAATCGTAACAATTTTAAGTCATTAATTCCACAACAAAATTGATTTTTGAAAATTTTGTGGAGTCACGTGCCGCGAGAAGAGCCGGCGACACCAACGACGACGACTAGAGGTCGTGGTCCAGCTTATGGGGGACGTAGGACTTGTGGCGGCGAGAGACGTGCTTGTCAGGGGGCTGGGAGCTTTCTGAGTGCAATCTGTAGTCGAAGGAGACGCCGAGAACCCGATCGTTGGAGCCGGGGTCCAAGGCAACGATTGCATCGTTGCCTTCGACGATCATGTCGACCTCTCTGATGATGCGGAGGATGGCGTCGCAGATGATTCGCCTGGCCTGAAAAGAGGTGAGTTTTTTGGCGTCGTCCTTTTTCTTGGAGAAGTTTGTGTTGGAGTTCCAGACGGAGATGATGTCCTCGTCCTTGCGCACACTCAAGACGATGCCGCAGATGTCGCTCAAGAGGGCCGTCTGGATATCGGGGGAGTATGCAGCGGAGGGTACGATGGAGCCGGAGATGGTGCGGAGAAGGAGGCGTTCCCAGATGAGCGCTGTGCGCTTACGGGCCTGGAGGACGTTTTCCTTGGAAAACTGCGACGACGGCCTGCGATTGAAACGGAACACCCAGCGGCCGCCCTTGACGTTGATGGGATCCTCCCACACGGGGTGGATGCCGCTCTTGAACATCAAAAGCTCGGTGCCGTAGGGGAACTCGTAGGTCTTTCTCATTGAGGACAAGCTGCTCCACATCTGCTCAAGCGACCCGATGTTCGTGGTGGTGGCGCCCTCGTCCACGACGTCGACAAATTCTATTTCGTTGGTGGTCTGGAGGTACGAGTCGACGGCGGCCGCGGCCGCGTTCGGCGTCTCCTCGACGAGCTCCTCGTTGTCCTCCTTCCTGGACCGGGACCGTGAGTGGTGCCACATAGTCCAGCAGTACGGCAAAACGTGGTGCTCTTCGGGGATCCGGCTCACCGTCTCCTGCGCTATCTTCTTCGGGTCTCTCTTGGGCAACGCTGAGCTCGGCGCACCCTTGTAGCTCTTGTAATGCGACTTATATGTTTTGTGGTGGTTGTGATGGCTGTGATGCGAGTGGTTATGGTGCAGATAGTGGCCTCCTCTGCCGTTCCCGCTCCCGTTTTCGCCTCCGCCGCTCCCGCTCCTCTTCGGTGACGCGCTCAGTGCTTTGCTTCCACCATTGCTCTGGTTCATGATCCGATTGAACAACGACTCTGCTCTCTTGAGGTTCTCCGACATCTTTACCCCGTTCTATATTCAGCGCAAGAGAAGCTCTATAATCGTGAAAATGCTTGTATGTAATGTTTTGGTCTGCTTGTGCCACAAGTACTACCCCTATACAACTTTCGATGCTATATTGATGCTACTTTAATGAATTCTTCTGTTCTTCGAACCTGCTAAAGTCGTATGTTGGGGAGAACTATCATCAAATTTTTCACTATTTGAAAATTGCGGGTAACGAGAGGTAAAACGAGCTAAGGACGTCGATTAATCGTGAATAAATAGAGATATACACTGTGTTAGGACCCTAAGCCTTCGAGTAGTAGTGCAAGTAGCCACCCAATGTCTTACAGCCGTTTATGTAGTTGCTGGTGTCGAGTTTTTCGTTGATTGAGTGGGCCCCATCATCACCTCTACCCATGGGCAACAAGAGGACGTTACACTTCAATTCTTTCTCGAAGGACAATGTGATGGGGATGGAACCGCCCTCTCTGGTGAAGTCGGGCTTTATGCCCCATATGTCCTGGGTGGCCTTGGAGGCCGCAGTGAAGGACTCGTTGAAGGGGTCGGAGATCCAGTAGTTGCCGTCGTGGACCAACTCGACGTCCAAGGTGTTTGGCGAACCGATATCCTTGAAGGTCTTCTTGACGTGGTCGTATACAAGCTGGTTCAACTTGTTGGAGTCCATATCGGGCACGGTTCTGATGGAGAACTTTCCGATGACCTTTGCGGGGATGACGGTCTTGGCCCCGGCAGCAGAGAAAGCACCCTCGATTCCGTGTAGCGACAACGATGGGTACCTCCACCTGTGCTTCAAGATGTCCTTCTTGTCGTTGTACAACGCAGTTTTGGAGCCCGAGGCGGCGTTCAACTCCTCGACGGAAAAATCAATGTCGTCGTAGAGCGCATCCTCCTCATCCGTCAACTTGGCCACCATCTCGTCGATGCCGGGTATGAGTATCTTGCCGGCAGAGTCCACGAGATGGGTCATGACCTTTACCAAGTCTGTCATTGGCTCGGCAACGATACCTCCAAAGATACCAGAATGCAAGTCCGCAGCGGGACCCTTGACGCTGATCTGGTAGTAATTAACTCCTCTCAACCCGTAGGTCAACACCGGTTTCAGTGTGCCCAACCAGTAGTTGTCAGAAATACAAACGGTGTCAACTCCGGCAAAGTATTTTTTGGCCTCATCCGCGATCAAGTCGTCCAACCCCAAGGAGCCGCTCTCCTCCATTCCTTCGAAGCACACAACCAAGTTGACAGGCAACTCCCAGCCCAATTCAATGTGAGCCTGCACCACATTCAACCACCCGATAACCGGTCCCTTGTCGTCTGTGGATCCTCTTCCGTACAAAATCCCCTTCTCCTTGTCCTCGTGCAAAGTAAAAGGCTCAGTATTCCATCCATCCTCGAGCAAAGCCGGCTGTACATCGTAGTGGCCGTACACCAAAACCGTCTTCTTTTTGGGGTCGGTTCCGAGCTTTCCCAACACAATTGGGGGCAACTTCAATTTGGGATCACTGACAGGTGGTGGCTGTATACCCAAGTCTCTGGTCAGAACATCGTCAAACCCCAAGTCTTTTAACTCCTTGACGAGAAATTGAGACATTTCCACAACCTTGGGCCTCAAGCTCTCATCTCCTGACACTGAAGGAATTGCCACGGCCTTCTTCAATCTCTCGATGAACTTGGGTTTCAACTCATCAATTTTCTTGTAAAACGCCTCCAAAGGTAACTTTTCGTAGCCCATCTTGTTATTGTTGTCTTCGTGTTTCGTCCAGCCAAATTATACAGCTACTTGCAACTCCTAATTACTGTTTATTAAGAGAAATTACTTTATAGTATAGTAGTTTTTCAAATTTAGATAGTGGCCTGAGATACAAGGCATGATTTTTGAAAAAAAAGTGAAATTTAAAGCACAACTAGTAAAACGAAGGTATTAAGGCATCTTCTAGGCTTGTATGAGAGGTTCTTTGATGCCAGTTACATCCCCCGGTAATAAGGTGAAAATCTGGTTGAGTTAGGGCGAAAATCAAGCGACACCAGGCCATTACCAGGTGACAAAGTCGAGCTTCCCAGCTGATAAGGCACTTGGACCCAAGAAAGCACACGAATAAGGCCATGTCTGATAGTAACACGGATGCTTCTTCGTCGGAGGATGACTTTGCTATATTGTCGTTTATCAAGGGTGGTGATGGAAGCCCCGTGAGGCAGAAGTCAAAGATACGCAAGGTGGTGAAAGCAGGCCAGAGGAAGCCACAGCGAGACGATACTAGAAAAACAGGTGAAAGCTTCAAGTTGGGGCTACCTGCGGTATTCCAGACAGACGGGGAGCGTAACGAGCGGCTAATGAAGAATGACGAAAAGATCAAGTCTGTGATAGGGGACTACGAGACCAAGCTCAAGAGTGAATATTCTCTGATTCAGACAAAGAAGCAGAAAATTGTGGATGAGTTGAAGGACAATGGATCCGTTTTTGAAAATATTGCTACAAACGACAGCGAGGTGGAGTCGAGGATTGACGGTTTGGTCAAAGTTGCACTTGACAGAGGTGACGCAGCGTTGAACAGAAAGTTCTTCTTCTACAGCAGCCCGTACGTCAACCGAGGGCACATGATTAAAAGCTCTTTGCCGTTCCAGATAGACAACTTCTTCTTCTTGCATGAGGACAAGCAATTGTCTAGGATGATAAGTCTGTTCCCCGTTGAATTTGTGGAGCACAGTATTCTGAGAGTGTCAAATTTGGATTATCTTCGCCTCATCAAGGGATTGATGAGATTCTATGCGACTTTTGACTACACTATATCCACAGATAAGTTCCTTGAGTACCTCGAGGTCATTGGTGGAAACAGCAAGGCAACTTCCGATGGAGTGATCCGGTTCAAATTGTGCCAGATCAACGAAAACGTGTCTTTGACCGTATTAAGACTGTTCATTCTATTCAAATATGCATTGCGTGCTTCCAATTCCAACGAGATCATGGGTGCAATACAGAGGGCCTTTTTTCTTTCTATTGCTGACTACAACCTCAATGCACAGTCGTTCGACGATTTCAGGGCGTTTGTGGAGGAGATATTCGTCGACATTATTTCAACGGGTAACAAGTCTCTACAAGTGAGAGAGTCCTTTGTGGCGGAGAATATCAGCATTTTGTTTCAGTCTCTAGCTGGTAAGATTCACCATGGTACTGACTCTATGCCACAGTCCTTCATGGATGCTTTGGTCTACAACATTTTAAGAAATTTAAATTGCTTCTCCACGGACCCGTATTGCAAACGAGTGGTGCAGTATTTGAATGCCTCATTCTTGATGGGGCATCCCTACAAACCTGTGCCAGATGATCGCTTGCCCCTTGAGTCTCCGCACATAATATCCGTTGTAGAAACGTTCTACCAATGCAGCACTGGAGAGATCCAGCGAGACCTTTCTTCTGCCCATCCTATTACCCCAGAGCTGCACCTTTGCATGTTCCATCGCATTCAGGTCCTTCCCTACATTTTCTACCGCTCTTTCGACAGCGACGGCTTGAAGGCCTTGCAATCTACATTATTGGAGCACTTGAGGCTAGTATCTTTGCCCCGACTAAAAGAATTGGCTGTAAGATTAACAAATCTCAAGGGCAGAGTGTACTCTTTACTTACGAGCATTGGAAGTGTCTCCATACCCCATAACAATTTGTACTACAAGAGCCTAATAGTGCGAGTATTGTCTGAGTCATACTTCATCTTCGACAAGTTAGAGCGAAGAACCAGTGACGATATCTCCTTATTCGAGGTAAACGAATCAGCAATGCTTCAGTAGATAGCCCGCGGTATAGAAATTGAAAAATAGCATTTTTATTCTTAGAGAGTAGGTCCTCTTCAATTTAGATCGTAAGCAAGGTAAACGATGGTAGACGAGAAGCAACCTTCTGGAGAGCTCTTCCAATATCACAACAGTGAAATTGACGAGCCGTTCCCCGGTTCAGAGGTGTCTTTGCCATATGGATTTGGACCGTTACCCAAGGACAAGAACAACAGCAAGATATTCTTTTTCGACATAGACAATTGCTTATACAAGAGGTCTACTCGGATACACGATCAGATGCAAGTCAAGATTCATGACTATTTCAAGAAAAGCTTGTCGTTGAACGACGAAGACGCACACAATTTGCACCAAAACTACTACAAGACATACGGATTAGCGATTGAAGGGCTTGTCCGGAACCATAAGGTCGATGCGTTGGAATACAACTCCAAGGTAGACGATTCTTTGGACCTCAAATCTGTGCTCAAGCCGAACAAGGAGTTGAGAGAGATGCTAATTCGCATCAAGAAGGACTTTGACCATTTCTGGCTCATCACCAACGCCTACAAGACACACGCATTGCGTGTCATTTCCTTCTTGGGGTTGGGCGATCTTTTCGATGGATTGACCTTCTGCGACTATGAGCAGTACCCCATTATTTGCAAGCCCATGGACCCTTACTTCTTCAACGTATTTCAGCTCACTCAACTCGACTTTAAAGACCCTAAAGTCATGTCCAAGCAGTATTTTGTTGACGACAGTGAGATCAACGTGAAGGCTGCTTTACGATTGGGTGTCGGCCATGTCATCCACTTCGTTGAAGTGGACGATGAGTATGAGATGCTCACACAGAAGGACGATTTTTCACAATTGTACGCCCAAGACGGCGACTCTAGCCCTGGTAAGATACAGGTGATCAGGAACATATCAGATCTAGATAATGTATTGTAGAAATGGTTTGCCGTTGGCTCTATTCATGACAATTTCCAATTATTGTAATCATCAGCATCTCTTGAGCACTATATAAAATGAAATATAAATTTGGTTGAAATTTATAGCGTAGTAGATATGTCCTCTAAAAAAGTGGGTTTGAAGGGTAGAATTATATTCCTACATGGGTATACACAATCCTCGTCGTTATTTTATGCTAAAACCTCGGCCCTTAGGAAAAAGTTAGCGAAAATAGGGTATAAACTGGTCTATTTGAATGGACCACTCACACTTACTCCAGCCGATCTCCCATCCAGCGATGGAATGAGTAAGTTCGACTCGGTCGATCCGTCTTCTTCTGATAGTGACGGTTTTAGGGCATGGTGGGTCAAGAAATCGCAGGTCAATAATGATGTCGATATCAGTCAAACGTTGGATGCCATCAAATCATATGTCCAGAATGGAGAGATCATACCGGATCCTGATTTAAAACAGACTCTAAGTGATGAAGAAAAAGAGTTGCCCATCAAGGGTCTCGTGTGCTTCTCTCAAGGATCTGCCATAGGAGGTCTCATTTGCAATCAGTTCGATAAGCTATTCAATACTACGCCATTGGAGTTCGCCGTGTTCTATTCTGGTTTCAAGTTGGATACTTCGAAAAAGTCTGGTAATAAACAGCTTGATAAATACTATCCTAAAGATGGTTCCTGTTCAAACGGTTTACAATTGTTACATGTCTTTGGAGAATTGGACACTGTTGTCTCTGAGGAAAGATCGCTATCGCTATACAGTGTCTATAAAACCGATTCGACCATATTGAAACACCCAGGAGGGCATTTTGTGCCCAACTCAAAAGTTTTGGTTGAAAGTGTCACCAACTGGATTCTCTCTACTGAGATAAAGGACAAAAAAGAGGCTGAAGAAGAGGACGACTTGGATTCATTATTGGATATGATGGATAGCCTTGGAAAAGCATAGGTCTCAGAGTTCATCGTGAATAATTGATTTCGACTTGCCATTGTTCTTGGAGCCGTCCTTTTTCTTATCGTTATTCTTTGACTTACTCTTGGTTTTGCCTCTACTCTTGCCTTTGCTTGCATCCTTCTTTTTTCCCTCTCTAACGAACTTTGTGAATTCTCGTTCTCTGGTGGATAGAGGCCCTTCCAAAGGTACAACGCCTGTCTTTTCTACAAGCCATTCACTGACCTTCAATTTGTCGTTGAGCTTGGGGCTTCCAGTGAATCTTGTGAATTCATCGTTTTCGTAAAGCATGAGCAATGGCAAGTCACCTTCGGGGATGCTGATGTCCTTACCATTCACCGTGATGGTTCTCTGGTCAAGGGTTTTTGCCGAAATGAACCCAACTTGGATAGAATTCATAAAATCGATAGCCAAAGACTTCAACATTGGGTGTATTGCCTGTGAACTAGATATAACTAGCACTTTTTTCAAATGCGTATCTTCAACTAACCACTCCTTGAGGCTTTCAGAGTTGATGTTGGCGTATCTCTTG
The DNA here is from genome assembly GCA_031081755.1 of Debaryomycetaceae sp. CAB 1570. Classification (NCBI taxonomy): domain Eukaryota; kingdom Fungi; phylum Ascomycota; class Pichiomycetes; order Serinales; family Debaryomycetaceae; species Debaryomycetaceae sp. CAB 1570. Next base: position 1,048,427 of record JARYSW010000006.1, read on the forward strand.
ACATAGTTTTTGATACGAGACGTAATAAAAGCATTCATCGACTTCAAGTTCCGTTGGCCATTGTACGGCTCAACCGCGTGTTTGTATTTAGTGCTAGTGCTTGCTTTGTCGTACTTTGGTGGCCGGAAGACCATTAACGTAGGAAATCCACTCACTCGATACCTGGAACATAGCTCTTTATTGTAGTTCTTATCGCAATTTACAGCCACAACGTTCACAGCGTACTGCCCCTCTTTATGCATAAGCCTCCCGAGCTTGGTGAAGGCTGGATAGAGCTGTTTGCAGTATCCACACCATGGTGCGTAGAATTTCACTATCGATGTGTAGTTGGACTTTTGAATCACTCGGTCAAAATTCGAAGGTGTTAGCTCATAGATATTGGGATCAGCAGCATAGAAGTCGGCATTCTGTTGGACTTGACCCTCTGTAAACAGCAAGAGAACAAATAGGGATATGAAGAGGCTCCAGATTTTCATAGTTGGTGGGTTCTGGTAGATATATAAAATTTTTCAGACCACTATTTCGCTATATATTTAGTGATGGAAAAGTTGGCGTTTACCGTCGATGTTGTCTACGGTATGCCTACAAACTCAGCAGCTTGCATGTGCTCTACGATTTTGATGTGAAAGCCATTACGTGAATTAAAGACTCTATTTATACTGCTTTATCAAGGTTCATGCTATAGTACAAATAGCACCGTGTGGATCCTATTTCCCAATCGTGTTATTGGTCGTCAGATATAGACACCCACATAGTTGGAGACGTTTATGCAAGTGAAAGCAATTGATATCGAGGCAATAGCTGCCATAAAGAAGTAAAGAATGGGAGACCTAGTCTTCACGTCCAACATGAAAACGACCGAAAGGGACCCGAACGCTGGTAACAGATTAGTAATTTGTCATGAAAAGTCGTCCCTTGTCACTATACGTCTCTGGAGGAGTCCAGATCCTTGCCAGAAACAATATAACGACAAGTTGTGTTACAATTTTCACTTACCTAGTATTATCAACAGCACTGTCAAAAGAGAAGCAATCTCATTGTAACTGCTCAACTCGACAGGCTTCGACTTTGTGACAAAGAGTAGGTTGAGCATGTCATATTTCGAGTATTCTGCCATTATTATATCCCAATTGAGTTAATCAATGTAGTTGTCTTAGTGCTATGCTGTTCTTAGATTTTGATATTGGGTCAAAATGACGTTTTTGCACTACTTCGAACTCAGCACTGGAGGAACAAATAGGTATTTATCTTGACCCACTAGTGGACCTGTGCCACTATATCTCTCCTGCGTAGTCTCATGTGCCCACTTGTTGCAATTGAGTCTTTTTTTCAGCATTTTATATGCTAATGGGAAACTTCTGTGCCTGTTTTACACCGACGAATTATTCGATGTGTCTCTCAACAAAGATCCTGGCCATTCTGGCCTCCAAAAGAAGCATAAGTAATAAAGCGGATGCTTTCTATTCACTCTAGTCATCACTATCCTAAGCAAGCCCTGATTCAATTTTAAAAGGCCGTCTTTTCCAAATTTTGCAATTCTACAATACGCAAAACGACAATTATCACCATCAAGATTTAAACAGTTAAGCTCCATAGACTCTCAAAGCACCAAAAATATGGCAGAAGAGGGTTGGAATACGATAGATTCCGATGCTGTAAGTTATTTTGAATGCCTATTCATGATATTCAGCTACTAACAAGGGTAAAGGGAGTATTTACGGAATTGACAGAGAAGCTTCAGGTAAAAGATGTTCAATTCGACGAATTGTACTCAATCGACAATGAGTCGCTCATGCAGTTGGAACCCGTACACGGAGTTATATTCTTGTTCAAATACTCATCGATCGATAAAAATACAAAAGGGCCCTTACATGGAGAGTTTGACACCGACTATCAGAGTAAGAATATATTCTTTGCTAATCAGACCATCAATAATGCATGTGCCACCCAGGCTGTTTTGAACACATTGTTGAACAAAGAGAAAGAGATAGACATCGGCAGTGAATTGAAGAACTTCAAGTCTTTTGTGTTGGGCTTTGATGCCCCCATGATTGGAGAGACAATATCAAATAGTGACTTGATCCGATCCGTGCACAACTCTTTCTCATCCCCATCTTTATTCGTGGATGATAAGGACTCCAATAACCAAAACTATGATGAAAAGAATGACGGCCTCTTCCATTTCGTCAGCTATTTGAGACTAGATAACCATATCTACGAACTTGACGGTCTCAAACAATATCCGATCAAACATACCAAATGTGAAAGCCCCGAGGAGTTCTGTCAAAAGCTTCCAGAGGTTGTCAGAGAAAGAATAAACAAGTACGGTGGTGAGCTAAGATTTTCGCTTTTGGCAATAACTAACAACAAGTTGGACTATTTCACTCGTATTGGAGACCATGACCTGGTAAGCAACGAGTTGAGAAAGAGAGAGGTGTGGAAGCGTGAGAATGAATTGCGAAGACATGACTTTGCAGGATTGTTGATTGCTTTGATCAAAAACATAAGTAGGGAAAGTCTGGATGAAGACTGGGATAAGCTCTTGAACGACGCCAGAAAGAGGGGCCAGGCAAGGCTTCTCTCGCGGTACTCCAATGTATAATTAGTTTAGTTCGTGCTATATTCTTTATATTCTCATATTTAGTCAAAGTCGTTAAAACTAAACAACCCTCCTCCCGGACCTCTGCTGTGTCTGGAGAAGTAGTCAAAGTCAATGCTGACGGCATTTCCAAGAAGAATCGCTCTTTGGTCCAAGGTCAAAGGACCAGCCACTGATGGATAAAGGTGACCCATTCCTGCAAAACTGGCTGGGTCCATTCGGACGATATAAACACCTGTATCCGTGAAGAGTTCTCTTCCAAGACCCACCCAATTTCTATCGACCGACGCAATCACGTCTCCATTTTCGTTTCTAACGGGGAAATCAAATGATAGGAAGGGGGCGTCTATTCCTCCGAATTGATTGTACTCCTCTGTTTCTTCGTCATCCAATTTAAATAAATTATACCTTCTTCTCCATAAGTGCCAACTTTGAACAGATTCCCCTATCGGCTCAAGGATCAAATCACCGTTTGCATCATACCCAGGTAGAAAGCATTTTATGTGAGAGTTTATGAAAGAAAATGGTCTCTTTATCACCATCAAAAGGTCTCCGTAGTTATTGAAGACCTCTATCTCAAATGGTCTGTGGAGCTTGAAAAATTGCCTTCCCAACATCTTGAAAATCCCCATATCCTTCTCTTCCATAAACCCTACTTGATCACCGAGTGAGTTCATAATCTTGTACCTATTTGCCTGTTCGAAGCCCAAAAACACATTCATCATCTCGACTTGTCTCTCGATGACAAGTGTAGGTTCCTTCAAAATATCGAAAATACCGTCTTGCGTTGTGATGAGCCCATTCTCGTTGGGTGGCACATTGAACACAGTATGAAATGAAGCCGGCTCATCTTGGTATGCCTCTGAGTTCGTCGTGGGTTTTGTTTGGTAATAGTATTCATTATTTGGTGAACGGATCTGCTCATTGAATTTCTTGACCTCTTCCGGCGAAATCTCCTTTGCCACTCTAGTTTTGTTATAGCGAGGCAATTGCAAGGATGCGGATGTTTGCAATGTCCGGGTTTGACGCAAAGCTATGTTATGAATCCTTCTCAACATTCTACCAAGTCTGGGGCATTAAAATTTCGCTATCTGGAGATTTTCAATTTGTGCAAGTTGGTGATCTTCCCATCGATATTAGACAAATGGATAAACTACTTTTTTACGCTCTGTTGGTGCCCGGTGGTTACCTGCGGTTTTTAACAGCAGCTTACGAATAGCCGTGATTCTCTTTTTCTTCTGTAGAGAGCTCAATTGCTTCTTCACAGGTGCTACAACTCAAGTTCAGGTATATCCACAGATTGAAATTCTTCATTGTAGAGGCTAGCTGGCTATTTTGAGTTCTAAAAACCTCCCTCTCTAATAGATGTGCACGAGTATAATGCCCTTATCCCTCTTCGTGTCAGTCGAAACTTGACTCCAATATGGCGAGCTTTTCAGCTTAAGTAGAGAATTCGAAGTTTCGCATCCATTCGATATAGCATCTCTTGGACAGCGACATTAATCCAGTAAACACCATACATTCAGATACTAGTGGCATAAACTAGAGGTACGGTCTCAAAGTATGGTGCGGTATTCAACTACACGTTCAATTACATGCTCAATAGTCACATTTGAATCCATGATTTACTGGATTTTTAATATATATCACCATCCTAGTAGCTACAACACTGTTTAATATAGTATATTGTATTGATAAACACAACCCGAACAACACATGGTGAACGGCTATAAAAGCTAGCACCGTCCTTTGAAGCTGGAGCTAATCGAGGGACATAACACCGTCTCGATGATTTGCTCTCAGCACTTGGGACAAGTGACGACCTCAGCAACGATCATACGGGAAATAAATAAGGACATTTTCAATACCCATGAAAGTACGTTGCGTTATGCAGCCGTTCAGCTTACTCTAACTTTTTTGTGGTAGAAACCCCAGTGATCGTCTCGCCGGCAAGGGCCTCCTTCATGAACTCGTACACGGTGAAGGTGACTGCCTGACCAGGTGCAACTCTCATGATCCGAGGAGTGATACCCTTGTACAATGCAGCGGTACCCTCTTCCTTTATCAACTGTCTTCCGATCTTCACAATTCTCACAATGCCCGACTCCTTGGACGCATACGAACTTTTTTGCAATCGAGTCTTGATAGTGTCGAGCGGAGCGTTGGACAACGGTCCCAACGCTCCACTGACAAGACCTATCAACGAAGTCTCGTACGACGGCAACATCTCCGTCTGGTGGTAGCTTTGCAAATATTCCTTGATCTTCGAGTACACAGTGAAGTTCACACCCTGGTTGGTGGCCTGTCTGGCGGCGGTCAACGACACACCTCTGTACAAGGTTTTGAAGCCCTCCTCCCGCACAATCACATACGCTGCATGCGGAGCGTTACGGTACTTGGGCACATCCAATGGGTCTGCCATCGAGTGGTGCTGTGCCTGCAATCTAATCTTGACCACCTCCATGGGGTTGACCACCATCACCGCTTCGGTGATACCTGCACCAACTCCGGCGATAAACGTGTTAGACGTGGTAATCAGCCCGTCGGGCTTGTACAATAAAGACCGATAAAACTCGTAAGACGAAAACCGTAATGCCATCTTGGGCACAATACCAATTACTACGGCTCCCAACCCCTTGTAGAGCGACAAAAATCCCTCTTTCTTGGCGATATTCACCCCGGTGCTCACAAACCCTGGAGGTTTCTGTCCAGACTTTCGGTACAATTGCATCCGCACCTTAACGGTGTCCAAGGGATGGCAGCACAAGGCCTCGAAGAGGCCTGCGGTGCCACCTGCGATCAAGTCGGTGACACCCTTTCCCTTCTTCTGAGTTGTGGATGACATGGTGTGCTGTTCTGTGTAAGCTGTAGTTCAATCTACGGACTCGTTCTTTTCACCTCTCTTTATTCCAAGTGGATCCTAATCGTAGCTGGTGTGTTCTTGGCGATCAATTGTGCTCAACGCCGCTCAATTGTCCTTTGCTAGCTAATGTGTGCTCGCTCTGCTATCGCTGTATCTAATGCGACTCTATAAAGCTGTATAAGACGCAAAGTGGCTCTGTTGGCTCGTGGTTTGCTGCTGGCTCTGCTATGTGGGGCCTACTGCTCTTTATACTCTATATTAGCTGTCCCTGTTTATCTGGGCAAACCTCGGACTTCTAATTCCTTTGGATGTGTTCCTGTCTTTACAATTGAAATTTCAACCGTTTAGTCTTGCAGTTGCTAGTCACTCCGATATGCTGTCGAATACTCCGAATATGTCAAACTTGTGCCGAGCGAATGAGCGAATACTATGGCTGCGAATCTAATAATACTTAAGACAGTCAAGGTTATAGCTCTTTGTAGTTATACGTCGGTGAGAGAGCGAAGAATTCCCGACTTAATATAGGATCAGCATGTTAGTCGATGACATGGACGAACGGGACTAATTGGACGTCCTTACGTGAAGACTCAAATGATTCTGTGGGGATGACTCAAGACATCCATTTCCCCGGGTTTCGCGAGGGTCCTGCAAATCGCGGCCTTAAGCGCCAGCAAGTTTCCGGGGCTGGGCTGGGGCACTCGCGAGGTAAGGGGGCGCACTAGCGGTAGAACTCGCGGTGGAGCCGGGCGTGGGGGCGGCGAGCCAAGAGAAACGGTGGGCACACGTCCGGTGCCGTGCCGAGGGTGTTGGGCCCCGTCGGCGCCTGTGACAGGGGTGCGGCAGTGCGGCCTCGCCCGGCGCCGGCGCCGGGCGTGGTGGGTCACTCTTGGGCGGTCGCGCGCTCACACTAGCAGTGAGCTGACGTCGTAGTTGGCGTAGGCGCGACTAGCGAGCACCACGTCGAGGAGCCGCTGGAGATTGCCCACGAAGCTGCGGATAGCGTGGTGCATCGAGTCGGGAAACGCTGCAAAGACCTCGCGCTCGAGGTTTAGCGACGTGAGGAAGATCAAATAGTGGCGGATGGCACAATCGATCGCGCTGGACACCCGGAGGACGTGGTTCTCAGACAGGCGGGTGGTCTTGAGAAACTCGTAGAGCGACATGTGGCTGCGTAGTTAGTAGAGCGTACTGCGAAGCCGGAGGGGCGCATACGTACCTGAAGTATGTGTTATCAGAGAAGTTGATAGAGTCGCCCGCAGCGTTGAAGATGGGCTGGATGATGTGCATGTCGATAATAAGGCTGTTGACCAACTCCTGGAGGTGTGACGTGGGCGTGAAGTATGAGATGGTCGCGAGGGAGAGACAGGAGCCAGGGCAGTGATTGGGGGACTTCGACAGGAGGGTCACCGGCTGAGCTCGCGAGCTCAGCCGGTGCTGTGCTGGAGACGTGAGCCGGACTTGCTGTGTGTGGTGTGCTGTGCTAGAAGACTGGTATATGTGACGTTGCTTGCACGGGTAAAGACTCTGGCAATGTGCTGGTGGTGATAGTGAACTCGAACCGCACGGGGATTTTGCGGCAATAGGGTTGTGCATAATGCTGCAATCATGATGGGACTCCAAACGAGCAGGACTCATCAATAGAGTGTAGTGAATACGGAGAGACGACGGATATGATGGCGTTCTGTGGTGAGGCTACGAGGGTGGGTGGTGCCCAAATGTGTTTGTACCGCCAAACTGGTGTTTTTGTAAATGTAGACGGTTAATAAGATACTACACAAATGAAAAGCAGACAGCTAACATGAAAGTCTGTAATATTAAACACATATACACTCACATGCTGGAAGCGGTAACTTCCAGCTGTGTTTCAATTCTCTAGTTCTTTGCTGCAAATTCGCCAGCGGACGTTGTGGCCGCTGTTGGCTCGGAGGCCGGAGCAGACGAGGGCGACAGCAGTTCCTGGGCCTTCAATTGTTTGAGTCTCAATGCTTCATTGTGCACCTCCTTGACATCCTTGGCAAGCGTCTTGTAGAACTCGTGCACCTTGGCACCGTACGGGTGGCTGGCGGCCTTGTCAAAGTATTGCGATAACTTGCTCAGGTACTTGGATTTCAGGAAGCTGCTCTGAAGCTCGGAAAACTTGGACTGTGCCTTCAGGATGTTTTTGTTGGCGGACGATTCCGGCTCGTTGGCGTGGATGTACTTCTCGTCTAGCGAGGACAAGAAATTCTTGAACTTCGTCGAGTATCCCTTGCTGTTGTCCACCTCAATCGACTTTTGGATCACCTTATCCGAGACCAGGTACCCGCTGGCCAATATCTGGGCCATGATGGCGTACTTAGGCTTCTCCTCCTGAGGAATATCGTCGTAGTTGTCATCGCCAGTCTTTGTGGCGTCCTGTACCTTGTGGTCTCCCTCGCCCGCTACTGCCCCTTCGCTGCTGTAGGGAGGAGGCAAGTCGGTCTCCTTCTTCGTCCCATCCTTCTTCTCCTCCACCACGATGTTGCTTCCATCCAATTCGGCGTCATTCAACAAGAGTGCCGTCGAGATCGCCTTCTCCGACTCGAACGTTATCTCGTACGTCAGTGTTCCCCCAACCTTGTCGATAGGGCTGAGTGTCTTGATACTTCCACAGAAGGTGAAAAACTCTTGCACTTTCTCAATTGAGACGCTGTTGGGGATCTTAGATGCGATTACTGTAGCCATGTTGTGTGTTATAGCACTAAAGAAACATATATACTATTATACTTACGATCGTTCACCTATATAGCAATCGTTTGGATTATGTAATGACATGAAAGTTGCGAAAAGATCATGACTTTTAGATGGTCTGTGCTGAGCAGCCGACCCATCGGGAGAAATTTCAGGTGTATTTAAAGCAATGTCTGACCCATAGCACATCTTCCGATGGCGCAGGCAGCACCCACTGTGTCGAGGATGTGTTCCTCTGTGTCCGCAAGCATGGGGTTTGTTTCAACGATATCTAGTGAGCTTAGCAACCCGGTCTGTGCGACCTCTTCTGCGATGAACAAGCCTTCTCTGAGCGTCAAGCCTCCCTCGACTCTGGTACCTGTAGCGGGCACAAAGGAGGGGTCTATAGCGTCGACGTCGTAGGACAAGTGGATGGGCAGTTGTCTGTCGGGGTTGACTTTGTCCAAGGCCATTTCGACCACCTTGCCGATGCCGTACTTGTCGATGTGGTACATGGAGAAGGCAGCGATGTTGTGGTCCTTGAGGATTTTTTTCTCACCCTCGTCGACGTCCCTCAAACCGATGTAGGCGATTTTGGACGGTTTCAAGTTCTGAGGCACCCACGCAAACAGCGACGGGTAGGAGTGTGTGTCGATTCCCATAACAAATGACATGGGACAGCCGTGGAGGTTACCCGAATCCGTGGTCGCCGGACTGTTGATGTCGGCGTGGGCATCTATCCACAACACGCACGTGTCTGGGTCGTGCTCCAAGGCGGCACTGACGGTGGCAGTTCCAATCGAGTGGTCGCCGCCAATGGTGATGGGTAGCCTTTCCCTGCGTCTGATGTCTATTATCGAGTCGTGGATGTTCTTGCAGCACTCGCTGACGATCTGTGCATTCTTCACGCCATATTCGTCTTTCTCCTGTGATTTCTGCTTCTCGTAGTCGGTCCCCTTCAACGGGAATGCCTTCTCCATATCCCAGCCCAAGTTCTCTATTTGTTTCTCGAACCCTGACCTGAGAATGAACTCCGGGCCCAACTCTACACCGGCCTTGCCTTGGCCTCCAGAAAACGGCACAGACACTATCGTGGCCTTCTTCTCGGGGTGAAACTTAAATTTCACTGCTGCTCGTTAGTTTGCCATCATTTTATGCTGTTGCTCCACGAGATGAGCTTCATTTCATCGCGATGAGCCTGTCAAGCCCAAACGTAAATACTTACCGTCTGACATATTTTGTCGATTGCTGGTCAAATCCAATATATAAGCAATATAGCACTAGGTGTAAACTATACTTTCAGCGCTGTTGTTCTTCAATAGGTGAGATTCCAATGTATTTATATCGACGATGTTGATATGTTATCGATGGAGGTTGTGTTAAAAGGGAAACCGAGGCCGAGCTTCGCGGTCGCTTGTCTTTCAAGTCGAGATCCTGAAATGGGCAGTCAACTGCGAAAACTGAAGGCCTCCATCGCTGGCATCGACATTTGTTTCGATAAAACGAGAGCCCTTTCGTGGAGGAGATGGCGCATGATGCATGCCCTGCTCATCAGTCTCCAGAAATGCCGGAAGGTTTTGTCCCTGGCAAGGATTTGGGGAGTGACGTCGAACAAGGCAGAGGAGAAGCAGCGGGGTGCCGACACCAACCATTGATCTTGTTGGCACTCCGTGTGTAACTATGGAGTACACAGAGCGGGATAACTGCAGTGTGGTACCCCAACCAATCACTTCTACATGGTTGACAGTAATATTGTCAGATGATGGGTTTAGGAATTTTTCATAATTTGATGAGAATATAGAAATTCTGTGCCGATTAACTGAATTATGGATACATTCGCTACAGAAGACCCTACTGTGGACCTTTCGTGTCTGGATCAGAATCCAAATGTCACTTATTAGAAGTGCCGAGAGAATACAGTATGGGTGTCTCGTGGCCACCCACAGTGCTCACCAGCTTACTCTCGCAACCGGTTTCTCATCGCATCTCTGATGATTTGTCAGATGGATCGCTGGGCTTCGTCAACTACATCTAGATCGTGTGCTCGCCACACTGCATAACGCCTTGGTATCGTCATGACAAGCTGGCACGAATGGCATTACCTCACTTTCAGACTGCGACGTCTCTTGCTGTCTCATGCCGTTGCTTACCATCACACTACTACAGTCGACGTTGCACATTCCCACGCTGTCTCGTCTCGCGAGCTCGCTAGAGATTCGGTGCCTCTCAGACCCGTCTTTTGCCACCGGCCCAATAATTCTGCACTCGACACGTACGTAACCGCCTGTTGCGACCACTCTGGCCTTACCGGTATCTATTTTACCTTTTTTTGCACCCTAACACGCAGCACAATACGATAACAAACGAAAGGCCGGCCGATCCATGTGTCACGAAGCACGATTGCTGTAGGTTCCATCAAGTATCTGGTTCGGCCATGCATTCTTTGGTGCCTCCAGTCTACTCGGCAATACGTCTATTTACCATCTCTCTAAAAATAGTAGTGGATACCTGCCTCACGGCTCCGGCATTGGTCCAGTGTACAAGTTGCACCGGCACCATTGCCTTTACAAACAGCCCAACAACGGTGACCGAGCACACTTCCGTCGGGAGTCTGCTAATTTTTGCCCCGTATCCGTCTCGATGATCCCTTTGACGTCTTTCTACACCCTGCCACATAACTCTATCGTTCGCATAATAGATTTAGAGACCTAAAAGTTCCATTATTGTCGATAAAAGCATCCCTTTTGTTCTGCCGAAGGTCTACGCTCACCAGACTCGCAACACATGCCATCTATCATGGAAGCACCTACAGATTGTCCCAGCTGGACTCGTTTTCTCTTCGTCTTGCACTCGTGATTGGCCAAAATCCGATCCTCATCTTGATCTTGTATATGAATTTCAAGTCTTTCTGGTAGTTTATATATATAGGCAGACAAAGAACCACACGTGTACTACTGAAACGACTGTAGATTTGCAATATATGGTGGTATTATATAGTATAAGGATATTTATGATCAAACACTAGACAAAGAGTACAGCAAATAGAGAAGTATGAAGTTTGGCAAAACGTTCCCGTCGCATCACATCCCTGAGTGGTCCATCTACTACATGAACTACAAGAGCTTGAAGAAGATCATCAAGAGTCTTGACCAGGCGGTGGAGATGAGCAAAGTGACGGCAATTCCGGATTTCGTGAGCTCCATCATTTCGTCGTTCTTCTTTGAGCTTGACAGAGACATCGAGAAGGTGGATGGATTCTTCAACAGCAAGTTCAACGAATACAACCGGCGATTGGCTCGGATAACGCAGATTTTGGGGTACAGCAACAACACCATCAACCACCAGATTGAACTGAATGAGGAGCTCGACGAGGTGATCAGCATTTTGCTCGAATTGAGGTCCATATATCGTAACTTGAAGTGGTTTGGAAAGTTGAACCACAAGGGTTTCACCAAGATCTTGAAGAAGCTCGATAAGAAGATCACCTTCTTGATGTCGCTGAACGACGAGGGCTTGAGATTGACAAACAACAACAAAGAAAATTATCTCACCACGAGGGTGAACGCATTGCCATTTGCCAACGAGATTGAGTTGATCAATGCCTTGGATATCATCAACAACATTTTGAATCAACTCGGGGACGAGGAAATCGACGAGAAGGTCAACAAGAACTTCGAGTTCTTGAAGATAGGTAATAGAAGAAGATATTCGTTTGACCAAGAATTCTTAGAAAAATATTATGACTTAATCTCCAGAGACAACGACGGCGCTCTAATGGGAGAGTTAGGAAAAATTTCGAACGACAAGCTCACTTTGAAGTTCCTTTTATCATTACTCAATAAGGCTGCTTTGTCGAATTCAAGAGGCTCCATTGATTGTTTGTTGGTCTTCATAGCGAAATATATTGCTAACAATAATTTGGAACTGCCACTTTTCGACAAAAGCGATATTAGTGGCAGAAACTTCTTTCATCAACACATAATAAGTTTGGGAAAGAGACAGATGTTGAAGGAGCAAAATATCACACCAGGTGAGTCGATTGAGGTTAAAAGGTTGATATCGAACAAAAATGGCCCTGATGGCGACCAGTTGAAATCAGTTTCTGTGGAAGGTTTGAAGTACATTGTCAATAAGGTATCCGAGAAGAGTCTTTTGCTTTTTCGCGATAATTATAGAAGAACTCCGTTACACTATGCTGCACAGTACGGGCTTAAAGATGTTGCGCTGTTTTTGTTGGAAACTTTGAACAACGATGGCCTTATCGATCACTCCATTGACGAGGTAGAATTTTGGGGGGATCAAGAGGGGTTGACTCCTTTACATTTATCGATTCTCGGGAAACATCCGAAGACGACAAAGAATCTCATCACCCACTCCAAGAAGAAGTTAACATGCTATAGTTTGCTTTTGTTGGCCGTGAGGTTGAATGCTTATCAAATTGTGGAACATTTGATCGAGGGTGGAATCGATATCAACTATACGGATCTTGAGCACAACAATGAAACTGCTTTGTATATAGCCTCTAAACTCGATTTTGGAGACTTGGTAGCGTATTTGGTCAAACATGGAGCTAATACTGAGATTGGTGAGAACATTTTTGGATGGACACCTATATTTATTGCAGCAAGTGAAGGATATGATAACATCGTTAAATACTTGATTGCAGGTGGATGCCGATACGACTTGGTTGATGATTCGGGCTGGTTACCATTGGAACACGCATGTCTTAGAGGCCATTTGAAGATCGCTCAACTTTTGCAGCCTTCAAATGACAAGCTTTTGTTATACGACATCTATCAGCCTCAGAATAACGTTCCGAGATCACCACTCCAAAGTCCAGCTTTACTGCCCCACGATGATGCTTTATTATCTAGTTCAAGTATTGACAAACTTCCTGAGCCTTCACAAACGGCAGTGAATGATCTCTACCGCCAATTGAAGAATAATGGCTCCAACTCGTCCCTTTCGAGATCTAGATCTCCCAGAAGACATAAACCCAAGCCAGTGAAGTCGTTCGGTCACCGTTACTTGAGCAAGGATGAATCCTTGGTGCTTATCACATTAGGAACCACAGATTTGAGGGATCTCACAAAAGCCATCGATTTAAATGATATGTCATTGCACAAGACTTTATTGTCTGAGTTGGATACAGCCTTATCTTTGTCCATTTGCTGCATCAATAGACACACAAACAAACAAATTGAGCCTCCGGTTGTTATAGACCTTCCACTCGAAGACCAACACGGTAGTGCCACCGATCCACTCACTTTCAAACTCACTAATCACTTGACAATCAACGATTTGATTTTGACATTTGATATTATTCCAACATATCAAATTGCAAACGATAAGAGAGACAGAATACTAGGTAGGGCAACAGCTTTGCTAGACTCGGCTTACACGAACGTGGGTCCCCATTTGAGGTCCTTGAATCAAAAAATCACTTTGCCAATTATGGAAGGGAAGAGCCTTGATATACTAGGTAAGCTAAAGTTCGAGTATCTATTTGTCACCCCCTTCGACCATTCTCTGATGAATATTAGGAGGGGTGACACTTATTGGAAACAACTTGTCTCAACTAGAGTTATTGGTCACAGAGGTTTGGGTAAGAATGTTAGTGGAAGAAAATCCTTGCAGTTGGGAGAAAACACCGTGGAGTCTTTCATTGCTGCGGCCTCGTTAGGTGCGTCGTATGTTGAATTTGACGTTCAACTCACAAAGGATTTCGTGCCAGTTGTTTACCATGACTTCACAGTTGCGGAATCGGGTGTTGACATCCCAATGCACGCTTTGACAGCAGAACAATTCTTGAGTCTCAATGAGTCTAAAAAATCAAACATCAGTCAGACTATGGATGACGAAATCGTCAGTAAAGTGAACAGGCCAAGGTCTATGTCTACTTACCAAAGTGCGTCCAACATCGTACACCAATCGCCGGAGTCAGATGACGAGCTTGACAAAGAAATCAAAGAGCAGATCAGAAAGATGATGTTGACCAAAACTTGGAAGGATAAGGGTTTCAAGGGAAATGCCAGAGGGCTCTCTGTTGCCTCAAACTTTGTGACTTTGAAAGAGTTGTTCAAGAAACTTCCCCTGAATGTCGGTTTCAACATTGAGTTGAAGTATCCCATGCTTGACGAAGCAGAACAGGAAAGTATGGGTGAAATCGCCATTGACCTCAATTTCTACGTCGACACCATTTTGAAAATCGTCTACGACGAGAATACGACGGGGAGGGATATCTTGTTCTCCTCCTTCCATCCCGACATCTGTATCCTCCTCTCGCTCAAGCAGCCAACAATTCCAATCTTATTCTTGACAGAGGCCGGGACCGAGCCCATGGCCGATATTAGAGCATCCTCGCTACAAAACGCTATCAGATTTGCCAAAAAGTGGAACCTCTTGGGTATTGTCAGCGCTGCACAAACCTTGGTCAAGGCTCCGAGGTTGACCCAGGTAGTCAAGTCGTCGGGGTTGGTTTGCGTCACATACGGTGTGGATAATAATGATCCAGAGCTTGTTAAAATACAAATGAAGGCAGGTGTGGACGCCGTGATTGCCGACAGTGTATTGGCCGTCAGAGAAGGGCTCAGAAAGGATAAGGATAACTTCAAAGACTACTCCTCAGGTAGTGACTAACTACTATTAGTATATTGAAATTTACATAGTACTGTAGACAGACCGATTCGGGTCTAAAATAGATTTTCAATACTATCATTTAAGACATCTTCTTAAGCGTAGTTATGAAGAAAGTGGACAAGGAATTCCCCAAGCCGGGCCGAATAGTGAACGATGGGATTCAGGCGTTCCACATAGACTCAGCGAGACAGATGGTGAAGATGCATACCAGGGGTAGACTTCCTCCTAGAGACCAAAATGAAAATGCGCAAGAATCAAATACAGCAAGGGCATTTGGAATAGCTGGCAGCTCATCGTCGTATCCTAATGTTTCCGTGCCTGCGAAGTCGCATGAGGGGCCCTGCAGCAACCCCCAATGTGCGCATTGTGGGCTGGTGATAATTCCATCACCCAAGGCGACGTTTCCTGCTGAAGACAAGCCGTCTATCACTATAGAGGATTGGAGTATTTTCACGATAAAGATGCCGATACTCAACTCACAGGAGATAGACGATCTCAACGAGAAACGGTTTGAGTTCCCGTTGCCGGAGATGATATTTGGAAACAACAGAGTCAAGCTAGTAAACGACAAATCGGGCAAGTACATCGAGTTCAATGCGCTAGATGCCCTAGACTCCATGGACACCAGCTCGATATTGAAGGTCAGCTACCACAAGGAGTGGTTGAGCTCGAGGAGGTCCACTGCATGTACCAACACCCCGGACTCAAGCAGCAGCAACAGCGTAAACAGCAAGGATTTGAGCAAACTCACCGAGAATGTCGATGGTCTAAAACCGTACGACTGGACCTACTCGCCCAACTACAAGGGTACCACGGATATGGATTTCGCCGACACAGACAGGAAGATCCCCATAGACCGGCTTTTGAAGCCGGATCCTATCCTCTTCTTTGACGAGTCTGTACTCTTTGAAGACGAGCTTGGTGACAACGGTATCTCGATACTTTCCACAAAGATCAGAGTCATGCCCTCGTGCCTTCTTCTTTTGTGCCGTTTCTTCCTCAGAATAGACAACGTCATCTTCAGGGTCAGGGATACCAGGGTCTTCATCGACTTCGTGTCTAACGAGGTGTTGAGAGAGTACAAAATACAAGAGTGTTCCTACGACGATTTATTGGCCAAAAGTAGAGGAAATTCTGACCCCAAAAAATTATTCAGAGATCCGAACTGGGTTGTGCAACACATTCCCGTCATAGAGTGCCACATAGAGACCTCCAATCTTGTCTCATGATGCTAATGATTTCATAGTCAGTATATATATATCTTTAATAACCAATTGTGCATTTACCGATTTTTTTTTCAACTCGGTCGAACTTTTTGACTTTGAGGTTGTAGAAGTAGACTTAAATTCATTATAATTCACTCCAGAGATGCTTAAGGGTGGTGCTAGAGTAGGAAGGCAGTTATGGAATACCAGGAGATTGTTACATAGTGTTCCAAAATTGAAAGAAGATGGTATTTTCAGAGAAAGAGGAATAGATGGGCTCTACTCAGCAGATGGATTCAAGAGCGCATGGCTAGACTATCAAAAGTTTTTGACTCTTAATTTGACTTTGCATACGAACGGGACCGAAAGGGAGTTGCAGACGCCGTATCAGATTTTGTTGCTGACGGCCAAGCTGACGACGGAGCAGCATGTGTTCCACTATGCCTCGCAAGCGCACAACAATCATTTATTTTTCGAACAGTTAGCGGACAAGAGAGAGGCACAGAAGACTCGGCCGTCGAGGTTTCTTCAGGAGAGATTGGCCGACATGGACCACACAGATCTCGGGTCGTTCAAAGAGGAGTTTTTGCTGATCGCCGAGTCTCATATCGGACAGGGTTGGGTGTTTCTAGTGGAGTTGCCAGACAAATCGTTGAAAATAATAAAGTGCAACAACGAGGGTACTCCATATTACTACGGCAAGAACCAATCGCTCGATTTCAATGGCGGCGCTGACGAAAAGAGCTTTGAATACTTGAACACTTTAAAGGAAAAGGCAGCAAACGGTGAGAGAGACTTCACCTTGCCGATTTTGGCAGTGAACTGCTGGGACACCGCCTTCATCAACGATTACGGGGTGACTGGCAAGGCCAAATATTTGTCCAACCTCTGGGATTGCATAAATTGGGATGTGGTGAACAAGAGACTCTTCCAAGTCTGATGTCATTAGTGTACATAAAAGAAATTGTAAATAGATATTATACTAACTCTTCGAAATTAATCATCAATAGGTCTTCGATAGCACTCGACTTGATTGTGCCGCTGTTGATAAGCTGTTGGTACCTCAGGGTTTTCTCACTGAGAAGCTCGCAATCTTTAATAATGCTAAATAGAGTCTCATCGGCGAACCAATTGACAGGTAAAGCAGTGATAAGACAGGGGAGCAAATCACAGATGAAAGCGATCTGATCCCATCTCTCCACCAAGTCCTGTAGTGCGTCGATAAACTCCTTTTGTTTGTGTTTCTCGGTTTTGGTCATGTCATCCACCTTGTCTCTCTGTTCAGCAAGATATCGTTGCCTGGCTGCCATGAGACGGCTATTCAGCTCGTTGAAGCTGGACACATGCGCCTTGACTTCATTCGAGAGAAAGTTTCTTAGTTTGGCACTCATATTCGCCACGTTAGTGCTCAATTCTTCATTCCTGTTGTACTCGTCGATGAACTTGATGCCCACCCCGTCCTTCAAGGAGTACAACCTAGTGAGATTATTCAATATCCCCGACTCTGTGAGTGTGGGGTTGGACTTGTGGATGGCACTTAAGATCGGTAGAACCACCTGTAGGTATCTGACCAACAATGTTGATGTTTTGTACGAATCTACCAGAGACTCCAAAAATTCATGCGGATCGTCCAGACTCACGCTCAGCAACATAACTTTGACTTCCTCGTACTTCTGCTCAATGCTGCTCTCGCTCTGCAGCTTCAACTCCTTGAGCTCGTTGAGGTAGATTAGTCGATTCAATTTCGTTATCAACTCTTCGTATAGTACGTGATATTCGTTTTCTAGTGTCTGCAATTCGTTTGAGTCCGCAAAACCTCCCCGAAACTGGGGGATACCATAAGCATGATCCGTTATCCCAGATGAGATCAAGATATCGTCACAAACTTCTCCCAAATCTTCAGACATTGGGAGTAATGCTTCATCTATTGATATAAGAATAAATATAACTCGCACTGAAAAATATTCAAATAGATACTCCAAGATAGATTGATCTTACAACAATAGAGCCTCAAGATGTCCGATTGGACACTATTGAAGAACAAACTTCTCTCCGTGAGACGGTCTGGGATATTTATGCAGTTTGAACCAGAAGAATTGAACGACTATTACCTACAAGTCGAGGAGATACTTCTGAGCACATACTCACTCTACCCCATCGAGACGTATAATCTATTAGAGCTTCAGTTCTATCTTGCTATCATGACATGTCGAGATGTTAAGGCAAAAACCATACTAGACAGAATGTCAGATCAGTTCGATGTGCGGAAGTCGCAGAGAATCAAGATCCTCAGGTCGTTGTACTGTGAGGCAAACGGACAGCGAGAGATGGCCATTGAGCTATTGAGCACCGATCCAGACGAGCTCAGGCTTTCCCGGAGATTGACCACTTTCAGCCGCAAACCAGAGTCCAATGACGAGTTCATCAATTCTTTGAACTACTATTTGAAGATCCAGCCCTCGGACGAGTTGGCCTGGGCCCAGTTGGCAGACGAATACTTCCAACGAGGCGACTACGAGGAGGCCATTTTCGCCTACAAGGAGGTGCTCCTACAGGCCTGCGACAGGTACCCCTTCTTCTACAAGGTGGGGCTTGCGTCGTACTACCTCTTTTTGCAAAGCGCATCGGCCGGTTCCCACGAGAAAAGGGACAAGTTGACCGCTCTCATGGTCACATTGAAAAACGCCAGAGACAACTTCTTACGTTCGGTGGAGTTGTTGGACACCTACGCCAAGGGGTGGGTCGGGGTGCTGACGATCGTAAACCACGAATTTAATCGCAAACTCGCTCGTGTCGACAGCAGCGCTTGCCGCAAGTACCTCGAGGAGAACGACAAGCTCCGTGCTTTGTGTGCGACAAAGCTCAAGTCGCTTCTCAACAACGACGAGCTCGATGAGCTTCCGGCCCATCTCGTTTAGTCGTTTCACGTCCTATCATCGCCTTCTATGCATCTCCGCAGAGCCAGATCGCGATCTGTAGATCCTCCGCCACATAGTCAACAGTCGCATCGAACATGGCCCGCTATAGCACCCTCAATATACAATACTACAGAAACTCATATACTCTACACTATGCCATATACTCACTTGTTCTGCCATATCTAACTGTCTTGCCCCAATATCTACCAATACCACAATATAACGATATCTCTATCTCTCATCTACATTTAATCCTAACAAGTAATCATGTATTCACTAAATACCAAATCAACCTATTACCCAAAAATGTTCCAGGCTGGAACAATCAACATATGAAAAGCTCTCTAAGACGAGCATGAGCAAGAGGAAGTGCCACACTTGCAGTCAGCTCCACACTTACATGTGGCCTCGCTGGAGCACACGCACTTGGTGGATCCGCACTTGCAGCTTGAAGCACAGGTGCAACCGGACTCTGATCCGTAGTTAACTTTCTCGAATGAACTGATAGCGGCCATTGTATTTGTATTAGACTTGTATAATTAGTACTGATGTATAAATCAATTTCTATCTCAACCAGGAAGATTCCACGTCAATATATAGTCCCTGAGGTATATTTGCGATATCGTGGTTCTGTGACTCGAGGCCGCAAAATTCGATCATTGGACGACGCTATAGTCACTCATGGGTGCGTACGCTGAGGAGATTTGGCGATAGGCTGGGCGAAGAGGACAGAAGATGATGGAAGGAGCTGGGGGTGTGACTGGCGAAGACGCTGGGCACGCGAGACGAACACTGGGATTGCTGTTGTGGGAGCGATGACCGGCGGAGGGTTTCTTGTAGCTAACGTGATCAACCACGTGATATCCGTATCACGGAGCATTGGCGAGGGCCAGCGTCGACGACGACGCTGGCCGTGGTGGGAGGAGATGTGGAGGATGAGCGGTGCTGCAGTTTCGGTAGAGTGACGCTAGGTGCGAGTTCTTCAAGTCTACAGATCTACGGCGGACAGGGTAGCATTTATGGTTTATTATTGCGAGTTCAGGCGCTGGTGGCATGGCTGCAACGCAGCGAGAACTATGGTACAGCAGATACAAAGAGTTAAAATTCGGCTTTGACCTCGAGGTCGTCTCTCGAAAGCACGGCCTCAAGGGTGCCCGAGGCGGCGGCAACGAGGCCCAAGAAGGGCCTGGATGGCTCCAAGACCTTCGACAAGTACTCTGGGTGGTACTGGGTGCCGCAGAAGAACTTGTGGCCGGTCAATTCTATGAGCTCCATTCTGGCTCCAGTTTCGTCCTTACCGACGAACCTGAGACCCTTTTCTTCGATAGCATTTACCAACTTGGGGTTGACCTCATATCTGTGTCTGTGTCTCTCGAGGACGTGGTCGGAGCCGCCGTACAACTTTCTGAGCGTGGACAGGTCTGTGCCTTCGGTGAACTTGGTGGCGTGCAACCCCAATCTCATGGTTCCTCCCAATTTGACCTGGTCGATGTCTGGCATGTAGACGACAGCAGAGGTTTCCTCGGGGCTGTCGGGCGAGAACTCCATCGACGTGGAACCTTCGAGTCCCAACACATTTCTGACAAACTCGATCACAGCAATTTGCAAACCTAAACAGACGCCCAAGTACGGGACATTATTCTCTCTAGCGTACTTTGCAGCGCTGATCATACCCTCAATACCACGGCTACCAAAGCCTCCTGGGACGAGGATACCATCTGCCTGGCATATGTGGTGCCATGCTTTGTGATATGCAGACAAGTTCGTAGACTTGGTCTCTTCTTCCAAATCGGTCGACTCGACCCACTCTATTTTCAATTTTCTGTTGCAGCGCATGGAGCTGTGTTCTAAAGACTTGATGACAGACAAGTAAGAGTCCTTGAGGTGAGTATACTTTCCAACTAATGCAATGGTAACGCTTTCAAAAGACCTGTCAGCAGAGATGGTCAAGCTTCTCCACCTTTGAAGAAGCAATTCTCCCTTCGATAACGCGTCCTGTGAAATTTCTCCAATGGACAACTTCCTTGTCAAGAACTTCATCATTCTCTGTTCCTTTAATAGTAATGGGACGTGGTAGGTAGAGTTGACATCGTGGACTGCTATAACCTGATCGGGACCGACGTGACAGAACATGCCGATCTTCTCAATTGTAGAAACCTCTAATTCTTCCTGACATCTACATGCAACCATGTCTGGGCTTAATCCCAAAGACCTCAAGTCTTTGATGGCAGCTTGTGTGGGCTTCGTTTTCTGCTCACCATGAATTATAGGAACCAAGGAGACGTGAATCAACGCAAAATTGTCAGAGCCTACTCTGAATTGGAACTGTCTCAAGGCCTCCACGAAAGGAGCACTCTCGATGTCACCTACAGTACCACCTAACTCGATGATACACACTTCAGGCTCCAACCCGGACTCGTCCACGGGAAACTTGGCAACCTTCTCTATCCACTCCTGAATCGCGTTGGTGATGTGGGGCACAACTTGCACGGTTTTACCCAAGTAGTCTCCCTCTCTTTCTCTCGCGATAACAGAAGAATAGATTTTCCCCGTGGTGATGTTGTGATTCTTGGTCAACGTGATATTGAGATA
Source organism: Debaryomycetaceae sp. CAB 1570 (assembly GCA_031081755.1). Lineage (NCBI taxonomy): Eukaryota > Fungi > Ascomycota > Pichiomycetes > Serinales > Debaryomycetaceae > Debaryomycetaceae sp. CAB 1570. The sequence continues at coordinate 1,069,931 of JARYSW010000006.1, forward strand.
TCTCTCGTAGTTTCCAAGATCCAAGTCAACCTCTCCACCGTCGTTCAACACGAAACACTCTCCGTGCTCCAAAGGCGACATGGTGCCTGCATCGATGTTCATGTACGGATCGATCTTGATCGACGTCACCCTCAATCCAAGCGTCTTGAACAACAACCCCGTGGACGAGGCCAAAACACCCTTACCAATACCAGAAATCACACCTCCAGATACAACAACGTACTTCATTCCAATATATCTCTGTAGCTTTGCTAGATACTATTACGTCTTGCACTAGATCCAAATCCTCGGAATCTGTTGTCTATGCGTTTTAAATCACCGACTCAATCGCTTGACACCTTAATAATCGGGCTTGAAATATTACAATATAGAGTTTTTGTTCCAATACTAACAAAATCTATACCTATTCACGGAACAGGTGCGCTTTCTCTATAGACTTGCCCTCTTAAATGTTATATTTAAGCGGGAAGTAAAAAAAACAGAATCATATCCTTCAGGGAAATGCCTGAATATTTATATCTGATGAGCTGAGATGAATTTTTTCGACACGGTTGTAGACTTCCCAAAAAGGAAAGAAGCAGCAAATGCGATGAGCTGTGTGAGATGAGCGATGTGCGCTACACTATACACCCTGAAGATACTAGTAGATACTAGAGAGGGCACCTTAGTAGCTGAGGCGTCGATGGCCAAGTTGATATTTGCCTGTGGTGCTCCATACTCCGCTGGCGCAGAGTATGGAGCCATGGCAGTGGCTACAGAGGAGGATGTGTGGGTGAAGACGTTTGATTAGACGATTTTCACGCCACCTATTTCGTTATACTCGTCCATGAGGATCTGGGCCTTGCCGAGCTTGACCAAGACGTCCTTGATGACCTTGATGAGGAGGTTCTGTTCGATGTTGCGTAATGCGTCCGGAAGCAGCGAGTCTTCCAGCTTTGTGAGCTCGTAGAGCGTCAAGACGGAGCCCAGCTGGCCTGTGCTTTCGATGTGCTCGTAGAGGATGTTGCTCCAGTCAACCAATGACCTCCAGAGCACAAAGATGCCTAGATCGGGACGTTTCTGGTTGATGTAGTCTGCCTTGTTCAACTTGTGGATGAGATGCTTGAATATCATTTCGCGGAACTCATGGTCCACGGCCCTGTTGATGGATGCATTGCTAAACAACTCGGGGAGACTTTTGAGGTCCAACTTGTCGTTCTGCGAATACGTGGGCTCTCCCGAGATCGACAAAGATAGGATCCTGTAGTGCTCACAGTAACGAAGGATAATGTCGCACCACGAGTCAAGCTGGCTCTGCAAGATAGTTGTGTTGGGCTGTTTCGTGTACAAAGGAGGAAATGAATAGATCTTCGGAAACTCGAAGTCTTGAGACATTACTGCTCCTCAGGTACTTTCCAATTCACTAAATGCCACTGATGGCTCGATTGATATTGGGGTGGGAGAGTATCACGTGACACAGAATGGTGGTGTTCTCCAGACTGGCCGTCAGCAACGACGAGCCCAGCGACCTGGAGCGACCTACGGCACTAGTATAAGATATATGATAAGCATTCAAGTAATCGGAATTAACTGCAACTTAGAAATACACAGATATTATTATTTTATAGACATGCACAACTGTTTAAGCCTCAGCCAATTCTCTTAAACGACGGATGGTTGATCTAACAGTAGCAGCTGCAGCAGTAGAGACACTGTAAGCACCTCCAGCAAGAGTCTTCTTGCATGACTTACAGGACCAGATACCGGTAGCACCTCTTTGCACAGTTCTCTTACCACAGAAAGAACAGTCGTACTTTGCGTGTTGTTGGACTTCCATCTTCTTGGTTTGTCTTCTCAAAGAAGAACCATATCTGACACCGAACTTACCGGTGATTCCAACCTTCTTTGTTCTCTTAGTCCTATTAATTGTTAGTATCTATTTTCGTCCACTACTATGGCTTGAGAGCTAAAGGCACTATGCTGCTCTGAACAGCAGTGGGGCATTCTTCGATACTTCTTCTCCCACTTGGTAGTCTCTATTCAGCATTGGGTCATATAATCAACTCTCCTGGGCTACTTTCCTCATTCTTCTCTTCACTGTCCACCATTCCTCCAGGCTGCCACAATCTTTAAACTTGCACTCTTCAGTGCTTGTCTCTTGTGTAATGATGTGTCCAGGGCCCCACGATGCGCAATGCGTTGAACTCCATCAATCCCTGGTTCAAAGATTCACCTTTTCCTGGACTCTTCATCTCCATCTGTGCACATTCTCCAATCGAATCACCCACTTTCCACTTCTTTCGACGTCCTCCAGTCTCTTATATATGTGCCACTAATGCCTTCATTCCTCTTGCCAGTATCCTAGTCACAAGTTACATACATTTTCTATTGATATTCACAAGTAAGAGTACTATGAAAAACTTTGAAAAATCTTGAATTCCTCAACTTGTTAAGAGTGAAAATTGCTGGAAGGAGAAGTCGTGCAAGGTTTCAAGACTGCGACGAAAATTTTTTTAGTGACACGCCGATCGAATGGCAGAGTCGCCGTGGTTGAAACCTAAGATTGCGCATTAAGCGTGAATAGCATGTGACGGAGTCACACGTTTGTCACTGTCAATTTTTGTCATTTAGATAGGTAGTGGAGACTAAGGGTAGAGGTGAAGGTGGAGGTCAAAATGGAGGTCAAGCTGGAGGTCAAGCTGGAGGCGGGGGTGAAGGCGAGGGTGGAGGCGAGGGTGGAGGCACCGTGGTGCGAAGGAAGATATAAGTGGAGATATCAGGGGTGGTGAAGGGCTGCTGTAGATGCAGTATTCTCTAAGTAAGAGCAAATCTCTAAGATGTAAATGTCGTTCTATGAAGTGTCGCTATGTCGCTATGACCATAGCTCGCCATCACACTTAATCACTAATGATTACTACTTATGAGAATTTGCGACACTGTCGCGCAACGTCAAATACATGGGCCGATACACTACCAGCTGTACATTTGACTTTATTCTGAGATGTGATGTCAGCTGGAGTTGAAGTGACAACATCGAGATGATTGATAGAGTATTTTTGAGTCAGTCATACTCTCAGCTCGTATTTCTTCGAGGATGAAAAGGAAGCTTCCGTTACCTTTTCATGTTAAGAGATGGAGCTATGGCTTTGTATATCAAAGTTTTACATCACATTCGTGAGCAGACCAGAGTTTTATCGGATTACCTCTCACATACTCCTCTTGGAAATAATTTTCAGAGGCTCGATTTCAATATCAGATAGTTTTCGTGATGCACTCTTGTTGCAAAACACAATTACCTTTGATGGTCGTTCTTATGACCATGAGGCATATGACTTTAAAGAGGCGACGATAAGCCCAGTATCCTTGTATTATATGATCTAGAGTCAGATGACTTATTGTCACAGGTAATAAGACATGTGGTGATTACTTTGGTAATGCCAACCGTGGAGGGGATTTAGTTAGTGAGCATCTTTTATCATTGCGATTCGGGATGATGCTTTTTGACTAAGTATATTGCTGGTGATAGCAGGAGTATGACCTGAGTATTCGAATCCCGATTATTCTTTTTATAGTCTGGTTTGTGCATCATGTCCAGCAATAGCAAAAATTTCATAGTATTGGTTCTTTCAGAAGGCTCCCGAGCTCTGAGAAGGTGAATCAACACCAGACTCTCTATCAGTTCAGAAACTCTTGCGATATTGACTCCAGTCGATGCGACATGGTTGATTGAAAAGTCTTATGCAAACGGAAGTAGAGGAAGTGAGAAACCCATTAGGATCTTCAGTTGTACAGTACGGCCGTCCCAATTGTCCCATGATAAGATCACTTCTTCTCACTTGACTTTCGGTGCGGAGAAAGGTTACTATTGAAAACTTAACTATTTTTTTCAAGACAAGTGAAGAGTCTTGTTGGTCATTAACGTCAACTTTCTTTCATGGCTGTTTAAAACCGAGAGAGGCACATCCCGATTACAGAAAACGCAATTAAAAAGAAAAGCTACCAGTTGGGCGCTCGCATGTGATCAAGTCACGAGCGAACGAGCCTCAAGCAGACATACGCGAAAGGTGCACTTTAGAGTAGACTTTTCCTACTCTTGTTGGCTCAAAATGTTATCTCGCCAAGGCAATTGGCTGCACGCGGAACCGTTAAACGTTCTCTGGGAAAAGCCCATATCCCCCAGCGTTAGCTGCATATGTGCAACTTGTCCAAATAGGAAGTTACACATATGCAAACACTAAAGAACGTTTAAGCATGCATACATACGTCACTCACATGACCGATTGCTGTTATCTCGCTTGAGCAAAATGTTGCATATTGACTTTTTTGCTTAGGAAAGTTTGAAACGATCGAGATTTATATGTCACTGCAAAAGGTAAAGTATTCATTCATATTATTCGAAAGGGGTGACTTACAAAGTCTAATTTTCGTCATTGAGATCGCTAGACATCGATGAGCCTCAAGTTGAAGAGAATGTCTTCGCAGGTTCATATCGTTCTGTCAATTGCACACAATTTCCGTGATCCTGTCTTCGTGATACATGACTCTTTTGGTATATCAATTGTGATAGGTAGAAGGAAATTTCGTGACATATAATCAGGTTTCAATTGCTCCTTAGAGGATCGTTTTTGTAAGATACATCCTCTGCCTATTTTCCATTTTTCTTCTTAACCTACTTGAATTGAAGTGAACTTACGAAATAAGACTACTGGGCTCTATAAATTTGAAAAGCTGAATCTAAGCTCATCAGGAAATTTGAGTTGAAAATCAAATAAAGCTTATCCTCGTTAAATAAAAGACTGTAAATGAAGTTTCTTATGTGATGGTAAATACTTTGCGTCAAGCATTTCTTCGAAGATACATAATGAAGATCGTTCCTATATTGTCAACTGGGGCAAGTACAGAGATTGAATAGCCCAACTCTTCAAATTAAGCATATAGCGAGCGTATTTTTAGTCGCAAATGTTGCTTGCTGCAAAAGTGCGAACAGGATGAATATTGATAGTTAGCTAGCAAACTATCATAGTACTGTTCACAAATTTTCTGTTCTCTAACGGATTTTTGACACACCGAGGGAATGTACGCTTTAAATCACTCATTTCACGTCCGTAATGTCTCGAGAATTCCTTTGTCCGAACTCACTCCATATATCATCAATGTGATTCAACAACAAATGTCGCATTCTGAGTCCAAGACCTATCCATGTCTTCCAGCAGCAGACCAATGACCTAAATGTTGACACATTTATATACAGGACACAAAGCAATTTCAATAACTCTGCTGCCCGCGAGATCAACTGTTCTTAAGTTGTATTATGGAACGTTATGACTTCAGCGTTGAAAATAGCACCAGTCTTGGCTGTTAATATTGGTGATATAGAACAGTGGTAATCAGTGATGGTAAAGATCATTTATTGGAGTGTCAGTGGACACTTGAACAAAAGCACAACAAGCTACCGTGGGAGGAGAACCTGAGCCTTTATCAATGGCTTGTACGGAGTTCTCTAGTCTACAATACTCAAATTTGCATAAGTGTAATATTAATAGTCTATATTTGAAGAATATGCGGTGCTGCCAGCTATCGAAAAGCGATGGACGAGACGAAAATAAAGGAGACGGAAGAAATATAAGATTAGTTTGGTTCCAAAACAAGGGAACCCAAGCATTTTGCGAAGTTGAAATTGACCGTTGTTCAAAACGAGTCTTAACTTCTCTAGACAAGCAAGGCCATGAAAGCAAGAGCGAAACCAATCTTTGATGATTTTCTCTTGGCGGCAGCAGCCTCAGAGGTTTGTACTGGAGGTTGACCAGGTCCAGAAGCGGATCCACTTGGACCAGGGCTAGGGCCGTTACCGTTACCGTTACCGTTACCGTTACCGTTACCGTTACCGTTACCGTTACCGTTACCGTTGCTGTTGCCGTTACCGTTGCCGTTTCCATCACCTGGGCCAGAAGATGGACCTGAATTAGATGGTTGACCAGGGTTGGTAGCAGCAGGTCCTGGAGAATCTGGAGAATCTGGAGTTGCAGCAGTGGCAGGTGTAGCAGGTGTAGCAGGTGTACCTTGGTTGGGTGGTTGACCAGGGTTGGTAGCAGCAGGTCCTGGAGAATCTGGAGAATCTGGTGTAGCAGGAGTAGCAGGTGTAGCAGGTGTAGCAGGTGTGCCTTGGTTAGGTGAGTTATCCGGGGTATTTGGTGTTCCAGGGCTAGATGGCTCACTTGGATCGTTGGATGGAGCTGTCGTGGTGACAACGACTGTGACAGGGTCGGTTGGAGAACCCGAATTGGCTGGCTCATTTGGATCGGAAGATGGATCTGAGCCGGCAGGTTCACTTGGGCCGCCAGGTGTAGTAGTCGTGGTCATGGTGACGGTGCTTCTCTCTGGAGGTTGAGTTGGGTTGCTAGATGGATCAGGGCTAGAAGGCTCTGAGGACGAAAGCGGTGTAGTCGATGATGATGGAGTAGTTGCGGATGATGGGGTAGTTGACGACGATGGAGGTGGACTGGAGCTAGATGGTGTGACAGTTTCGACAACTATAACTGGCCCACTAGCAGGAGTGATGATAGAAGGACCGGGGCTGTTAGGTCCAGTGGGACCTCCTGGCGGAACCGTGGTGGTGGTGGTAACTGTACCTCTGCTCGAAGGTGTACTCGATGGACCAGGGCTAGAAGGCTCTGAGGACGAAAGCGGTGTAGTCGATGAAGATGGAGTGGTCAGCGACGATGGAGTACTCGACGATGATGGAGTACTCGACGATGATGGAGTACTCGACGATGATGGAGTGCTCAGCGACGATGGAGTGCTCAGTGACGATGGAGTGCTCAGTGACGATGGAGTGCTCAGTGACGATGGAGTGCTCAGTGACGATGGAGTACTCGACGATGATGGAGTTCTCGACGATGATGGGGTGCTCAGCGACGATGGAGCTGGGCTGGATGTTGGACATGCGTCACCTCCATCTTGAGCGTCTTCGGTCCTATAATAGAAAGGAATTTGATCATTGCTCACTTCATTACCATCAGGATACCTCACTGTAATACTCAATCCACTTTGAGATTCAACATGATTGTAATACAAAATTTTAAAGGGATAGTAAACACCACCCTGAAATGTGTACCATTCCAGTGCTTGACCGAAATCACTATTATCAAAGGTGAATGCTCCAATGGCATCCTCATCACCTGCACTGTATTGGTTCAGTGAAGAGCCCGCGCAACATGATATTGCCTCACCAGCTCCCACAGAGAATACAGCTGCATCGTTAGCATAATCAAAGCTAACTGTATAATTACCTGTATCTTCAAAGTACAAATAACCTGTGAGTCTGATGGCTAACCTTGTTAAATTGGAACTTACTCCATAAACATCTTGCTGCAATGGCTCATTAGTATAATGCCAAAAAAACGTGTCAATTGGAGTTGCAGTAGCTGTTGGCCGGGCGTGGTCCAACTCTTCAAATAAGCTTTGATACCCTTGCCTTTCGGCTTCCGTGGAATTCTCTGCTCCCGTATAGTCTTGGTCGTTCTCGAGAAATTCAGCTAAAAGACCACGCGAAACAGAATTACCCGAAGGCTGGCATCCAGTGGCATCCGCGGCAATGGCGACAGCCAGAAGCGATGCAATTGTTAACAAGTTCGAGAACTTCATGATTGTCACTTTAATGATATCAGACTAAGTACATTTGAGAAGTCGCCATCATCATGACTTTAAATACTGTTGAAATATCTCATTATCAGGTGGTGAAGCGAAGATTGCTAAAAAGAGGACCTCATTAATCCTGAAAGGATGCCTCATCAATCCAGAAAGGGTACCTCATAAGTCCCGAAAGGGGTCCTCATGAGGTCTGGAAGCTACTGACAATTCCTAATTCAATATTTAATTAACATGACAGATCCGAAATAGGACTTAATGTTATCTATATTCTGTCCAATTCAGGACCATTCCAGACTTGGGGTAAACACAGGGCCCGTGGATATTATTTTGAAGGCTGCAAATCTTGAGAGATTGCTGGATTATCACTGCAAAGAATACTTAATGCTTTTTTTTGACTAAAACTTTACAGATTAGGAATTATTCCATAAATCGAGAAACGGAAATCAATTGTCTGATGCTTCTGTGCTTCGAGGATTTCTGCTTCGCATATCTTGCTTCGCATGCTCATCGCCGAAGCTACATAGCCTCTGTCTTGGCTATTGTACTCAAGAATGATGAATTGCATCCGAGAACCATGTGATTACTAGTATTTGCGATTGTAGGTCTTATTGTCTCGCTGAAGATCAACCTCAAAATTCCTCTGCACCAAGCAAGGTTTACAAAGAGGGCTATCATATTATGCACTCGAATCCACTTGCGAAGAATGGAAGAGTATAGTAACTAACCCTCGTATCGCTCTAGCGACAATTCTCATAATTCTAAGATTGTGAACAAGCCCAGAATTATCTAAGAATATCTCTACTCACCAAACTGAAAAATAAATTCCCTTTTCAGATCAGCCCAGGACTCATGAAAGAAATGTCTTGCAACTGCTAATTAAAGACTGGGGAAAGCAGGCTGATTCCAGGGTTACATTGCGATCAACCACGCTTGCAGATATGTATCATACAAGCGAGAACCTTATCTTATTGACAGATCGTGCAGGACTGCGTATACTAAATTTGAAACCCTGTGCATAGAGATATTCGAAATCGCTGTTTGCACACAATACTCTCGTTTACTGTCATACCAGTCACCAGAGTGTCGAACTCCGTATTCGAGCTTCTTGTTCCATGGCTTACACATTCAGAGACAACCTCGGTATTGCTACAAAAATGGATTTCATGTCCCAAATGATTATATCGAGACTACTTACATTAACATTCGATGAACGATGAACTGAAACGGATAAACGTCTTTCCTTCGGAATTGTTACCGAGATACAGGACTCGTTTTTCGGGTATTTTAGCCACGGCTGACGTAAAACAAACAAGCTCTCTGTGAGCACCACCAGATATGTTTGATGCCCTTTTGGGGTAGTCTTTTTGTTTAGAAACCCACAGAGGATACAAACCCTAGGCTGGTTTATTTGATGAAAACCCTAATGTTAGCTAAAACTATACTGTCGATGGGATATAAGACCTTAGAAAACTAAACAAGTAGCGTGCCATATGACCAAAAACGATTACAGACCCTTATAGTTTACGTGAGTTGAATCGTTTCGAAGAGACTGAACGATACGCTAGGTTTCTTAAAGGTTATTCATCCAAAGGGAGACCATGTGAAGTTGTCCAAGCATTTACGAGGTACCTCCAGACTGCGTCCGAACTTATTATCTTCGAATAAGTACATCAAGCATACAAGGTTGCACTGATCAGATGTATAGTTACAAAAATAGCTACTGAATCTGCATATGAACACGCTCACCGCCAGAGTGCTGCTAATGTATGGAGAGCAGTAGTCATGATTGGCGACTACAATTATCTCTTACATATATTCGGAAGTTCACATGATGCTACACTTTTTAATGTTAGATAGAGTCTTACAGAAGATTTGCAACTGAAAACTTCAATAAGGGATTTCTTTTCTCTATTCTTCTAAACCCCGTATTGAAGAGTATCTTGTCAAAGCTTTGGACATCACTTCTCGGCACATTTTTCCAAATCTGGGGTAGTCAGATATAGATTCATGAGCTTACCTAATGCAACAATGATGTATTTTTGGAATATCACAGCCGAGTTGCAAAACTGCATAGTCCCTGTCAAGCAATAATCCTGAAGTATTTGCATATTTCCGTGCGCTTGAAGCACGTTGCAGTATCTGCACTCAATACGACCATAAAGTTGAACTTCGTTCTCGACTATTGTATCTTAGACTGCCAAAATCTATTGAAGATCCACGTAAAGTCCGGGTACACGCAATCAGTTGCCGCTTTAGTCTTCATTCGTTCACAACCATCCAGTTGCATGATATAGTCTCTATGCTATTGAAGTCGCAGCTGATGTGACCTGAGACGTCTCAATTTGGTAACGAGACAAGGAAACCCAACACAATAATGTTCATTACACTGCCAAGTGTGTCAGACCAGCATAACAGTTTAAAAATAGTTTGACAACTAGAAGGATTCACGCTCTAGCGATTTTCTCCTCCGCATCCATCCGTAGAATTGGCTCACCTTTGACTTCTCGGACAGGGTTTATTCAACTACCACTCCTTGAAGTGGATGAAATATACGTTAATTGAAACATTCATGCAAAACTTTAAGACAAGCGCTGCTAGCGCCTAGGAGTGAATGTATTTTGAGTTGCGCAGACCAGTTGCCGCTGGGTTCTTCGCTTTACTAATTCAGCACGAATTTGAAATCACACTTCGAAGATATATCAAGTTGCCATCGGTTACGGATATGCTAACGATGAACGAATTGGAAATGGAGAAATAATGGAGTTCAAAATGATGAACAAGCTCAATTTTGAAATAAACGAATACAGGTTCCCTATGAAAGATGTGTCGTAGATTGTGTGAAAATGACGCCTTGGATCTTATCATCTCAATAAAGCATTGCCAATGGAGCAAGACTAAACGCACATTGGACGATTTTTTGCCGACAGCGACTGCCTCATATGTCTGCATTGTGGGTTGCTGAAAGCTGGAAGACAGTTTTGAACTGAAAAGCAAAAATAGGCTAAGCCATTATCTGAGCTGGAGCCAGAAAAGTTATCAGAGCCAGAACCGTTATCTGGGCCTGAATAGGCATTCGAGCCGTCGCCTGAGTTGAATGCGGTGTTTGAGCCATCGTCGTTATCTGCTGGAAGACAGGCCTGACTTGAGCAGCTATCCTAGGACTGTAGTTGTGCTGAGACTCGGTGGTTCAGTTGTTTCGGTAGATGGACCTGTGATTGTGACTGTGATTGTAAACGAGCCGGTATTTAAACCTGAGCTAAAGTTCATTCGACTGGGTAGTTAAACTCGAGCTCTGATGAACAGTTGAGCTCGCAGGTGTAACTGTGGTGGTAACGGTGACAATGCTTCGACTGAGAGGTTGATCGGGGCTGCTGGTGGAGCTGAGTTGAGAGGTTCCCTAGATGAGGGTGGTGTGCTCGATGAGCGATGTGCGTGGGTCGAAGACGGGGTACCAGACGCTGATGGAGTACTAGACGATGTTAGATTGAAATCACTCTCAGCATCCGTGTAAGCACCTACAATATAGTACTAGTCATCAGTCTCATGGAGCTAGCGATGAACTTGATCAACAACCCATTGCGCTATCAGATCTTACAGAAAATATAGCTGCATTGTTAGCAAACGATAAGTTGACAAAGCATTCCCTGGATTATGCAAACCATAAGTAGCCACTAATTCTTATGGCTAGTCTTCTAATGTAAACCGTTCTAACGTAATTGTCTATCTTATTTTTGACATTATACGAATTTTTAAATAAATGTCTTTCTTTGTCTCTATTACTATTCATTCCTCATAGTCTTCATTGTTGAAAAGTTCTACGTTAAACCCTTTCTAACGGAGTCATCCAGAGTTTGATACCCAGCAGCATCTATGGCGATTGCAAAGGCCAGAAGTGACCCAAAAATTAATCACTTCCAGAGTTTCATATCACCTTTTTTTGACGTGCTTATAAAAAAACACAACAGGAATTAGGCGGTCTACATTTCTGGTTGTTATCTATAGTCTCCATTAACCTGAGATATTGCGTGAGTGAGAATTGAGTAGTTGTATTGGATGAATGCAGTCTCTACAATATGCGTATCACTTGTACCCGATTTATGGCAATCGAGCATGCAGAATAAGTACCGGTAAGTTCCCTCACTAGGATCGGCAATAGTTGTGACTGAGAATTGAGAGCACCAGACTCTATCGTTTCAGGAACTCTCTCTATATTGACTCGAATTGATGCGATATGGCTGACTGAAATGTCGAATGTAATCGGAAGTAGAGGAAGTGAGAAACCCATCAGGATCTTCAGTCGTACAGTACAGTCATTCCAATTCAATTATGATACGATCACTTCTTCCCACTTGACTTTCAGTTCGGGGAAAGGTTACAGTTGAAAAACTTAATCATATTTTCAGTACAAGTAAAGAGTCTTGCCTGGAACAAACGTCAATTATTCTTTCGTAGTTTTTTTAAGGTAGGTAAGGCATATCCTGACTACAGAAATCGCAATTAATAAGAAAAGCTACTAGTTGTGCGCTCGCATGTAATCAAGTCAGAGCAAACGAGCCTCAAGCAGACATACGCGAAAGGTGCGCTTTAGAGTGGACTTTTCTGACTCGTGTTAGCTCAAAATATGATCTCTTCAAGGCAACTGGCTGCACGCGGAACCGTTAAACGTTTTCTGGGAAAAGCTCATATTCCCCAGCGTTAGCTGCATATGTGCAACTTGTCCAAATAGGAAGTTACACATATGCAAAAACTAAAGAAAATTTAAGCGTGCATACATACGTCAATCGCGTGACCGATTGCCGTTATGTCGCCTGAGTAAAATGTTGCATATTAAATATCTTGCTTGGGAAAGTTTGAAACAATCGGGCTTTATTATCACTTCAAAAGGTAAAGCATTCAGTCACATTGTCCGAAGGAGTTGACTCTCAAACCCTCATCTTTGACATTGAGATCGTTTGACATCGATGAGCTTCAAGTTCAGAAGAAGGTCTAAGCAGATTCATATCGCTCTGGCAATTGCACCCAATTTTCGCGATCCAGACTTCGTGATATATGACTCTGTTCGTAAATCAGTTGTGAGTTGAAAAAGAGAATTTCGTGACAGGCAGTCAGGTTTGAATTGCTCCCTAGAGGATTGTTTTGTAAGCATCCTCTAGTTGCATGGCGATGTGCGTTCCTTACTTTTGCAGATAGATTGTGCGACCAACATTTTGGCTGGAAGTGTCTTAATTGTCAGTTACGGCTTACCATATGACTCCATTCTTTCGACTTAGATATTCTCAGGAGATCGACTGGTACTAAATTTATCATTGAGACCCTCACCGTGCTTCGAGCGTGTATTATCAGTCTCTTGTGCGACTTCTTTCATCTTTAATATCCAAAATGCCCTAACTCGTCTGATATTCTTCATACATAGGGTGCATTAAAAGCGCTTTACAGCTTCGCCATCACTGTTCAGAGAATGTGGGGGTCAAGTATTGGGTTTCACATTTACCGTTATAGAATGTAAACGAGATGATTTATGTCTACCGTAATAACAAAAACTCTGGCTATCTTTTTACAAATGAAAAAGGATATTGAACACCGTGCATGTGAAGATTTCCCGTCTTTTGCTTTTTCTGCTTCATGGGATAAATAGTACTGGGTGCTCTTTGTCAGTCCAAGGCCTAAGTCCATGTTTTCCAGTAGCGAGACCAATGACCCAAATGATGACATACTTATATACAGGATATAAAGCCATTTCAATATCTCTGCGCCTTTAAAATCAACAGTTCTTAAATTGTATGAGGGAACCTTAAGTCTTCAGCGGTAAAATAGCAGACGTTTTGGTTGCTAATGATGGTCATATCGAAAAATGGTAACCAGTGATGGTAAAGATAATCGATCGCAGTGTCAGTAGGCACTCAAACAAAAGCACAACTAGCCACTGAGAGAGGATAACCCGAGCTTTTGTTGATGGCTTGTACGGAGTTCATTAGTCTACAATACTTTAATTTGCAATAATGTAATAATCAAAGTTAAGTAATCGAAGAATATGTGGTCCTATCAGCTATCGAAAAGCGATGGACGAGACGAAAATAAAGGAGACGAAAGAAAGTAGAAATATAAGAGTAACTTGGTTCTAAAACAAAGGAATCCAAGCACTTTGCGAAGTTGAAATAGACCGCTGTTCAAAACGAGTCTTGACTTCTCTAAACAATCAAGGCCATGAAAGCGAGAGCGAAACCAATCTTTGATGATTTTCTCTCGGCGGCAGCAGCCTCAGAGGTTTGTACTGGAGGTTGACCAGGTCCAGAAGCGGATCCACTTGCACCAGGGCTAGGGGAGTTTCCGTTTCCGTTTCCGTTACCGTTCCCGTTACCGTTTCCGTTACCGTTTCCGTTACCGTTTCCGTTACCGTTTCCGTTACCGTTACCGTCACCGTTTCCGTTACCGTTACCGTCACCGTTTCCGTTACCGTTACCGTCACCGTTTCCGTTACCGTTACCGTCACCGTTTCCGTTACCGTTACCGTTACCGTTACCGTCACCGTCACCGTTACCGTTACCATTGCCATTGCCGTTACCGTTACCATCACCTGGGCCAGCAGATGGGCCTGAAGTAGATGCTTGACCAGTGTTGGTAGCAGCAGATCCTGGAGAATCTGGAGAATCTGGAGTTGCAGCAGTGGCTGGTGTAGCAGGAGTGGCAGGTGTGCCTTGGTTGGGTGGTTGACCAGGGTTGGTAGCAGCAGGTCCTGGAGAATCTGGAGAATCTGGAGAATCGGGAGTGGCAGGTGTAGCAGGTGTGCCTTGGTTAGGTGGCTGACCAGGGTTAGTAGCAGGTCCTGGAGAATCGGGAGAATCTGGAGAATCTGGAGAATCGGGAGTGGCAGGAGTAGCAGGTGTGCCTTGGTTAGGTGAGTTATCCGGGGTATTTGGTGTTCCAGGGCTAGATGGCTCACTTGGATCGTTGGATGGAGCTGTCGTGGTGACAACGACTGTGACAGGGTCGGTTGGAGAACCCGAATTGGCTGGCTCATTTGGATCGGAAGATGGATCTGAGCCGGCAGGTTCACTTGGGCCG